>JAJJMB010008936.1:981313-1016878 GCA_023531105.1 Papaver atlanticum | reverse complement strand
CACTAAGACTGGTATCCGGCCTAGTTGAAGGTGCATGATAGGGCCATGCACTAAGACTGGTATCCGGCCTAGTTGAAGGTGCATGATAGGGCCATGCGGTAATCCCTGGAATAGCAAGTGCAAGCAGTTTCCTATGAAACTAGGTGGGTATAGAATAGTATGTTTTGTGTTGCATCTTTTCTTTATCAGTATACAGATGAGAAGTGCAACCAAAAAAGGAAAGAATAGAAACCACAAAGACATGGTATTAGAGTAGATTAACACTATAACAAATTGACTAGTGATTGCGAACTTCTTCTCATCGATTGTACCTATATATCTATAAACACACTCACAGCATTTTCGAGTTCAACGGTCCACAGGAAAACATAATTAACGTACATTATGATGATGACCTGCAAGGCCACTAGGCTATATTCCAAAAACAAATGAAAGGCTAGCAATCGAGCTACAAAGTTTCCATGTACGAAGACACTAATCTAACCAATAATCAACCGACCAGGTACTCTGGACATGGCCCATGGGGCTGATGAGCCATAGATTATCGAATGAAAATATAGTTGGCAGCAATAACTCTGAAAGTAGTTAGTGTGAAATAAATGAAAAAACATGGCAAGTAAGAAAACCTCTGAATGTTTAAAAGTAGTTAGTACAGAAAAATGAAGTACCATGAAACATAACGAGCGATAGTATCCAATGTATAGTCACTTCCTTCTAAAAGATAATGACTATACATTGGGATATTTCTTTCTAACAGACAAATCCTGCTACTGCATTCAAAGATGTACCATTTGAGAATAATGACCTTTCATATATGTATAATGAGTCAATGACTTTGTTGTTAGAAATTTAAAGCTGGATCTTGCAGTTTAATTTACTAGGTGCATTGCAGCATATTGGCAAATGGGCTATGCCCGCATAACTACACACGAAACCAGTTGGCAGTTTTAATACCCCATTGCGTTTTCATTAATTGTACAATTACTTCAAAATTCAATCACCCAGACATGTAAGTTACAAAAATGTTGGAAGTAGTTGCAAATTTCCAAAGACTAAGAGGAAAAACACGTACTGTATTAGCGCCCATTAAATCGATTACATGTCAGCGACGGACCACAGATAGGCTTCTTTCGCAGTAGCTTGTTTTTCATTCAAGTTTTTGAAGAACTGCGCCTCAGTTCCGTTACTTCGGTCCACCCCATCCCAATGACGCCCCGGTTTTATACCGTAACGATTAGGTATCGGATCTATCCTCCTTTTTATCCAGCTGTGGTTAGGAATAAACTCTTTCATCTTCTCTTCGTCTCCCAAATTGCTCAAGAGCATCTCAGGTTGCTGCTTACTCTTATTCACCAAGTTCGCCATTGGATCTCCCCACCTAGTCCTCTCTTTCAGCATGTTGTCAACTTGTAAATCATCATCACCCTTCCTCTTATCCATTTCAGGAATGTCACTCCTCTCAGTCTTCTTGGGTGGTACTTATAAAATTTCCCCTACACCTCTCAGAATTCACACAAAGGGTTACGATTCCTATTTTTAGGTTTTGAAGTCCTAACTAAAAGAGAAAAAATTCCTGAAATAAGATTCCTAAATTTGAATTGGTGTGAAAAACTGATTTAGGAAATCATAGCAGCCATGGAGAAAAAATTCCTAAAATAAGATTCCTAAACTTGAATTGGTGTGAAAAACTGAGAAATTCCTCGTTCATTTCTTTCGAACGAGCAAAATCGGTTTATGGTTTAGTGTAATTGGTCGGCTTTTGCTTTGTTGTCCAAATCTCAAAATACTTGTGCTGGGCTGGCTTTACTAGTCAAGGTGTTCGGCGTTTGGGTTCCGCCCAAGTCCATAATTTGTTGAACAAATAAGCCCAGTAGGATTCTACATCTAAATCAAAAACAATTTTTTTTGGGACCATGGTTTTTTTGAGGGGACCATGATTTGATTAGGCCACCTTCCCTATAATTATAAGGGGTGTCCTAAAAGGTGGAGATGACTAGTTTACCCTTTTACCTAATTAAAATTATAACTAATTTACAACTTCTTCTTCCTTTATTCTACAATTTTTATTCTTCTCTTCTTCATCAATTTATGATCATCTAAACCTGATCATATACAAATCTAATCAAAATCATCAAATTTTCATCGTCGTCGATTCATTGAATTTTCATCGTCGATTAATCAATCTTTTATAAACAAACCTATCCATAAGTATTTTCCACGAACCCATTACTTCTAATTTGTTTTTGATTGAAATTTTGAGCCGTAGTCATCAAAATATGTTGAATTTGGAGGTTACAGTAGTAAGTTCGGTTAGGATAATTTTGAAAAAAACCTAGTTTTACAACCGAACTTTTAAAAATGAAGAACACTTCGGCTAAGATTTTTTTTTTCCTAACCGAACACCTGAGTTCGGTTGAGTCGCAAAAATAATTTCAAAACCGAACTCTTCTCTATATAGCCAAATGTTGAGTTCGGTTTAATCGCAAAAAAAATAATCATAACCGAACTTTACTTTGAAAACCTATATAATGAGTTCGTTAACTCGCAAAAATAATTTCAAAACCGAACCCTTCTCTATATAGCCAAATGTTGAGATTGGTTTAGTCGCAAAAAAAAAATTCCTAACCAAACTTTACTCTGAAAACCTATATAATGAGTTCGGTTAACTTGTAAATTATTTTGCTAACCGAACGTAGAGTTCGGAAATGTTTTATAAACGTTGCGATCATGCCGAACCTATATATTTTAAGTGCATGGAAAAACTAAGGGTTCGGCTGAATGACTGGTTCGTAGAGATTTTGCGAACTTACCGAACTCTGTTGTTTAAAGTTCGGTTACAACGTGGTCGAGTCGACTGAACCGAACAAAACTCTGTAAACTCAAGCATAGTAGTTCGGTTACATTTGATTTTTCATCAGCTAGCCGAACAAACAAAAACTCCATTAAAGCTCTGGTTCGGTTGTCTATGATTTTGGATTTATTAACCGAACTGCATTTGCAGAAAGTTCGGTTACATGTTCTTCATATAATATAACCGAACTTTGTTTACCAGGTTGAATTTTTTTTGTTACAATTTTGATTTTGAAGATATTTTAGGTCATTTATAGCAACATTCACTAAGTTACAAGCATACTTCGGTACCCAGAAGATGTTTTTTCTCCATATTCACCCATCTCAAAATAAATTTTTTCTCCATCTTCTTCTTCTTCTATCACTTTAGTCACTCAATAATTCTACTTCTTTAAAAAAAAAAACAATCTATTAATTTAACCTTAATCAATGATTAATCACACTAACTAATCATTATACAAAAATAATCAGGAGGGTAATTTTGGTATTAATATAAATATTTAGATAAGGGGTGACCTAGAATTACTTCTAATGTCTTACCCAAAATAAAACAATGGTCCCCCAAAAAAAGGCTGGTCCCCAAAAAACCGTTCTAAATCAGAAGGTTATAACATTGGGGGCCTAGTTAGCAATTTGGCTTATTTTGTTGCTCAATAATTGGTAGTTTTGAGCAACGGATGGGTGGATGCAGATTTGGTACTACCCACGTCCAATCCAGGTTTCTAAAAATATATCTATATCCAATCCATTACCCAACGGGCATAATATCCACGGGTAAACAGATGAACCAAGTGGATTTAGGTGGATCAGCGGAAGAGTGTTTTTTTTTTTTTTTAAATAATAAACCAAGTTTATTTACTAAGATGCCCTTCATGTCTAAGAACAGGGTTTACATATCTTGGACACCAAGTCTTCTATCTATATAATTAGAGGCTTAAACATTGTATTTTATACACATAATAATAAAAAATCCCCTCTCTTCTCTTCTCCCTATTTTATGTCTCCTTCTCCGTTTACAAGACGTTATCACGCACATTTTTGCTCTAGCAATATATGCACGGAAAATTAGCTAAGTCAATATCTTCTTTCTCTCCCTAGCTGTCTTTGTTTGATATCAACGTATGAATATGGCGTTGCATTGTCTTCCCTGATCTTCCAGTTAATCAAATCACAACTTCTTATAAGATTTTAATTTCCTTTTATTTATTTAATACTAGTATAACACGCACGCGCGATGCGCCTGCCATTCCGTTGTCAAAAAAGTCAAACTTTTTGTAAAATGAAGTACCACCGACTGTTGATAATTCTACCGAAGTTAACACGGTAAAGTGATTGATCTACTTGTAAATGGACTCATAGGACTGCTGAATCGGAAGGCATTATTGAACCCAATATCCGTGAGTTGTTAGAGTACTTGGACGTCCTCCTTTGTATACCTTTGGATGGTGCGAATGTTCACAGTTTCAACAATAGTTGGTCCCAATTGGGCGAGAAGATACGGTCTTTTAGATAGCTGAGGAGAGACTTATATATCAACAAACAATGATGTAAATAGATTCTCATCAGTATATACATTTCTCCCTCTTGTAACTCTAATTTATGTCTAGACTTATTATGAAGTACCCAGACATATTGAAATCATTATCAACCAATGCATGCTTAGATCCATTTTTTGAAAATGTTGGAAATCCTCCACCCACCTTGACCAGTCTTGTACGTAATATGCTTCCCATCACCTATCTTCCGACCCACTATCCCAAAAGGATCGAAATAATCAGTGGTTGGACTGGTTATTTGAGTGATTAGTGTCGGCTGTTGTTCTCCTGTTGGGCAAAAAAATCTCAATGTGTTGATACTGTGCTTACTCGCTGACATGGGTGAACTCTGAATGATGCCGAATAGTTACAACTACACTGGTGGTGTCCATGGCCGGAGTGAATGCATCAGTGTTATTTTGGGTCATGCGATCCACGGTTACTGAAATAACACACCACTACCAATGTCAGCTCGGTACACACCTTAATAATTTTCATATTAACCAAGGAAGAGTAATATATGATGTTGTCTTCTAGCTAGGTTCATCAACCCCCATTCTTCACAACCAACCTGCCATCATAAGGGACATCTACGCTCATGACATAAATGCCAGCATTTTGCTCATGACACACCTTAATAATTTTCATATTAACCAAGGAAGAGTAATCAGTGTGCCCTGTTTTAATGCATATTGAAGAAGAGAAAATCAGCATTCATATCAACAGAGGCATGATTTACGTAATAATGAGTAAAGTGGAGTAGGAAACTTGTGGTGTGAGACGGTCAGTTTCTCCGACCTTAAGATTTATAAACAACAGTCTAAAGCTGACGACGTTCTAGTAAAGACGCATGTGTGATGCACCTGCCAATTTATCATTATGTTACAAAAGCTATAAAATATAGGAGTAACAAACTAAAATTCTTGTTAGGAAAAGTCTGTCTTCCAAAGCAGCACAGTATATACCTATGCACTAAAAGACTACCAACTAACCATTCGGCACTCCAAATGTACCTAAATCTGCAACATCAAATTTGCAATCAGTCAAGTGTACCTCATGTATGTACCTACAGATTACATAAATGCCTATTAGAACCTCAACTGAAGGCTCTTTTAAAGCACTGCGCTATCTGATTATAAAAATATATAACCAAATATTGTAGCAGCTGCAGCAGCAGTGAAAATGAGTACAAAGGTTTATCGCATCTACATAAAATGAAAAATATCAACAGTGGTAGTACTAACAGACGGTTCTTAATACAACAAAATTTCCCGGTAGTGTTTTTGTTTTATTTTGGTTTGAAACTTTTTTAAAAAGTGTGAAAGAATCAAATGTCATTCCAGTATTGAAATATGATTGAGGAGTCTGTTTATTCGAAAGCAACTCAACTCTTGTGTTTCATATTTGACGGGGACTGGACGACTAAAGTTTGTTTCAGATAATAAGTTTCCAAGGACTAAAATTGGCTTGAAATGTGAGAGCATGGGTATAATGGAGCAGAAGTTACCTACATATTGTTTGACATATGTTGATGAAACAACGACGTCCAAAGGTGTTTGCTCAACTCCCTGCTAGCTCATCAAAGTTGCAGCTAAGCTTTCGTCGCGCCAGCCCAGTGGGTGAACTTCATATTGGAACTACTGACAAAGTAAGGTTGAAATCTATCAGGTGAATATAAAGAACTTGACTCAGAAGCTCATTTTAAGGTCCTTAAGCTCAACCAAATATGTAGTGCTAAAAATAACAAACACACTTTAATTAAGATACCTGTACACATGCCTTTTAGTAAAATAACTGAACCACACAATAAGAATGAAGTATCATTCCAGTTTCAAGACCTGCAAATTTTATCGTTCATTAGGTTTACGCCAATATTTAACGGGGATGATAAATCTGTCATATTCAGTCCAAAAGGCATACTTAACAAACAATACTGATCACCTCAAATAGATTAAGCAATCTGTATATCCCTCAATAGGTGCTTGACATTTTCACAAACAGTTATAGCTCACAAAGTGTTTGTATAGAAGTAACACAATCATATCAAAATCTCCAATGAAAGCTTCAAACTTAATTGATTACGGAATCAAATATTGAACTTTTAATATATTAATGAAATTTTTTTGGAACCAATTTACTAACCAACTGTGTAATCCCCCGCAGAACTCTGTAATGAGCATTTGTTAATCTCTCTGAAGTGGAGAGAAAATCTTGGGAAACCCTAACCCCAGATTGAGATTTTCAACTTTTTTGTACTGAAAACTAAGAAATGAAGATCTGTTCAATGAGTTCTTTGAATACCCATAATCAATTTGCATTTTCTGTTTGTATGAAATTTGATTGCAGAAAGATGTCGAACCGGAAGTACGTCGCAGGGAGCGAAAAATAAATCAGAACATGAAAAATAAAAACTGTAAACGGTGCTCAGCGGAATTCGAAACGGGAACCATTAAGCTGCACTTTACACATTCACCCTTAGTACCCTTTTGTTATTTCCTTCCCTCCCTCATACGTTTAGTTTTGTACGTTAATAATTAAGGGTTATAATGGTAATAAAGAAAAAGCTTCACCAAAATGAAAGCTTCACCAAAAATACCTATTTTCTTTATATTTCTTTATATTAGTAAGATTATAATACTTATGGCTTATTTTGTCTTTGCATGAACACAACCATTGGGTGGTTAACTGCATGGTGCATCCGGCTCACAAGGGTCGAGAAGAAAAACATAAACAGTTCGAAAGTATTTGATTGCTTTCAACGAAGGGACTCTCAAAATCAACATGTGCTACACTGTTGCAACTTGGTCTCGATAATCAATTTAATTGAGTGACACGATCACTTTTATCTCAAACAGTGCGCATGAACTTGTCATTATAACACAGTAAATTCCTTCTCTTTTCCGCTTCTTATGTTTTGTTTTTTTCTAAAGCAACCTTTAATTTTGTTATGTTGTTTATACTAATCACTTGATTAAGCATTAATTTTATTTCTTTCCTCATCTATCAACATTAATGAGAGATGATGCGTTTTCTTTTATATACGCATCATGGTGTATTTTTTTTTGGCGATAGATTTTATTTATCTTGGCAGCACCAATAATGAGAACATGAATAAATTATTCGGGTAGTTCTTTTTTGGGCGTGACTAAAATCCATTGACAACCCTAAAAAGATATGGTTTATATTCATGGGATGCGGGTGATCAACTTTAGCGAATAAGTTAGATTTTCCTTTTTTCTCTAATCTTTTCTTATAGAGAAAGAAAAAGGAAAAGAAAAACCATCGAAATTGGTGTTGATGAATCACATGCATGGTTGAAAAACCTACGGCCAATTAAATTTGGTATCTTCCTCCATTAGATGAAGATCATGTGATTTAATTTTATATGGTTTCTTTTTCTGTACAAGAAACCATCTCTCAACCAAAAATGGATTTTCCATATGCAATGACTAAAACAATATTATTTTTTCCCAAACGTCGATACGATTTTGGTATATCATAAAAATCAATTGATATTGATTTTCTCTTCTTCGTCAATTCTATGAGATGAGATCAAGATAAATTTGCATTCGAAATTATTTTTAAGCCAATATGGTTCTATCCCTTACAAAGAACCATTCATAACTAACATTAATTGGTTTCTATTTCATACAAGTAACCATCATTAATCAACCACGAAGTGGATGTTTTTCTAGAACGGATATCGATTTGTTTTTCTCTATCAATCTTAAAATTACATCTCGATATCTTATTATTATCAACTGCAAATACCGGTGCACGAGGAATTGATGCATTCCTGAGGGATATAAAGCAATTTTTATTTTTATTTTCCTCCTGGTACTAGTCTCCAAAATTCAGAACCGTTCCGCTTGTAGTCGGAATTGGACATTAAAGATCAAAGGTTTGCACCCAGTTTGTTAGCCAAAATCATTAGCTCTTGTAGTGACTATATTGTTCTTGAAATTAATTTTTTTTGATAAAATATAGTGTCCATAATTTTATTCTAAGGTGAATGATTATTTTTTCGGGACCGTAGATCGCCATTTTTATTATTTTTTTTGGAGAGTTTACATATTTTACATGCTTTTGTACCGATTAATTTCGGGTTCCAAACGCATCCATGGTTGCGGATAATAGTATGTCAAGCGATAATTTTTTTCATGTCGATAGACATATTCCATAATGAGTATATGTCTCGAATTGATCGAACAATACTTTACGAAGTTTTCTTTCGTATATATGATGAAAATATTTTCGCCATAATCAGGGGGAGACTATACACCACTAGAAGTCGGTGTTAATTAACTTTAAAAGTTATATTTCTCTCCCATCATAATCAAATTGAGAAAGGCCGTCATCTCAAATAGGCGCGAAAATATTTCATTTTGCTTTTATTAAGCTTTTTCCTCTTGAAGAGGATAATCTAGTCACATCTAGCAAGTATGTAGCTTTTAGTACATGCTACAGATAATGCTCCAATAGAGTATATCAAAACACGATCCACATTCTTCAAGTCAATATCTCTTTATTTGCCCGTTAAAGGCACTGGTACCAATAAATTTTGAATTTTTCAAAGTATGCATACACTGGAAATTGTGTGAGATCGTGATAAGCTAATATGATTGTCGAATATTCATTTATTGTAGCTACTGAAATGATAAATGATGGTGGTTGTTAACCCCTCTGCAGAGAAATATCGACATATGTGATTGGTTGGCATGCAATCCAAATTAGTTTGGATTAATTTCTCGATTGACACATTTTTTGATCCAAAACTTAACACCTTAAAGATGCCAAGCCTATTAATTACAGGTTGGTGTATTCATAATTCGTCGTTATACGAGAAATTTGTTCGTTTGTAAAAACGATTTGAGGGTCTTATTTTTTTTCTTTTCTTCAAGACCCCTGGGATTGATTCAATAATTGTTTTTTTTATACAATGCACTTGGTGTGGTAGTTCTTTAAGGGCTCATATTGCATTCACACAAGAAATGTGGTCGGAGAACATATTCAATTTGTAATCCTTGGAGGATTCAAACTATATTCAGGCAGCCACCTGACTCGATTTTATCAGGTTTAACAATCCTTTAAGTGTTTTTCAAAATCTTTGCAAAGTAATAAAATACGGATTAGTTGATGATATCAACTTTGTAGGTCTCTTGAAGAGTCCTTAAAAACACAGAATTCCACGCCTTTGCAGCATTTTTTTGATTTTCTTTTTTCATAAATCTGCAGTTTAAAAATTATGCTTGCATGAACGTTATCTAATGTGATACATGATATAGATTTAAGTATCTATTTTGATGGTTGCTTTTTGTAATACTCATATAGTTGAGTTAGCATCCATTAATCGTCAAAAGTTGTACTCTTTTGCCTTCATTTTCAGGTTTTTCCCCATGTGGTTTTCCTGACAAGGTTTTAACGAGGCAACATCTTGTTGATGTTTAATTTTCTTTCAAAATGTTGATATTTGTGCTCTTTTTCCTTCGTCCAAATTTTTTCCCATTGGGTTTTACTGGAAAGGTTTTAGTGAGGAAATTTATTCAACATGGTGGTGATCCAATGGGGGGTTGTATAATTTTTGTTATTTGGTGGATTCCCACCATTAACTAGGTCATTTTGTTAGGCCAAATCAACATAACAAGCCCTTATTAATTTGGATGTCATTGCGATCCACATAAGGTATGACCACAAATTCAGTTTTGTTCACTTATGGTAATTTATCTACATCTTGGCTCTATGTTGAAGAAACTACATCAACAACTTCTGCAAATCATATCGGGAAGCTAGCAATTCATGACACAAGTTCTCAATGTGTTGAAGAAGAATGTAGACTCCGCAAAAGTATTAATCGAATGCATTACTGCTTGTACAACACAAATGAAGACTTCATCAACTATCCGACATCTTCATGAAAGCACAGTCCTCTTTTGCATTCAAGAAATTCGTTCTTCAAAATTGGAAAGTGATAGACGCATTTATGTGTCTATTTTCATCTCTATTGTGTATATTGTTAGTACCCATTTTTGTACTTATTTTGGTATTTTATCTCTTTGTAGGTGTTTTTGGAGTAATAAGCTTTTGCAGTGAAATTGGCTCGAAAAGTTGATAAATGCAACCCAAGGGACGAGTGTTATGCGGACTCCATCAACGGATAAGGAGCGACCACTGGATAAGGGGTAACCTTACCCCTTCACGTTCAAATTCTAAATTTTGGCGGGAAACCAAAACAAAAATATATACACGTTTCTGGCAGTTTTGGTAGTGATTTGGAGGAGTTTGAGGTCGATTAAACCTCTTATTTTCATAGGGTAGACTCCTTATGGGTCTAGGAATCTAACATGGGTGTTGAAATCGATTAAACTGGGCTCAATCGACGGATTTTTATCTCAACAGCAAAATATGGAAAGTCACATGTGTGACCGATTTTAGGAAATTTTAGAGAGATTAAAGTGTTATAAACCTTCCCAAAGCTTGATATATATCTAAGGAAGAGTTTAGAATCAAAATGAAAGCTCAGAAACGCGTGGAAATCCTAAAACAAGAAATTGCCGCAACTTTGCCGTGAAGAGAAAGGAAGAGATTTTGGAAGATTCTGGAGAGATTTAATTGGTATTTTTATATAAATAGATTGTTTGGGTCATATAGAAGGGGTGTCGAAAGTTATGGGAAGTTTAGAACACCACAGAGCCGAAAAATCAAAGTTGCAGGAAACCCGCTGCTGCTGCTGAAGAACACGAAGACCTTCGACCCACACAGGACCGTCGCAGAAGCAGTCTTATATTCAACTACAGAACTGATTTATCGTTTATTAACAGCACTTCAGTTGTATCGGTGATTTCTGTAACGCCAGAAAAGCGTTGTAGATTCGCTGTATTATTATTTTTATTCAATAAAAACACCTTTTAAGCCATGTTTCTATCTTTTGAGCATGTTTTCTGCGTGATGAGCTAAACCCCAACACTGGGATGACGGAGGAAGCCATGTTTCACAATTGATGGTAATTATAATTGATTCTTATGACTTTTTGCATTGCTTTTCAATCGATTTATGATTTTCATTGATTATTTGTGATTTTGTTTGATAGTGTATGCTTAGTCTAAGAACTTTTGATGCACTATGCTTATGATTTACATCTAATGCTTTATAAAATCTACTTTTGGCAAAGGAATAGACTCTATAAAAGAGCTAGTATTGTTATGAATCATCGTATGAACCAATTGATTGTGAAGCTTGGTGGAATCCTAAGTCCCAATCTCTCGTAATATTGATATCATCTTTGTTTATTTGCTATTTTAATCGGAATATAAGTCTAGAATCGAGTCTTCACAAGTCCGAGTTGAACGAACTCTACTTATCACTTTTTACAACAACATAAAATCACACCAGAAAGTCTCGACTCAAAGATTTACACGCCAAGATTTGACTGAAGTATTTATCAGGGGGAGCGCCATCATCAAATTAAGGTGCATTCACTGGACTTTATCGCGTTGTACTCTTTTTCCTTCGTCAATCTTTTGTCCTACTGGGTTTTCCTTGTCAAGGTTTTAATGAGGCAACATTTGCGTGTCCAACACTGTTTCGAGTCTTTACATGCTTATGCAATTTCAGGTTTTTCTCTTTTGAGTTTTCCTGGTATATTTGTAATGACTTAGCCACAATGGTCATCAGGGGAAGTGTTATAAACCAAGTTTATTTACTAAGATGCCCTTCGTGACTAAGCTTAGGGTTTACTTATCTTGGACACCAAGTTTTCTATCTATATAAATAGAGGCTTAAACATTGTATTCTATACACATAATAAAAAGAAATCCCTCTCTTCTCTTCTCCCTATTTTATGTCTCCTTCTCCTTTTACAAGAAAAAGGTTACACTAAAAGAGAAGACAGTAGTGGTAATAATAGTAGTAATAACAACGTTGGAAAATAGAACCCCGAAGAGTTTCGTCCCGAGAGGTTTGTTAACAACCCTATTAGTTTCAAGGGACAAGATTTTCAGTTCATTCCATTTGGATCAGGAAGAAGAGGGTGTCCAGGGATGTCATTCGGTATCGCAATTTTAGAGTTCACTCTTGACAATCTTTTGTACTACTTCAATTAGGAAGTTCCTTCAGGTGAAAATAAAGAGGAGATTGACATGAATAAAACTTCTGGTTTTACTGTCAATAGGAAAATCCCTCTTCGTGTTGTTCCTTGTTGGATCGGGACAAAAGAGAGGAGAGAATAAACGCGAAAGGGATAATAATTCGGTATGTCTTACTAAGACAATAACCAGTACCTTTTATAGCATCAAAACCCTTAGACCACTTGCTCCTCTTTCTCCTCTTCGCTCAAATATTTTTTTCTGAAAAAACTCAAAAAAACAACAAATTTTTTCACTCCTTCAGCCATGGATGAGTGATCTTTAAGAAAATCTTTGGGTTACTAATGGGTCATGAGCTACAAGGAACGGACCTTTAGTTTATGTTTAGTCTAGATTTGATGAATTTTTCTTTTCTGCTTGGATTGAGGGAGGAGGTTGCTGTGGTTTTCATTAACACAAGACCTTTTCTAGATCCTGATTCCTTCTTTTTCTATTTTGTTTATGATTCCTTATCAGGTTTAAGGGAGAAAATTTTTGTGGTTTTCATCAACACAGGACCTTCTGGATCTTGTTTGTTGCCTCTTTTATTTCGTTTATCGGACAGATATGATGAGTTCTTTCTATTTATCTGATTCAGATTGAGAGAGAAAGTTGATGTGGTTCTTCTAACACATGATTTTCTCTACATTTGGGTTTTGGTTCATCTTCTTTGGATTTTACCTATTTTTCCGATGGGGTCTTTCTAAATCAGGTTTCTTTATTTCTCTCATTGATCTAGACTGATTTTTATTCTCAGTAATGATGATGATTTTTCCCATGGTTTCTGTTGGTTCTCGAATATGTTGTTTTGATTTTGAAATTAGATTTTTCAAAAAAAAGTTTGTTCTTTGTTTTAATTCTCCTATTTGCTTCAGATGTCTATTTTTGAGAAAATCTTGTTTTGGGTGGGGATAACTTGACATATCAGACATAAAATAGGGAAAATGACTTTTAAAATCTAATTGGTATTTTCAATCTTCTAAAATGATATTATTTTTCTTTGGGTCTTCTTGAGAACCAGAATGGGTTGCTCTAGCTAGTATGGATCATCGTATAAAAATCTTTCAAAAATGTTTTAACCAAATCCTTTTAAGGTGATCACAATATGGATGTTGATTGTATTGTTGTTTTGAATTTGGTTATTAATTTTGTCTAAAAAGTTTCGATTTAAAATTGTCTAAAATGTTATGGGTTAAGTCTCTTTACTGTTTTCCTTCTTTCCTTTCTCTTCAAGGCATCACGTCTAATGCAAGATTGTTTTGAAATACAAATATTATTTCCTAAAATATTAAAAATGATTTGACTAAAGCCTCAATACTGATTCTGATCATATTGATAAAAAGGTGGCATATGTGTAGATACCGTCGAAATCCGTTAAGATCTCTAAATATCTAAAATGGAAAAATACACAAGGAAAAATTATGAAGGGAAGCCGCCACCCAACTTAGGGAGTTGGGACCCAATAGAAGCACTGGTCCAATACCAGAGAATAAGTCCGGAAATCAAAATATGGGTTTGGGAGATTTGAGGCACCTAGCCCGTCCAATCCGAAGATCGGCCTCTACTTTATAATTGGGATACTAGGGTTTTAGTTGCAAAAATAAAAATAATCAAACTTTACAATATTATACACCTGCAAAAATACCAAACTTATTAGAAGCTGAATTATTAAATTAAAATCAAATTATAGAGCAGAAATCATTATTATTATTACTAATATTATATGTCCAAACAATTAATCAAATTACTATTATTATTAATGAATTATTATTATTATCAGATTCTAAATCCTATGAATCATGAATCAATATTAGTGCCAAAATGGATTGTGGTGCACAAAATAAAGACGTCATGAACTAAACCAAACAAGTCCAAACCAAGTACTGTTTGTACCAAATGCAAATACAGTACTCCACTAATACCCGATAAAGGAGCTAGCATGTGATCTGAGTCCAATCATAAGAAGAATTAACCCATGGTAGTGATTCTATCGCACTTTAATTGTATGTATGTGCGCATCTAATCAAGGTAAGCAGCATACGTGAGATTAATCAAGTAGTGGGACTAATAAACAAGATAAATATCGAAGAGAAAATTAAGAAAGGATTCAACCTATAATAGTTCGAACGCAGAGACGGAGTTCAACAGTAAACATATCTTATTACCAATATCAAGGATCGTCACCGGTTATACAGACCAAATAAAATATTTGAGACCATGCTGCAATCCTTTTCTTTCTTTTTTTTTTGACTCAAAAAGGGCAATATATTAAAATAATCAAATCATCACCAAGACAGTGGTAGATTGATAGAGAAAACAAAAGAAAAGCTCAATTATAGTAGAGCTTAATTTAGGCTTAGTTTGGTAATGCTGTGGCTTGTGTAAAAGCGCTTTTCTGTTGTGTTGTGTTGTGCTGTGTAAAAAAACAGTTAAGTGTTTGGTAAATTAGATACTTAAAGCTAAAGTTGAATAAAAAAATGATCAAATTGTATTTGGTAAAATATAAGTTCACTTATTGTAATTGTAACAAATGACAAGCAGACATATCTTTTAATATAATTTTATTCTATTTTATGGGATTTAAACATATTAGATATTTATATATATTTTGAGTAACTATTTTTTATTATTGATATAATTTTGGATAAAAATTTTATACTGAAATCAAATATTAATTTAATATTGGTACTTATTTATTTTACTGTTTAATTGAAAAGGTATATAAAATATAATTTGTAAGTGAAAATAATAATCTTTGAAGAATTTGACATAGATTTAAAATAACCACCTTTAAAGAATATGATATGGAGAATAATAAATTGATTATCAAAGATTTAAGGCAATTTCGGTCATTTATATGTGGTCTCACCTTATTTTAATACATGATTTTTCTTTTATATCCCTATTATATTATATAAATAACCAAAATTGCCTTAAATCTTTGATAATCAATTTATTAATCTCCATGTCATATTCTTTAAAGGATGTTATTTTAAATCTATGTCAAATTCTTCAAAGATTATTATTTTCACTTACAAATTATATTTTATACCATTTCAATTAAAAAAAGAACCAATATTAAATAAATATTTGATTTTAGTATAATTTTTTTTACCCTAGATTATATCAATAATTAAACATAATTATTCAAAATATAAATAAATATTATATTTATAAAAGTTAATCATCGTTGAGATCATCCAAAGATTTGGTTGGAAGCCTAGCAACAAGCTGGGCACCAACCCCTTTGTGAATAGCAACACCTAAAATTGAATAAAACTATGTTAAAAGATTATGTCTGTTTTTGTCATTTGTTACAACTGCAATAAGTGAACTTATATTTTACTAAACACAGTTTGATCTTTTTTTTAATCAGCTTTAGCTTTTAGTATTTAGTTTACCAAACACTTAACTGTTTTTTTTACACAGCATAGTGCAGCACAGCACAGCAGAAAAGCTCTTTTACAAAAGCTGCGGCATTACCAAACTAAGCCTTAGAGAAACAAAAGTTACCACTATCTCATGACCGCATCCCAATTATGCAATATTGAATCCAAAGAGTAACCCTGAAATATATCCGTACCCACGCACCAATTATACACAAACACCTTTACCCTGTCAATGATAGAGTCAAGGTGTTTGTACTTCCCATTAAACAGACGTGCATCCATATAGCCCACCAAATTGTGAAAGGGTAGATATCCCAAATTCGTTGACGTATCAGGTGAGAACTATTTGTCTTCTTTTTCCTCCATTCCCAGATTGTGTTCCTAACTGAAGATTGGAATACCCAACTTAGATTATAAAAGTTCATAAAGTAATGCCGAACTAACCTTGTGGTTTCACGATGAAGGAAAATGTGTTGATTAGATTCATCATCCTTTTTGCACAGCAAACATCTAATTACCATAATTCTGTTCTTGTATGAATCCAAAGTAGGTGCCGCCTCATAGCAAAGAGTCCAGACGAAAAAAATAACTTTCTGGCTGCCAGATTCTTTGGTCACCTCCAATGTTGTTGTTAATAGTAGGAATTAAATTAAAAAAATGTACTACATCCTCAATCTCCTGATCATTAAGTAGTCTACTGAAAGCAAAATTCCAGGTATCATGGCTGGACATCATCAACGTTTCTTGAACAGTGGCATCCTTGTTCCTACTAAGTTTGAATAAAGCCGGAAACAACATCATTGGAGCATGACCATTTAACCGAATGTCTCTCCAAAACAAAACCCTGTCACCATTATTAACCTTAAGAACTGAATTTTGAACCAAAGTAGAATTACTTTTTAGAATACCTGCCCATAAACACTTTCGACTTGTTGTTTGAAGATGGATAGAATGCTTTCGGATTACCACCAAATTTATGATTGACTATCTTTCGCCATAAAGTTTTGTCTTCCTTCCCATATCTCCATATCCACTTCACATGTAAAGCCATGCTCATTAATCTTAGCTTCTTTATTCCTACTCCACCTCTTTCTTTAGACAAAGCTAGCTTTTTGAATCCTTCCCGACTCTTCTTTGCCTTATTATTAAAAAAATTGCCTTATAAAGCTGTAATCCTATTTTCGCTGCAAGCATATTTGTATTATTATTTAGATTGATAAAGAGTCCACCAATGCCGCAAACGTATCCGAAATCTATCAAAAATTATATTTCTCTCAAATTTTGCCTCTACTGATGTTTTCCCTCCCACCTTAAACTCCAAAACTAGCTGTCTATTTTAATTATTTCTCCATTAACCATAACTATAGGATTAAATCTTACGGTTTACATTAAAACCTAACTAACTTAATCAAAATCATTTCCATTAAATAAAATATCTTAATATTATTTGACATCGTTTTCCATGTATATGAATTATACCATTTAATTTCTAATATTTTGGTCAATGGGAAATGCTTGGGAACAAAGCTAAAAAAGTGCGGACACTTACCTTTTGCGACTGCTAAAGCATTGGCATTTTATCGACAGTGCTACAGGGACCCCGATTTTTTACACCCCTATGTGGCATTTTTTACACCACTATATTACACCCTTATGTGGCATCTTCATCCACCGTTGATTTCCTCCCACCCTACCCCACCAGGAAAAATAAAGGGGCATGTTTTAAAGAATTGACCAACCAAAAGTTGGCACATAAGCGGTGTCAACTTTTGGTGTAAAAAACCGCGGGCTATCTATCATTTTTGGCATTTAATGTCGACATCTAAGCTAGAAATGTCAAATGTATACGAGTTGTAAAGTAAGGTGGACTTAGGCTTAGTTTGGCATTGCTGCAGCTTTTGTAGAAGCACTTTTATGTTGTGCGTTGCTGTGCTGTGTTGTGAGAAAAAAGCAGTTAGACGTTTGGTAAAATATTAATCAAAGTTAAAGCTGATTAAGAAAGCAATCAAAGTGTGTTTGGTAAAATATCATATTCAACCATTGTTGTTGTAGCAAATGATAAAAACAGACATATCCTTGCAAATAGTTTTATTCAATATTATTGGATTTAAAAATAATTAATTTTTTACTGTTAAATATAAATATATATAATATTAAATTTACTAACTGCCACGATTGTTAATTTTTTTTTTATTATACTTAACCACTTTTTAGTATATGTATAATTTTCAAAAAAAAATGAAACTAAAATTAAGTAATTATTTAATATTTGTTTTTATTTTTATTATTGATAAATTAAATGAAATGGTATATAAAATAGTTTGAAAATAAAATATAATAATATTTAAAGAATAAAATATAAGAAATAAAAAATAGATATATATAGCTTTAAGGGTAATTTTTATAATTTATAAAATAAAATGGGGTTAAGAAAAATAAATCAAGCATTTATTTTAGGTGGGACCAAAGCTTATGCTTTTCTAGCTTTTAAAAGCTCCTCCTCCCCAGCTTTTAAAAGATGAGGAATGTGAGAAGTGCTTTGGATAAAAAGCACTTTAAACCAAACATTAATTTCAAGAATTATTGACATGTATAGGTTTTGAAAGTGCTTTTGGGAAAAGAAAAGCATTACTAAACCCAGCCTTAACTGGCAATGGTGCAATGGACATTTAACTTGGGCTTGGCTTATTTTTAGAATGATCTTTTGGGGACTACTTAAAAAGGGGGGGGAGTACTCTTTTATTTTAGGGTAGATATTTGAAGTAAATTTGAGCCACCCCTTAACTTAGTTTTTTCTAATACCAAACTTACCCTTGGTGATTAAATTAGTTAGTGTAATGATTAATTAGTGTTAGTGTAATGATTGATTAGTGAGGTTAGATTAATTAGTTGAGTGTTTTTACAAGAATAATTTTTTAGAAGAAGGGGTTTTGGTTGTTTTTTTTAAGATGGTTGATTTCGAAATGAGGGTTTTGGGTACTTAGGTATACTTCAAATTTAGTTAATGTTGCTTGAATTGACAAAAACTTTCGAAAAAATGAGAAATTTATAAACTGATTTCGACCATGGAAATGAAGTTCGGCTACGACATCTGAAGAACAGGTAGCCGAACTCATCTGCAAGTGTAGTTCGGCTAATGGGTCTAAAGACACAGGTAGCCGAACTCAGCTTTAATGGAGTTTTTGCTTTCAGAGAAATGTTCGGCTAGGAAAAAGAAAGTTGCTACGTAACCGAACTAAAAGTTCGGCTGTGAATTTTTTTCTCGACGTAACCGAACTCAATATATAGGTTTTCAGAAAAAAGTTCGGTTAGTAGAAAAAAATTGCGACAAAACCGAACTAAAAATTCGGCTAGGAAAAAAACGAAAAAAAGTTGCGACGTGACCGAACTAAAAGTTCGACTGGGAATTTTTTTTTGCGAGGTAACCGAACTTTTTTCTGAAAGAAAAAACTCCATTAAAGCTGAGTTCGGCTAGTTCGACAAACTGTTTCACATAATTCCTAGCCGAACTTCTCTCTGCAACTTTCATTTTCAACTCATTTGATGATTACTTCTCATTTCTTCAACCAAAAACGGATGACAAGTAATGGGTTTGTGAGAATATCTTCGTTAATGATTTAAATTAAGCTATATACATAGAGGTGGTGGTGGTTGGTGGTGGTGGTAGTTGGAGGTGGTAGGTGATGGGCAGTGGTGGTGGGTGGCGGTGGTGGGAGGAGGTGGTGGTTATATATATATATATATATATATATATGTGGTTATTAGGTTTGTTTTAAATTAAATTAGGTTAAGGGTAGGTTAGTCATTTCCACACTTTAGGACACCCCTTATAAGTATAGGGTAGATATTCTTATCACAAAATAGTCCCCTCCATTTTTGAGTAGTCCCCAAAAGTCCGTTCTATTTTTAAGTGGGCAAGTTTAACTTTACGGGTATAGGTACAATGGGCTTCTATTAAATGTAAAGATATCATGGCTATTAGACTCAGGTTGGGCTTCCCATCTAGATCATTTTCGGATACGATTTCGCGACATACTTTCGTGACCGTGCAAAATTGGGGTGTACAATATGTTTGGAATTTGAATTATACGAAAGTCCCGTACCATGTTTGCATCTTATCCCCTTTTGTCTTTTCAAGTCTTCAAATAGGACTTTGGCAGGGTTTAAGCGGAGTTAGCTTTTGGTAGTGAATTGTTTAGCTTGTAACAACATATTAAGATATAGTTTCATCTGATTCTCTTATGATGTGTTATTGTGTTTGTTAGTGTAAGATGGACTAGGTCTTAATCCCCTATAGATTTATAGGTCTGAATTCCATGTTTTTGCTTTTGCCTCAACCATGATAGAGATGTCTCTTATCTGCGCATCTTTGGTAACTGGGTCTTTTAAATAGAAGGTACATATTTCCTGACAATCTCTATTTTTAGATTTTCTTCGTCTTGGCCTAAAGAAACTCAGATCTAGACCCTGCTCCGCTGACTCTAAAGAAACCTCAAAGTTTTTGTTCATAAAAACCTTTGTTTCTTTTTTATCTTTCTGCCTTTTTGTTTTTGTGTTTTAGACTTAAAAATCTGTAGTTCTTATTGTCTTGCTTCTAGCTTTTGGTCATTGGGTATCTTATATTTGCTTAATCTTGGATCAAAGAGTAATCAGAGCTAAAGCAGATTTTTTGCCAAGGCTGTTATCAAAGGAGCAATCATGGTTAAGGCTGTTAAGATGATGACTATTCAACTTCACTAGCCAAAGAGTGTTGGGAAGAATTTGGTTTGGGCTATATCAGGAGCCGTTTTCTTAAAACTCTGTTGGTTAGCCGTTGTTATAGACCTGTTTTAGCGCAAATAGTTGCGCGCTTTTGTTTTGCGTGAACCTAATCATGCATGCCTTATCGTCATGGTTTTTACTAATCAAACAACAAATCATAACAAAATATCCTCCTCGCCTTCACCACAACAAACAAATGTTTTAGAAATGCAACTCTACACGAAAGCTCCTCCACAGCTTGAAAAACCAATAATACCAAAACATTGTTGTATACTAAAGTTAAAGAGATAATTTATATTTACTCACTAAATTTTAAAATTTTCCATTGGATGGATAAGATGCTCTGGTGATTGGAATTTATATTCATTTTTGTAGCGTTGAGTGCTGGATTTTTCTTAAATTGCTGAAAATTTTATAAGGAATATATACACAATCAAACGACCGACAATGTCTGATGCATGCACTTGCATGTGCTTCCATATGCCAATTTTTTGTTTTTAATAAAACAAAAACAAGTTGATCTAGATTACTGTCATCATTATAGCACTTCCATGCAAAAACAAAATTCAAACTGATCTATTTTTCGACAAAATCCAAACCTTAATTTGGTTGTACATGAAAGGTCGATCGTGTGTCACTTCAGTTTGGTTGCGACACATAAGAAAGACTAGTACCGTATTTACCCATCGAGGCCAAGGAAAAATTGCTGCCTGTTGGCATAATGCCTGTGTGTTTAAAACCCTATATAAACACATCATTTGTGAGGAACTTATATGACCACAAACCACTTCTAAGCCAAGAGGATGGATGTATTCTCATTTGGTGTAGTGGTGCGACAATGGTTAGAACACCAACCAATTAAAGGTTATGCTACGTCACACTTGTTTACAGTCTCAATTCCAGCACTTGTATTCTCTCTTTTTTTCCTGTTTAAGATCCATGGAGTTTGGTCCTCATCAAAAAAATCCAGCGTTTATAATCTACCACCTTCTCCTCCTAGGATTCCAGTTATAGGAAACCTTCACCAACTTGGAACATTAACTCATCGATCCTTCCGAGATCTTTCTCAAAAGTATGGCCCATTGATGTTATTAGACTTGGGTCAGTCACCGACTCTCGTTGTTTCATCGGCCGAAATGGCTACTGAGATAATGAAAACCCAAGATGTCGCCTTTGCAAATAGACCTTATACTAATGCTGCTAACGCGTTACTTTATGGATGTACTGATATTGCTTTTGCGCCTTATGGTGAATACTGGAGGCAAGTGAAGAAGATTAGTGTTCTTCAGCTATTGAGTGTAAAGAGGGTTCAATCGTTTAAGTACGTCAGAGAAGAAGAAGTCGATATTATGATCGATAAAATATCTAGTTCATTAAGGAAAGACGATGAAGCAGTAATAAATCTTAGTGAAGCACTGCAAACACTCACAAACAACATAGTTTCGAGGTGTGTGCTTGGTGCTAAGTATCAAAGTGCTCATGGGAACAGATTTGGCCAACTATCTAAAGAGATCATGGAGTTGCTCGGAGCTTTTAGCGTTGGTGATTACTTTCCATCTCTTGGTTGGATAGATGTTGTTTCTGGATTATCTAGTAAGTTTAACAAGGCATTCCAGGAACTCGATATTTTCTTAGATGGAGTCATCACTGAGCATCTCCTTCGGCACTCCAAATCACAAGATGATGATGTCCAAGCCGACGATAGTAACAAACTAGATTTGACTGATGTTCTTCTCCTTTCTCAGAAGGATAACACCAAGGTCTCTCGCAATAATATCAAAGCCATAATCATGGTGAGACCTCTCTTTATTTATGTGTGTGTTCTTATTTTTAATTGGATAGGTATGTGCTCCCAGGCGGGGAATTCCAGTAACAATAACTCCCAAAATGATTGTCTATACAACATGATTAACTGAATCTAAATTATGTGTTACCATTAACAGGATATGTTTGTCAGCGGAAGTCATACATCTGCAACAGCAATGGAATGGACAATGTCGGAGCTCATAAAGAATCCGCAAACAATGAAGAAAGCTCAAGACGAGGTAAGAAGAGTTATGGGAAACAAATGTAAGATAGAAGAAGAGGACATTAATCAAATGGAGTATTTGAAATGTATCGTCAAAGAGATTCTACGATTACACCCGCCTATACCTACTTTAGTTCCAAGAGAGTCTCCTAAGAGTACTACCAAGTTAGCAGGTTATGATATTCCTCCAAACACAACTGTTTACATCAATGCATGGGCAATCCATAGAGATTCTAAAGTTTGGGAGAACCCCGAAGAGTTTCGTCCAGAGAGATTTATTAACAACCCAATTAGTTTCAAGGGACAAGATTTGCAGTTCATTCCATTTGGATCAGGAAGAAGAGGGTGTCCTGGACTATCATTCGGTATCGCAATCATCGAGTTCGCTCTTGCAAATTTATTGTACCGCTTCAATTGGGAAGTTCCAGCTGGTGAGAAAAGAGAGGAACTTGACATGACTGAAGCTTCTGGTTTTACTGTAAATAGGAAAATCCCTCTTCGTGTTGTTCCCACAATAAAAAGGCCATAGGCCACTGTTAGTAACTATGGAGTGTGGTCTAATAGGGCTTGACCCTCTATTCTCATGTGATCAAAGGGGTAGTCGTGCAAATAAATTCGAGTTTAAGAACACGTCTATTCTAATTTGGATTTTTGGTGTTAATAAGTTAGGACTCTGACCCTTAATTTCTGTGGTAATGAGTCTAGTAGATTGCAGGTCTCTCTTCTAAGACTATGGCTCCCAACTGCCCATTAAAACAAACAAAATTAAAAAAAACTGACCATGGTAAATTAAACTGAAATTGCCAAACATGGATGGCCCCGACTGAGTACAGGACATTTTGGCTACTAGTAATTAGCAATTGGATTATTGTTTGGAGTAGCGTCTATATACCCTCAACCACAGTAATACCACACCACATTTGATGTCACTTGACATGGTGAAAAGCCAAAAAAGTTTGTATTGTGTTTGTAATTAACATTTACAGCCAGAGAGTACTTTCTTCCAGAAGCCTTGGAATAATCCTCTGATTCTTGAGGTGTAAATCGTGCCCGCCCAGCACACGAAATCACGTGTTTAGCGTGCTATGTGCCGTGCTGTGTAGGAGATTATAACGTGTCGTGTTGTGCCGTGTTAGAAGGCGTGCTGGGCTGTGCCAGAAAAATAAATGTGTTGTGTCGTGCTCTGCTGTGCCGGACTCATTTATTTTATATTTTCCAATATATTTTTTTTCCAAATATTTAGGTATTATACGTGTTATTATGAAAATAAGTCAACATAACGATAATAAAATGTCAACAATTAGCTAGAATAAAGGCTTTTTAGTGAAATATACACAAAATGTTATGTATTGTGCCATGTTTTGTATATTTTATACATATTATGACGTGCTTTCTTAACGTGTTGTGATGTGCCGTGCCACGTGCTTATCTGTGCCGCGTGCTGGGCTGGGCTACTGTGCCGATTAGTCAAACCCAACACGTCCCATTAACTAATGTGCTGTGCCGTGCTGGGTTAAATCACGTGTTAGGCTGGAATGTGCTCAAATTGTAACATGGTGTACTGGGCTGTGCTCGTTCTGGCACAACCCAATTTACACCTCTCTCTGATTCCATGGATATCCTAGCCTACAATAATAATAATTACAAGCTATTTGTATCATCTATCGGATTCTGTCCACATGGAGAGTAGAATCCTTCTATGATAACATTGTGTAATATTAAAATAAAATAAAAAAATGAACAAAATCAAATCCCGCGATTCCAACCTATAATTGAATTTATTTATTTTTCAAGCATTTTACAACTTAATACTGTATATGTTTTTGCCAGCAAATGAGGCTTGGGTTCAATGCCGCTCTTACATATTTAGGTTATCCTGAAAGGTTTTATTAGTGTCGGTATCGTCCATGGAAATGCATGGGACAAGTAACACGTGATAGCTTGGGCCATATTTATTGTACTTGATACACAATATGGTTGGCGGGTTGGTCCAGAGTTCAGACTCCAGACCAGCTTTGGCTATGTGAAAGCTAAAAAGTGAAAAAGAAGAAGAAGAAAAAGAAATCCTACCAACCAGATAATCAGTAAGGAGTCATGGCACTAAGTAGTAGACACGTTAGCGATATTCAGTCCCACCACCATTCCCATTGACTTCTCTCCATTATAGGAAGGTCCTATGATCTTATTCACATTTGCTTAAATGGAACATGGTCCCTCTTCCTCATTCAAAATTCAACCATTTTTTTATTGGAAAAGATCAAATATTAACTAGCAAATTCTCTTTTATCGGAAAAGATCAAATATTAACTAGCAAATTCTCTCTCTCTCTCTCCTTCTTCTCCGACAAAACCATCACAAACAAAAAAATCATTCTCTGCTCAGATCTAGTCCAAAAATGGAGCAGATTTCTTATTTTTTCTTGCTTTCTAAGTTAGTTAGTAGATTAGTTTATTTTTTTATTATATTTTCTACTTATCTACACCATTTTGGTGGTTTTATCTACTCTTTTGAGGTTTATCTTCGCTTTAATGGCGATTCTTGGTTATTGGGTTGGGTTTTAAGATCAATAGTGATGCTCTTCATGCTCTCCAACGACGAAATCTTCATCTTGGTTGTCTCCGACGACGGAATCTTCATCGAAATCTTCATCATCAACTTATCCGGCGACCAAATCTCCATAGGTGGTCTTTTTGACGACGGAAGCTTCATCACTAGTTATAAGAGATTTGAGCAAATCACTCCTACTTTGGGAGCATTTCTTTCTAAAGAAGAAAAACAAACTAAATGGTTGGAATTTAATTCCGAAAAAAACCATCCTTCTTCCGATTTAATCGGATCTTATTCATACTTGTATTTGTCTTACTCCAATAATCCTTCTCTTTCTCTTGTCGGATTTCTCGGTATTGTACTCTTACCGTACGTTCTTGTTACTTTGTATTCTCTTATTTTCGATCTTAAACTCATTGTAACCTTGAAATCTCATTAATTAAAAGTTTCCTTGTTTATCAAAAAAAAAAAAAAAAAAAAACTAGCAAATATAGTACAAAAGATTTACAAAATCATTTTTGTCAAAAACATTAGAATCTATGCTAGTTCTTAGAACTTTCTGATGCAGTTTAGTCGACATGTGTTGAAGTTTTTTAATCCTTGCTTCCTAGGCTATATAATCAGCTGCTGAGTTATTCTTCCGCGCAATATATTTCACTTTCGCTTGAGGTAGATCGTTCAAGATTAACCTTATTTCCTGCAAAGTGTTTTCCGCTGTCCACGAATAATCAATACTTACCCTGTTTATGTTGTCCGCCAACGTTTTGCAGTCTGTTCCTAACTTCCTATATATGATTTGGCTCCCCTAACTGTAATATTATGGTTCACACATTCATTACATTTATCCACTTGCACTGGTTAACGAGAATGTCTTTTGTCACCCATAACCATGAAAATATTGTAGTACATTTGGTTATATAGACTTTACATCTGCAATTAAGATCAAATCTGTTAGATCTAGACTTTGAATGTTATAGATTATTTAGTTACACGGACTGTAGGTTGGTGATTGAGATCCTTCACGAAATTCCGTAGAAGTTTCACTAATATATATGCCAAAAAATCACTTCTCGTGTAAATCGTGCAAATAAATTATTATCCGGTGCAATGACATGTCGACAACTCCAAAAGAAAACAACTCATTATATTCGAAAATAATGCAAACAGGACAAATTCAAGGAGATAAAGAAATCCTGTTTCTTACGATAAAAAGGACATAACTGAAATACAAGTTCCACCACAGAAACAATTTTCATACACTATCAACTTAGAGAGAGATTACCAAAATAAAATAAAAATAGCAGCAATATGATGAAACCAGCAATTTTTGTGGTGGTTTTTATGTTCTTTTTGATGGGGAAAGGTGCAGATTCAATGAGGTATGAACTTAATAACGAGATAGATGTTCCATTATCAGCCAGTTCTATATGGCAAGTTTACGCTTGTAAAGAACTCCCTAAGCTCATCGTCAAATTACTTCCCGAAGTTTTCGATCGGATCGATTACATAGAAGGAAATGGAGGTGTTGGTACCGTCATTCGCATTGTTTTTCCTCCTGGTATGTTCTTCCATCCTTCCCTTCAGAATATACATAGTTTTTATTCTTTAATTTTTCGACTTAATTACTCAAAATTGAATGTTCTCAGGGGAAGTGCCGCGGTCATATAAAGAGATGTTCAGGAAGATAGATCATGTTCATCGTCTGAAGGAGGTGGAGCAAATTTCAGGAGGCTACCTAGCCATGGGTGTGACATCTTACGTTGATAAGTTCAAAATCATAAGTAGGGGTCCTAATTCATGTACCATCAGATCTACAACGGAATATGAAGTTCCGGATCATCTTGCCGATAAAGTCAAGAACCTGATCAGTATTGAGGGTCTTGTTCCGATGGCTAAAGCCATTATTGACTATGTGAAGGAATTCGGTGATTATGGTCAATGCCTGGGGGGGAACGATTTAGCTCATATAGCTTTGCCTGTTTAACGGTTAAGGCAATTGACGATTCACCAAATTATGTATGCCTTCTCTGCTTCCGCTGTTTGTATTTGGTTTGCGCTTTATTTCTATGCACTTTTCTAAAAAATAGGCTTGTTTTTGTTTCTTTATTTGGGTATGTCAAAAAAATATGTTTGTTTTCATATATGGAAAGTTAAATGTTATGAATTTACTAGTATACCCATAGAGGGGACCACTTCTCTTTTAATACAAAAAGGGAACCACTTCTTTCTCTAGTTTCTCTAATATCAAATGAGTGATGATTAAATGATAGATTAGGAAAAAACATGAAAAAATGACTACAAAGATTAGTTTTCTTAATTCTTATGAAAACCAAACAATCCTATTTTTTAGAAACGGGGAAGTACAATGTATTAATATGTTCCTCTGCTATTTAGAGGTTGAAGCAGAATACGGTGTGATAATATCGGAAAAAAAAATCGAGCTGGCTGAAGAATTAATTGTACTCCTTTTTACACTTCTGTCTATGTTACAAACACAAAGGCATTTGTTACCAATGAATGTTTGAGGTTTTTATCATGGAAAAAGAACACTTCTGTCTGTTATGCTATGCTAAGATTTTTAATGTCCTTAATTTTGAGAAAAATAATCTTTTTGTTTATTCACTGAATTCTGATCATACATTTATGAATATTTTGACGATATACTGAAAGTTTCTCATTTAAAGTTGCATCAAAAGTAGAAAAAATAATCTTTTTTCTACAATAGTCAAAGATGTCAAAGATTGCAATAGATAAAAGATAAAAACAGTAGTTCTCCGTGGATTGCCACCATGAAAAATGGAACATAAAATTGGTCAATTAATCCAATAATAACAATTTTTGGGTGAAAAAGACATGTAAAATTTGATATGTTTAAATGGACGAGAATGAAAAAACAACCAGGATGTAAACAGTTTCATTCTACCCATTTTCAAATATTTTTTCTTATTTTTAATTTACATAAGGATGTATCCAGTTTTACCCTCGCTATTTTTTAAGTTTAAGCCAGGATGAATCCAGATTCATTCTTGCTATTTTTTTGGTGTCCATTTCACCCATACTAATTTTTACTCGTCCATTAGAATAATGTTTAAAAAATATTTGGACAATTTACCCAAATTCCCGGAACACAAAATTGTTCATACACCCAAAGGGTAGTCGGCACTCTAAAAAACAGGGGTCCCATTTTTTTTTGTGTAGTTGGGAGTGTGCGCTTTCGTATAGTCCATTTACACAGTCTATCAAGAATTATTGAAATAAGAAAATGACAGCAATAGAATAACACTAACTCAATCTGAAAAGGACTATTAAAACTGATATTTTTTAATTTCTAGGAAGCAGCTTTAGCCTGGTTGCCTCCGATAATGATGAGAAAACGAAATTGATTTACATCCCGCGGGCCAGATCCCACGTGTTATCCTGATGTGACACAAGGGGTGGGATCCATACTAAACCCATCCCCTAAAAATCCGTCGGGTCACTAGGTCTCTCTTTTTTTCTCTTGTGGGATAACCCGTGGGATTGGGCCCGTGGGATGCCTATCACTTCCGATGAGAAAATTGAGATTTGGATAGGGTATTAGGCTCACACCAAACATGGTTCGGGGTACACTTTAGGGATCTAATGGTCAGAATCCGTTTGTCTTATTATGATGATTGGTAGCCCCAGAAGTATGTGGTATTAGCTCGTACATTAAGCATCTTGGCAGTTAGGGCAACTCCTATGGTATGGAGGTAAAAGCATCCATAACTTAAGGAGTATCCACATGTATATGGATCATCAGTAATTAGGGTGAGCATGGTCTGGATTGGCTATGTTTTACCTCACTGGCATCTTATTTAATACATGACTGATTCCAAATTTGGCGTCCAAATCCGATCCAACATCCAACAGATTCTCGTCAATTGGATACACGGATAAACGGATTGGATATTGATGGTTAACGAATTTCTTTTATAATTAAAATTTTAAATAAAAATACAAAACTAACAATAATAACTTGAATAATGACTAGTCAAGAAAAAATTTAAAAAAATGACATGAATTAAAACAAATTGAATTTTCGCTAAGCCAATTTTTTTTGTTAGCCGAACTTAGGCTCGGGTTTTTCTTTTTTCGTTTTTTCTTTCTATTCGTAGTCGAATCAAAGTTCGGTTAAGTTTTTTTGTTACCTTACACGGCCATACCACAATCTGTTCTTCGCACATGAAAAGCACATTGAGGTGCGGATGAGTTTTTTTCCTAGACGACTAGGTTGAGGTTCGGCTAAAACAATAAAAATATTACCGAAACGAAACTAATAGAATAAAAAAGAATATTCTAAAAGAAATTGGAAATTTAAAAAATAAAATAATCATATTATTGGCTTAATCAGAAAATTGGGCCTAGGCAGTTTTGTGCAGTAATTTTGGGATTGCAATTTTCGAAGATGTTCCACCTGTGATAAGGAAAAGGATATTTATGGCGACCATGCCCAGCATTGTACCCATGAGGTTGGTCTTAAGTTTAGGAATGACTTAATATGTGCGCTTTTGCGGATATGTGTTATCGTGCAGGCTTTTCCAGCTAGGAAAGAGATAGCTTTGGCTTCCTTTCCAATAATGGTTTGGCGTTGAGACGTGCTGTTATTTGGCCTACAATTAGGATAATAAACAAGACTGTACTTGGACGTAACTGGTGTCTCCCCTTTTACTGGGGTGGTGTCCGTACATTTGTCCCTGGCCAAGCAATTAACAATGTTTTTACTCGGAAACGAAACAAATATTTGGAGAAGTGTACTGCTCAGGGGGTTTGGTGTCGGGGTTCTTGCTTTCACTATTTTGGGGAACTCGGTATACTACAGATTTTCTGGAAAGACTGCGAAACTACATGGCTAGTCATGATGAAAACGTCTGAAAAGACTGGGAAAGTACATGGCTAGTCATGATGCGAACGTCGGAATGAGAGATTTCTTTTTTCACAGATTAAGGGTTGTCATTCAAAAAGAGATTAGAGCACAACTTCATTCATAAAGGGATTAGAGCACAACTTGTTGCTCGTCTCACAGTTACTCAAATGTTTGGTGCGTTCCAGGAAGTCCCAGGTTCGAGTCCCCGATGGCGCAATATTGCAAAATTTGCATTAAAGGTAGAGTTAGCTTGCCTGACATAATCAACCTCCCTATCCGATTCGGTTATCTTAGCTGGTTCCTCATGAGACTCGTTGGTAGGCTAGCACGACAACCTGCTCAACTAGTGTAGTACTACGCTATTGGAGTTTATCTTGTTAGGCTTTCAACTAGTTTCTTGTAATAATACTCTTTATCCAATAGTAATAATAAATTTATTTCTATTTTAATTTAGTTATAAAATTAAAAAAACAGAAGGACATTATTGCCATCACCACAACAAATATAAACATAAGAGGTTTTCACTTTTACTTCGTTATCCCAAATTCAAAGAAGTCCCCTCAAATTTCGAAGAGTCCCGCATAAACTCATTCTTAGACTATCCTGGTCAATATTAAAGCAATACGCTATTAGGCCCAACTAAAAGCATTTAGTGTTTGGGGTTACTTACCCACAGACTTGCACCTTTTTCCAACATCATCCATCTAAAGGCCTAAAGGCCTAGATAAGTAAAACTCTTACGTTGAATGGTAAGGAAACCCTGGCTTCCTAATGGTCGAAACAAGCCTTTTTTTCAGTTTTGTGAAACGATCATTCAGGTGAGGACACTTGGCAAAGTATGATTGGTTTCAAAATTAAAACCTCAAAAGGAAAACTTAACTTACCATGTTTTGAATTCTGTGGAAGACCAAATTCAATTCGGAGGTCGAGTATCTTCCATATTAGCCCAGTTGGCTAGGGGTTGGGCTCCCAACCTATAGGTTGCGGGTTGAATTCCCACGCTGATCATGTCAAAAAAAAAAACACAAAGAGATTAAAAAGAACTCACATATTTCACAGACGAGGTGAGACGACACTAAATAAAAATTACATTGCCACAAAGAATGGTTAAAAGAGAAAAAATACCCGGTGCATAGCGCAAGCACTAAAGAATAGTTAAAAGAGAAAAAATGCCCGGTGCGTAGCACAGCACCAATCTAGTTCTCACTTAATACCGTAACCCATAAACTACTTTGAGGAATGGCATGTTTGGAAAGTGATCACATGACTCTGCTTAGGAACCAGATTTCTTACCCTAGGAGAGTGATGTTGGAAAATGGATACTTAGAGGATGAATTCAGAGAACAAAAAAGAATGTTGTACCACTGGAGCTTCAAGGCCTTGCGCTATTTTCAGCAATTATTTCGACCTTTCCCAAATAATTGGCGAGTACAATCGGTCAGCGAAATATTGCTTTCGGGATACAATGAAGCCCTAACAACGTTGTTGGATTCAAAGGTTATACTCCCTTGACCCAACCAAGAACACAATATAATTGATTCTGAAGATGCTTAGAGAGAAATTAAAGTTAGGGTCATGAAATTAATTTTAAACCTTAGAAAGAGTACCTTTATGATTGCAGTATGCTTCAGCAAAAACCTGAATCTGCAAGAGATTAAAAACCAAAATTAGTTAGCATGATGAATTCACATAGATGGTTACGGTGATTGCTTATTTGATTATTCAAGGAGAACAATAATAAACACCAAATCACCCAGGTTGTAATCATACCATTTGGGATTGTGATTACGAAGAATCGATTTTCAGAGGAGAGATCAAATCAATCAGGGGATGCGAAAAATAGAGATATCACTTCTGCATAATCCAAAATCGTCTAACCTAAATCTATGAGAGCATACGAACATGTATACGGTGATTTCTTTATTGATTATCCGAGGAGAACAATAACCGTTACGAAAATTATCGGGTTGTGATCAACCTACTGAGATTGTGATTGTGAAGAATTAATTTTGAGAGGATCGATCAAATCAAACAGGGGCTCTTTTTTTTCTTTTTGTGCTCGTCAATTGCATAGAGATAGTGGGGTTAAGGGTTGAGTGGGAGATGTAAAGGAATCGTGGCAAAGTAATTAGATTCATGTGGGGCTAGAATAATGAGAGAGCTCTATTCACTAATACTTTCACCAGAGTTGTCCACATCAAATTTTGGAAGGGCCAGAATTAATGAGAATCCAGTATCTAAATTCAATTATCATCTTGTTTGATTTGATTGATTGATTGATGACATGTGGTATATCCACATCTGTCCACCGTTGAAGGAAAGGGTAGTTTGGCCATTAAAATATACGGAAATTACCCAACAAAACATAATTCCAATTAAATCGAAAATTTATGGGGAAACAATGAAAATATTGACCAATACTAATACGACCTCAAACTAGCATAACAATGAAAATATTGACCAATCGCCATTACATAATATACGGATGACTAGATTCAAGTACAACCGCAGCAGGCCTTCCAACTTTTCTTGGATAACTAACTGCGGTAAGAAAATGAGAAAATGACCTTGAACTAGAATAACAATCAAGAAAATGAGAAAATGACCAATTGTGAAACCCATTTACATCACTAAAGGAGTCCTCCCTTCGGTCGCCGTCCGAATATACGGATGACTAAATTTAAATTTAACCGCAGCGGGCCTTCCACCTTTTCTTGGATCACTAACTGCGGTAAAATTTCCGAGCTTATTTGACAAATCGCTCCGGCTGCCGTTTCATTCAATACATGGTGTCTCCCCTTCAGCAATGAGATGTTATCTTGTGAAAGTTGTATGTGTTCACCAGTAACCACTGTCCAGTTCTCATACAATACCTCATTTGGTGCTACCTGTACATAAGGAAGGAGACGCAATTGACCGATCAAAAAAAAGAGAGGAAGGAGACGCAATTTATTAAGAAACGATTATTCCTATAATTTCTTTTACAATTTCCAATAATTTTTGTTAACGCTTTATACCTTATGGTAAACCCTCGGTTCTTTAACATCGCACAAAGGTTTCATACCCTTGATAAAGTGGTTCAGAAACACTTGAGTAACTGCGGGGATTATGTTAATCCCACCACTAGCTCCAAGAACTCCGACTACTTGATTCTCCTATATATATATATATATATATATAAAAAAAAAAAAAAGTTCTCTATAAGGTCACATGGATGTGAAAATAAGGTAATTTGGACTCATAAGAAAGAAAATTTTAGTTTACCTTGAGAATAATTAGAGGGTTCATAGAAGATAAGGGTCTCTTGTTTGGTTTGATAAAATTTGATGGTGCTGGAGGAAGTTTGTCTTCCCCTTTGGGTTTCTCGGTGGGCGCAGAGAAATCATCCATCTGATTATTAAGAATGATACCTGTTGAAGGTGAGAGTACGCCAGCTCCGAAATAATGATTAATGGTTGCTGTCATTGATACCACATTTCTGTCATTATCAACGATGCTAAAATGAGTAGTTCCATGATCATTTAGTTGACTCCATCTGATTATCAAATCACCACACAAGAATTATTATATTTACTTATATCACAAAGGTAGCCAAATGCTGCTTATGCAATAGTGTTAAGTAAATTTTTCTTACTCGGGTAAATAGTATTTTGAGGGAAATGTAGTAGTATCAGATATGTTTTTTCGAATTTCTGCAGCAAAGGATCGACAAAGCATATTATCTTGATATCTTTTTATGTCGACAAACTTTGGATCACCGAGGTTCATTCGATACGCCAACATATGCTTTAATGCTTCAATTAATCGATGAAGACCCAATGGACCTTTGAGAAAATCTAATGACGGGTAGCTATTTAAAATGTTTAGAACCTGCAGGCATCAGCAGTTACCCAAATTAGCTAACACAAAAATCAAATGCTCATGTACACATGCTACAACCTAGATCTCTCCTCCAAAAAGGAGAAAACAGAGAGAAAAAAAACAAAAAAAAAGTACTTCACATACCATAGTTATCCCGAGAATACAAGTAGAAGGAACAGGCATTCCAAGTAGGGTGAAACCCATGACATTAGTGGTCACTACATCAGTTATATCAACTTCGTAGTTCCTCAAATCCTCCTCTGTTACAATTCCTCCAGCATCCTTCACATCCTTAACAAAATTCTTTCCTAGCTCCCCGTTATAAAATGCTGAAGGTCCTTCCTTTGCTAATATGACTTGAGTTTCTAATTTGGATGAATTGAAGATGAAATTTATAAGATTTGAACATCACAGGTTCAAAGACTACAAGAATTGGACGTGAGTTTCTTGTTCGGATGAACTGAAGATGAAATTTATCAGATTATAACATCACAGGTACAAAGACTACTAGAATTGGACGTGAGTTTCTAATTCGGAAGAATTGGAGATGAAATTTATAAGATTTGAACATCACAGGTTCAAAGATTACTAGAGTTGGACCTGAGTTTCTAATTCGGATGAACTGAAGATGAAATTTATCAGATTATAACATCACAGGTTCTAAGACTACTAGAGTTAGACTTGAGTTTCTTGTTCGGATGAACTGAAGATGAAATTTATCAGATTTGAAAATCATAGGTTCAAAGACTACTAGAGTTAGACTTGAGTTTCTCGTTCGGATGAACTGAAGATGAAATTTATAAGATTTGAACATCACAGGTTTAAAGACTACTAGAATTGGACGTGAGTTTCTCGTTCGGATGACCTACAGATGAAATTTATCAGATTTGAAAATAACAGGTTCAAAGACTACTAGAGTTAGACTTGAGTTTCTCGTTCGGATGAACTAAAGATGAAATTTATCAGATTTGAACATCAAAGGTACAAAGACTACTAGAATTGGACCTGAGTTTCTAATTCGGATGAACTGAAAATGAAATTTATCAGATTTGAACATCCCAGGTTACAAGATTACAAGAGTTAGACCTCAGTTTCGCATTCGGATGAACTGAAGATAGAATTTATCAGATTTGAACAACCCAGGTACAAAGATTACTCAAGTTGGATCTGAGTTTCTCATTTGGTTGAACTGAAGATAAAATTTATCAGATTTTTACATCCCTGGTTCAAAGATTACCATAGTTAGACCTTAGTTTCTCATTCGGATGAACTGAAGATGAAATTTATCAGATTTGAACATCCCAAGTACAAAGATTACTAGTATTAGACCTGAGTTGATCATTCGGATGAACTGAAGATGAAAATTATCATATTTGAACATCCCAGGTTCAAAGTTTACTTGAGTTGGACCTGAGTTTCTCATTCGGATGAACTTAAGATGAAATTTATCAGATTTCAACATCACAGGTTCAAATATTACCTGAGTTAGACCTGAGATTCTCATTCGGATGAACTGAAGATGAAATTTATCAGATTTTAATATCACAGGTTCAAAGACTACTAGAGTTAGACTTGAGTTTCTTGTTCG
>JAJJMB010008936.1:799580-969470 GCA_023531105.1 Papaver atlanticum | reverse complement strand
ATACTCGTTTCTCCCTGTTTTCTTCTTGCGGATTATTCAGCCAAATTTAGTCGAACCTAAAGCCCAAAACATGTTTATTAGGTCATATAACAACTACCCATAAGAAATCAGCCCTTTAATCTCTTCATAACATCATCAAAAATCGATCGAACCAACTGCCAGTGAAATAAAAAAAATTCCCGCCAAAAATCCATTTTCAAATGGTGAAGGTGAAGTGCCCTGAATCCAAAACTCGGGTGCCTTTAATAGCTCGGCTGCCTTGGGGGTGCCCTTATCCAATTTTAGGGTGCCTTTAGTAATTTTGGTGGGTGCCTTTAACACTTTTTTCTGGGGTTTTTCCAACATTTTTTCGGGGTTCCTCCGGTGTATTTCTGGGGTGCTTCCGGTGCATTTCTGGGGTGCCTTTAGTACTTCATCCTGGGGTGTAAAACACCACTTAACGAGCCAATTCCGTCGCAAGAGCTTATTTCTCTAAAAATATCTACAAAGACATAAAACACCATAATAAGTATAAAAATGGGTACTAAAAATATATACAATAGAGATGAAAATAGACACATAAATGCGTCTATCACCCTCCTTCACTAATGGGTTTGAAAATGGAATCATAATCCTTTAAATACACTCCTTTCTTCCCCTTTTCATTCAAGCCATGTTCATTTTTCCCCCACCAAAAATTTCTTTGCAGTTTAGTTATGGTTTTACAAATTTTCACCGGAATTTTAAAACAATTCATTTGATAAACACACAAAGAAGAGGTGACATTTTTTACCACTACAGTCCTACAAACAGTGTTAAGGTTCTTCCTATTCCAACTCATCAATCTGTTTTTAATTTTTTCAATTAAAGGCTCAAAACACTTAATTTTGGATCTGTTTGTAAAAAGAGGGGAGCCTAAATAATTATCATTAATAGATATTGTTTGAACCCCTAGAACATCTGTGACCTCTTTCCTTATGCTGGTTGTTGTTCTATTGCTAAAGAAAACCCCAGACTTGCTGAGATTAATCAATTGACCTGAGGCAGTTCCAAAATCACTAAAAAGCTTGACTAAGTTTCGACTAGTATTGGCGTTAGCAACACAGAAAATAAGACAATCATCAGCAAATAGTAAATGACTAACAACAGGGGCATTAGTTGAAATTTTAATACCTTTTAATTTCCCTGAAAGTTCCGCTTTCATGATGGTCCTCGAAAGAACTTCCATGCAAAATAAAAAAAGATAAGGAGACACTGGGTCTCCCTGTCTCAATCCTCTAGAAGGTTTGTAAAAATCAGTAGGAGACCCATTAATCAAGACAACTAGAGTAGTTATAGATATACATTCATGGATTAAATTGCACCATTTTTCGCTAAAGCCTATCTTTTTCATAATTCGGATTAAGAAAGACCATTCTACTCTATCGAAAGCTTTTGACATATCTATCTTAAGCCCCATCAGGCCTTTCTTACCTTTCTTATTTCTCATTTTATGGATTAGCTCATGAGCTATAGTTATGTTATTGGAAATCTGCCTACCTTGAATGAAGGCAGACTGGTAAGGGGGTATTATTTTATCTAACATACCTTTCATTCTTCCATCCATTAGCTCAGAAATGATTTTATAAGAAGTATTAGCTAAGGCTATAGGCCTAAATTCCGCAGGAGTAGTGGGATTAAGAGTTTTGGGAATTAAGGTGATGAATGAGGCATTCATCTCTTTAGAAATGTGACCAGTCTCAAAAAACGTTTGAATCATACGAACTAAGTCAGGCCCTATGATTTCCCAATTTTGTTGGAAAAAGCTAGGAGGGAAACCATCTGGACCTGGGCTTTTGTCCGGTTCCATAGAAAAAACAATGCTTTTGATTTCAATCATATTAGGAGTAGTACACAACATAATATTATCTGCATCATTTAAGCAGTTAGGAATTAACTCTATCATGCTCATATCAACAGTAGGGTTTACAGAAGTAGCGATAGAACGAAAATGACCAGTTATGCAATTTGCTATTTAATCTCTAGAGTTGACCCATTCCCCGTCTAATTTCTGAATTGTCTCTATTCTGTTTCTTATATATATTTTTTTGGCCTTGCTATGAAAGTAATTTGTGTTTCTATCTCCTAAAACCATATCTTGATCTCTACTCTTAACTTTCCGAAATTTCTCTTGGATTGCATACCACTTTGAAAGCTCAGCAGTTAGCTTAGCTAGGTCCTTGTCCTTATCCCTATAGTAACTTCTCCTATTTGTTTGGTCTAGGTTGTTTTTCAAAAGAGCTATGTTATGTCTAATGTTTCCAAAAGTTGTTTTATTCCATAGACTAAGAATTTTTTTAACAGAAGACAACTTTTTTGTCATAACAAAAGCATGGGACCCCTGTATCCTAGTATCCCAACACTCTTGAATGAGAGGTTTACAGTCTTCATGCTTCGTCCAGTCACCAAAATATTTAAAGAGAGTAGGTCCGTCATTCTAAGTATTATGAGTATTCAGACAAATAGGAACATGATCAAAAGTTATCTTACCAAAATGTCATACAGAAGAGTTGGCTAAAGATATATTCCACATGGCATTCACTAAGGCCCTTTCTAATCTTTCTTCTATGAAATCAATGCCAGATCTCATATTGTTCCAAGTAAAAGTATATCCTATAAATCCTAGATCCGTCAAACCACAATTACTAATTAAGTTGTTGAAAGTTATAGCTTCTGATTCATTAAAAGGGAATCTTTTTTTTTTCTTCGCTGTGAAGAACAACATTGCAATCGCCTAGTACAATCCATGGCATATCAATAGTATTTGCTAATTGTTGAACAATGTTCCAAGACTCAACCTTTTCTCTTGTATAGGGACTCCCATAAAAACAAGTCATACGCCACTTAGATCTATTATTACAAGCATGGATGTCCACATTTATGTGATTATGGTTGTGATCAATTATATCTAATTTCATGTTCTCTTTCCAGATCAGGCATAACCCGCCTGCAGAACCCCTAGGAGAGACTAGCCAGTAATTGCTTACATTTAATCTCCTAAGAATCTTATGCATTGCCACATTTTGTTGTTTGGTTTCGGACAAGAACAGAATATCAGGATTATTTATGTTCAAAATATCCTTAACACTATTAATCTTAGCAGGTTTTCCCAACCCTTGGCAGTTTCAAGCGATAACACTAATGAACTGCCAAAAGTAGGAGACTGTGGGATACTCTTGGGAAGGTAGCACAAGGTTACCATCAAGGCAAAAAGAACAATTCAATACCATTTTATTTTTCCAATTGGACATTAAATATAAGTATGTCAAATTAATTTTGAAGTACCCCTTCATAGAGTTTATGCAAACAGTAGTTGTATCCCACATTAACAATTTATAAACATACATTATTGAGCAGTTATGATTAATTATTTCTCTAGCTGCCCAAAATAGTTGGAAAGTCCATCAAATGGACGTCAAGTCTGCCTTTCTAAATGGGCATCTTGAAGAGACAGTATACGTCGAGCAGCCGTCGGGGTACGAAGTAAAAGGACAAGAAAATAAAGTCCTGAAGTTGAAAAGGGCTTTATACGGCCTAAAACAAGCGCCGAGAGCATGGTACAGCAGAATCGACAAGTACTTCCAAGAAAATAATTTTAATAAATGCCCGCATGAACATGCTCTCTATGTGAAGGTGAATGAAAAGGGAGATATGTTACTCGTCTGCCTATATGTGGATGATTTGATCTTCACTGGCAATAATCCAATAATGTTCGAAGAATTCAAGAAAGCGATGACGAGAGAATTTGAAATGACGGATATCGGTCTTATGTCATACTATCTCGGGCTCGAAGTAAAACAACGGAAAAATGGAATTTTTATATCCCAAGAAGGATATGCGAAGGAAATCCTTAAGAGATTTAAAATGGATGAGTGCAATCCAGCAATCACTCCTGTGGAATGCGGAATCAAGTTATCAAAGCTCGATAGAGGGGAGAAGGTCAATCCGACTCTTTACAAGAGTCTTGTTGGAAGCTTGAGATACTTAACTTGTACAAGGCCAGATATTCTCTATGGAGTGGGGTTAATCAGTCGCTACATGGAAGCACCTACGACTACCCATATGAAGGCTGCCAAGAGAATTCTGCGCTACTTAAAAGGTACGCTTGATTTCGGTTTATTTTACTCGTCATCAGACAAGTACAAACTCGTTGGATATAGTGATAGTGATTGGGCCGGAGATTTAGATGAAAGGAAAAGTACTACTGGATTTGTATTTTTCCTCGGAGATATGGCCTTCACTTGGAGTTCGAAGAAGCAACCGATCGTCACACTCTGCACTTGCGAAGCTGAGTACGTCGCAGCAGCATCATGTGTTTGTCACGCGATATGGCTAAGGAGTTTAATGAAGGAACTTAAAATGGAGGAGGAAGAACCGACTACAATATTTTAGACAATAAGTCAGCAATGGCTTTAGCAAAGAATCCAGTGTTCCACGACCGCAGCAAGCACATCGATACACGATACCATTTTATCCGAGAGTGCATATCGGAGAATAAGGTACAATTAAAATACACAAAATCTAAAGACCAAGTTGCGGATATATTCACGAAACCACTAAAGCATGAGGTCTTCGTTAAATTACGAGAAATTCTTGGAGTTACTTCAAATCAAGTTTAAGGGCGGCTGTTAAAAATGTAAACTTGATTTTTAGTTTAGAAGTGTCTAGAATTATCTAGGCCCAACTAGAAAGTGTAGACTAGTCTAGAGTACTCTAGCCCATCTAGAGTCTTCAAGGTTAAATTAGAGCCCAAATTTTCTAGAATATTCTGGTCAGTTGTAAAGTGAATGAGTCATGAATATTCTAGACCAAACTAGAGTAGTGAAGAGTCGGTTGAGAGCTCCTATAAATAGGGCAGTAGACGTTGTGGGAAGGTGTAAGTAAGTGAAAACCCAAAGTGGGTAGTGAGGTCAGTAGAAGAGAGCAAAGTGAGTCTTTGTTAGAAAAGTGTAAGGTCTGTGTACGACCAGTTTTGAAAAGTAATAAGAGTTGTTTTTCTCCCAACCACAGTAGAGTGATCAGTGAAACCTATGAGCGAGTTTTAAACATTTTTCAATCCTTCTTCAATACCCATTTAGCCATTAACCCCAAAATCATTTCCAACAGTAAATGGTACCTGGGATTAGACTAGATTCCATTAGACTCTTTAGAGAATTTAATTGTCTCTTGCAGAATTTAAATAACTTCATGGAACAGCTAACCAGAATTCAGAGAAAAAAAAAAGAAAATCAAAGGAAGAAAACGATTGAACAAAATAGGGGAAGGTAACAAGATAATAAACAACTTAATTTAATAGGATTCAACTATGTTTAAAATCAACTTCAAAAGAATATGGTCAGAAAATTGTCCCTTGCAGAAATAGGGATCAAATATGAAAAAAAAAAAACTTATAATTTATGACTATTGAATAAAATAAAAACAAAATTCAAACAATCAGAATTAAATTCATAGATGGATTAGAGGATTCAATTGATTATCACGTTGATGTCGAAGATCCACGAGCCAAGATTGACAAAAATTGACGATTAATGATGGAAGTAGTAGATACAAATTTCAGATTCGCAGAGATCTCAAAAGTCTTAGAGAACTGTGATCAGAAAAACAAGTGGGTCTGATAAATTGGATTCTTTGGAGCTTTGAAAATTTTGAGATTTGGTGTCTTAGAAACTTAGTGAACAGAGGTCTTTGGGTATCTTCACGAACTAAAAATGGGATTTTGGTAACATGGGTAATAGATCTGAAAGAGTTTGAATCAAAGATAAGGTTAAGGGTGGTTTTCAGTAGTCATCTCCGTCGGCGGCGGCGGTTAATGGCCAAAAAATGGTGGTTGTTATAAATTACTATTTGTTTACAAACTTCCTATCGGTTAATTGTGTTTCCAGAAAGTTTCTAGGAAGTTTTACGAAACAAATTAGGATTAAAAAAAAAGTTACTCGATTTCCCAAGGATTAAAAAAAATGAAAGAAAGAGTAGTACGTGATCCCTTTTTGAAAAATTAAAAAAGTGCCAGCCCAATAACAATAACATAATGCAAACAGGACAGATGCAAGGCGATAAAAAATCCTGTTCCTCCTGCCCTATAAGAAGGACATAAACAACATCAAGAACAACTCAAGTTCTACCACCAAAACACTTTCATTGCATACACATTATTCAACTTAGACAATATATCAAGATACTAGTCTAACTGGGAGCGTATTCTAATCTAGGGAGGATTGATTTCCATAGAGAAACAAAAATGATGAAACCAGCCATTTTTGTGGTGTTTTTTGTGTTCTTTTTGATGGGGAAAGGAGCAGATTCAATGAGGTATGAACTTAATAACGAGATAGATGTTCCATTATCAGCCAGTTCTATTTGGGGTGTTTACGCTTGTAAAGAACTCCCTAAGCTCATCGTCAAATTACTCCCCCAAGTTTTTGACCGGATCGATTACATAAGCGGAGATGGTGGTGTCGGCACCGTCATTCGCATTGTTTTTCCTCCTGGTATGTTCTCCATATTCCTTCCATCACATTTTTTCTTTAATTTGTCGACTTAGCCATAAGATTTGTCTGTTTGTCGATATGGATCTGTATCTCTGAGTACTGGAATTTGATGATGATGTTCTCAGGTGAAGTGCCACGGTCATACAAAGAGACGTTCAGGAAGATAGATCATGCTCAACGTTTGAAGGAGGTGCAACAACTTTCAGGAGGGTACTTAGCCATGGGTGTGACATCTTACGTCGATAAGTTCAAAATCATAAGCACTGGTCCAAATTCATGTACCATCAGATCCACAACGGAATATGAAGTCCCTGATCATCTTGCTGATAAAGTCAAGTCACTAATCAGTATTGAGGGTCTTGTTCCGATGGCTAAAGCCATTGTTAACTATGTGAAGGAATTCGGTGATTATGGTCAATGCCTTGGGGCAAGTGCTAATGCCGATTTAGCTCATATAGCGTTGCCTGTTTAATGTTGAAGGCAATTAGCGATTCACCACATTATGTTGTATGCCTTTCTGCTCCAGCTGCTTTTATGTCTTTCTAGGATTACTGTGTGCTCGTATGTTCCTCCCAGTAGGGAGGGAGGCTGAGGGCTCGAACCCTCCTAATACCGACTACTGAAATAAATCTGTATGATTTTTCATTAAAATCTGATCTTGTAGTATTGATAATCCTCAAGGTTTCGCATTCAAAGTTGCATTAAAGTTGGCAAAAAATAATGTTTCTTCTACTATTAGTTAGAGGTTGCAATAAATTTGCACTCAAGTTTAAAAATATTACGCCATACATATTGAATATTTATTAGAGAGGGAACAAGATCTGTCTTTTTCTATTTTCCTTCTTTTTTCAAACAAGTTGCGGATACAACAAACAAAAGAATTATAAACTAAGCTTGCCTCTCCTGGATAAGCTTTGCTCTGCCTGACTATCGCCAATAATAACTTTATCCAGCTCTTGAGGAGGATTATTGAATTTTCTATTGCAGCCACTTGAGTTCAAAATAAGTTGAAATTCAAACTAAAATGTTGCTTACCTCGGACAAAAACAAGGTTGAAGCTGTATCACGGCCTCTTTATTTATTTCATTTTTTTTGTCCGAAAGAGGAGGTTATATTATAGAGAAAAAAGAGAGCCAAGGTTTAAAAGCAAGGTCAATACAAAGACAGTTACATACATATTAGAGTTTCCCAAATACTTCAAATTAAGTTAGGATCTACAAACTTGAAGATATCCTTATCGCAAGTCCATAAGACTATCAATTGTTTAATCAAGTCAATAACTTCTTGCACACACTTATGCCTACCTCCAAAGGCTCTTCCATTCCTTTCCTTCCACAAGGCCGAACAAATCGCATAATGTAAAATTTGCAAAACTTCTCTCCCTTTACCACGCACCACATTGGAAGACCAAGCTTCAAATAAATGAAGTAACGTACATGGCAAAAGAATACAAACAGTGAATAAACAAATGGTTTGTAGATTCCCTAACTTCGTTGCATAAAACACATTAACACACTGCTCACTATCTATGTTAACACTACGATGACGCAACATATCCCTAACTGGAAGAGAATCATGAAAAGTAGCCCATAAAATAAAATTAAGCTTGTTGGGAATATGAGCTTTCCAAAGAAATTTATTGAAACCGCACTCATCCAAATCACCTGTGAGTTTCTCATAACATTTCGAGGTGCTAAAGTTTTCCATAATCTCCACTTTGTCATCCTCCTCCACCAAAACGGGCACATAATGTAAATCACGTCTTAGTAAATCCCACTCTAGTTGCTCATTCATATTTAAAGCCCTCTTGAATTCCCAAACCCATTCTCCATTCACTATCATATCCGAGATTGTTGCATTCTTCAGTCTCACTGCCTTGAAAACAACCGGAAAATGATCCTTCAAAATGCCTCTAATAAGCCAATGATCCTTCCAAAACCGAATACATTTCCCATTCCTTACCGTGAAACTCGCCTTGGTTTGAACTGTTGAAACCATATTAGTGACATTCTTCCAAAGGCTCCTACATTGAGAAGTATTATCCACATCAGGAATTAAAAGAGAAGTATTATGAGAAAAAATTGCATTCACCATTTTCCTCCAAAGGCTATTTTTGTTCCTTGAAAACCTCCAAATCCACTTGATTAATAAGGATTGATTTATTTTCCTTAAATTCTTCACACCTAAACCGCCGTTTTCTTTTGGAACACAAGACTTCTTCTAAGAAACCCACACCATTTTCCTCCTTCCTTCAACCAAACCCCAAAGAAAGTTACGCATAATTTTAATCATTCTCTCTTCCACACTCACTGGAAGATGAAAAAGCGAAAAATAATAAATTGGTAAACTCGCAAGACAACTTTTGATAAGAATTAACCTACCAGCTTTATTAAGTTTCCTTTTCTTCCACGATGCCAACTTTTGTTCCATTCTGATCAAGACATGGTCCCCAAACATAAGTGCTACGCCAGTGGGCTCCAATTGGCATACCAAGGTAAGTGAAAGGAAGCTTCTCCGTCTTACAACCTAGTTCTCGTGCAAGAACATCAATAACCCCATCCGCACCCACACTGATCATGGTACTCTTATCTAGATTCAATTTCAGCCCCGTAATGGTTTCAAAAACAGCCAGAATAATGAATAAACGTCTAACTTCCTCCACCGTCGCATCAATAAATATCAAAGTATCATCCGCAAATTGAAGGTGAGAATAATAGAGCCATGTTCCGCCACTTGAAAACAAGATAACTGTCCTCTCTCCACCGCATCATTTATTAGTTTTGAGAGGATTTCTACCACCAAAAGAAAAAGATACGGAGATAAAGAATCACCCTGCCTTAACCCCTTGCTTGGTTTAATTTTTTTAGTAGATCCACCATTCAAGAGAACAGATAAATGAGTAGTAGTTACACACCATTTAATCCAATTGATCCATCTATCGCCAAAATCATGCTTTTGCAAGATTGTAAACAAAGCCTGCAAGTTAACATTATTAAATGCTTTCTCCATATCTATCTTGCACAGAATTCCAGGTTTCCTAGCCTTCAGCCTGCTATCAACACATTCATTAGCGATTAAGACACCATCAAAAATTTGTTTACCATGAATAAAAGCCCCCTGAAAATCATAGATCAACATTGGCATCACCGTCTTCAACGAACTGCAAGAATCTTAGAAATAATCTTGTACACCATACCAATAAGACTTAAAGGTCTGTAGTCTTTAGGAATGCATGAATCCTCCTTTTTTGGAATCAGAGTGATAAAAGAACAATTAAAACGCCAGTCGATTGAGCCAAACCTGTGAAAGTATTTGATTAGCTACATGAAGTCTTCCTTTTTTGTGCTCCAACAAGTTTTGAAGAACTCAGCAGTGAAACCATCTGGCCCCGGAGCTTTATTACTCCCCATTTTCTTAATCACATCCCATACTTCCTCCTCCGTGAACTCTCGTTCTAGCCATGGCTATCCACCTCAGTAATTTTTGGAAAATATAAATTCCCCATACTTGAGTTCACCTCCTCTCCCAGTGTAAACAGATTAATATAAAAGCTTTGTATTTCCTCCTTAATAATCTGTTGATCGAAACAATCTATTCCACCCACTTGTAGTTTCACAATTGTATTACGCTTTTTCCTTGCACTAGCTATACTATGGAAGTATCTAGTGTTCGAATCTCCCCACCTAAAATTGTTTTGTTTCGACCTCAAATGCCATTTCTCCGCCTCCATTACTTCAATATTCCTCAGCTTCAACTTACATTGAGTTCTTTCTTCCATATGATTATGTTGAAGCCTAACAGTCTCCTCCAAAATGTTTAACTCGTGAATTCTAGCCATGAACTCATTTTTATCTCTAGAAACGTGACCATGCTGCTGCTTTTTCCAAGGCTTGATAAGGTGTTTTAGGTTATGTAACTTGAGAAAAAAACGTGTACTTGCACTGCCAGTATACGACAAGCTCTCCCACCACAACTGTACATTCCGTGCAAAGTCTTTATGCTCTAACCACAACCTATCTAACTTGAAATAAGGTTTGGAAGGCAAAATCGGTTCAGAGATAACCAAAATTGGGTTATGAACTGATATTGTTCTTGTCAACACCACCTGTAAAGCATTCGGGAACGCCTCCTCGAAGTCATGACTGAAGAGAAAACGAACAAGTCTACACAGCAGCGGATCGACTTGATTGTTAGACCATGTGAAAGCGCCACCTATAAAAGGTTGGTCAATTAACTCATTATCCAGGATATAAGAGTTCAACATCGCTGTATTATGGCTGTCTCCATCTCCACGATTCCTTTCCTCACTAGAACGAATAACATTCATGTCTCCTGCGATACAAATAGGCCCTGTCCACCAGTTTCTCACTTCAGCCATGTCCTGCCAGAATTCCGTTCTTGGTTCATAATCACAAGGACTGTACACGTTACAAATAGCCCATTGAAAACCATTTATTCTTGTCGAAAACGATGAAGTGATGTTATTCATTCCAAGTCTCTCGTCCAGCTTCTCAAACATGTTGCTATCCCATATAGTTAGAATGCCTCCACTATGTCCATTAAAAGGAATATAAGCCCATCCAAAATTCTCATCGTACCAAAGTTGACGAACAAACCAATCTGTCATACTTTGCATCTTCGTCTCCTGAATCAAACATATTGCACACCTCTGCGAAAGTATCAAATTCTTCACAACAACTTGTTTATCAAAGTCATTCATTCCTCTTATGTTCCAGCAGATAATCTTAAAATCCATTAATGATTATTTCTTCCCTAACAGCACGTATCTCCTCTACACTATTCAATTCTTCCACAGTTCCATTCACCATCGCATTCTCCACTATATTCTCCATATTAATATCTTCCCCATCAGACGTATCTTCATTGTGATGAACTCCTTCTTCCACACCATCAGCAGCCTCTGAATTTTTGAATCTCTGTCGATACCGCAGTACCAACGCTGTCATGTTGTTTTTTAAGGTTTCCTGTTGCGCAGGATCTATTCTTCAGTAACTGCAAGCCACTTGAACTAGAGATTGAACTGTATTCTCAATTAGTGCGCCTTCTTCTTCTGCAGTATGCTGATTCACTTCTTCCAGATCTTGTACCACTTTATCTTCCAATTCACTTCTTCTGCAGTGTGATGTTGAGGGCGTATTCTCAAATGACTCAGATGCCTCATTCCTCCCTGAGTCCTAAATATTCATCAATGGCGTATACCTAGAGCCAGTAGCTGTATCTGTGCTCCGGTTAGTAAATCTAGAATCAGTGCCTATTCTTGAACCTGTGCTCCTGCTAACACTCGCGTTAATGCCACCTTCACTGTTGCGCCTTGATATAAAATCCCAACTGCTTTCTGTATTTTCCAAATTTGCCTGTCCAGAATCAGGATTATGTGTGCTATTACCTTTCATTCTCCTACTCCTTCCATCACTGCTGCTGTGAGTACCGTCCCTTTTATTTCCATGCACAGAATTTGGAGCCTGTTCAATAGATGACACAAATTTCGTATACTCCAGAATATTGTCCTCAAATTCCTTTACTTTCCTCATGTACTCCTGTTGCGTCCATATTTGCAGTGGAGAATAATGAACATCCCATTGAATCGTGAATACCATCTTCACTCCTCCTAATTCCTCCACTACTGCCGTCGGAACCTTTGTAATATCACCCCCAACCAATATCCTTAAAAAGTGAGCCTTTGTAGCCTGTTTAATGCTTAAGGTTTCAGGAGAAATAGAGGTTATTCCACCTAGCACTTCTGCAATAGACTTGAAATTATCCTCCCCCGAAAACTTCATTGGAAGACCTCGAATCTTAAGCCAATGCTCAGATTTTCTTACCGTCCCCATAGGAATTATCAATTCATCCCTAGTCTGTTGCTTAACCTGAACTGTGTTTTTTACCTCTCCCTAACATTCTCCTAACTAGAGCTTTGGAATTTGGGTATGTCCTCACCTTTCCATTTGTAGATTTTTATTATTACACCATTCTCCTCCCAAATGCATGGCTTCCATAATCTTCTCCACTCTGGTCCTTCCAACATTACAAGGGCAGTAAGCTTGTTAGCTTCATCCATCTTCAAGTACCTACTCCAACCAAATCTTCGTTTAATTAGAGCAGCAATTCTTCCCCAGCCTATATTCTTCGACACTTTTACAACTCCCTTCAAGTCCTTCTGTTTGTCTAAATTTGGGTATTCTGCGTCAGAACGCATACTGCCTATTAGACTCTTTTGCCCAGCTGAGCTTTGAGTGACAAAATGTTGCAGAACTAGAGATAGTGCATGCCAGCACTGGTAATTCTCTCCGCAAGGAAAGCATGGACTATATGATTTACCCTCTTCATTACTCTTGAATCTCGAGACTCCTAGATATAAGCCCTCAGTATTGTTATGAATCTGTGCTAAGTAAACATCAACACCAACCTTGTCCTTCCACTTATCATCCTTCGAGTCTTCCTTCAGAATGCTGTCTACTATCCTCTTCAACCAATCAATCATCTGAGGGTGAAATGCTAACCAAGCCCTAAATCCATTCCTTCCTCTTTCCATTATCTTCACAATCCTAGTTCCGCCATAGTAATCTATTTCTACCGAAAAAGATTTACGTTCCAATTGAAACAGTCTTCTCCCCGGATCCTGTGAACCATCGAACCTTCCTTCTTCTTCATTTGACAAAGACATTGCACCCTCTCTGTGTTGCTGCTTCAATAACATCCTCGTAGTTCTTGCCTTGGATCGTCCAGTAATCATAAGGTAAGAAAATAAAACCCTAAAAAGAAAATTTTAAATTTTTTAAAAGAGAAGAGATTAATCAAACTCCACTAACCAATAAATCCCGGCCCTAAGGTGAAGGATCAAAGATCCGTCCTTAGACGACGGAGAAGTTCAGTTAGCACACTGTCAAACTGAATCAATCAAGATTGATTCGATTGAGAGGCTGAGTTTGAAAATGGGAAAAAATCGCCATGCGTCCGAAAAATACGGAGGGCTTGGTTTGCAGTCCAAAAAGCCATGAAAAAATCGCCATGAGAGATTTATTTCATTTGTTTATTGTTTTTTTTTTGCCCCAAAAATTGAATGCATATATGCGGTAGAAGGGTGGATATGCATAATGCCAAGCCGGTTATCCAGATTTTTTATAGATTTCCCGTCTAAATATAATGACAATCGGATTTTTTTTCACTCCATTCTTCTTTATCGATCAGCAATTAGGCAGAGAGAAGTAGAGCTACATGAAATCGTGACATGACTAAATTAGAATAACCAGGAATTAATTTCCTATCTTATTTATGCAAATATAATTTATTTACTTGTGTACATGGATATATATATTCGCAGAACACCATTAAATTTTGCTTAATGAGCTAATATGATGAACATATAATTACGTAATTCATTATTTATTTTATTTTCTATATCACTCTTTTTTTTTCTTTTGAAAATCACCATTTCCTTATCTGATAATCCTTGCGCAATGAGTAGCAACAGTGCAGCCTCTATTGTAGGGATTAGCTTTAGATGCTTTAGTACAATCGTAGTAAGACCTTCCACGTTTGCTACAAGGAACCCAGTCCTTCTTAATGGCGTCATAACTAATATGTCTCTTAGGTTGAAACGACCAACGACGGTTAATTTTGGAATCCACCATTAATTGATCATTATCTTCACCGATGCAGTCTCCACCCATACGATTACATTTTTGTGTTAATGATCTTGCGACTTCGCCACCAGATGACATATCAGAAGAAGTTAATGACGACTCTGCTAGCAAACAAACCACTGCAGCTAAAAGGAAAAAGACCATACAAACTTTGACAGCCATTGTTAAGTAATCGAAAATAAACTTGAATGGACAAATGCGCAGATTCCTATATATAAAGGTGGTGGTGATCATATGGAGTTTTTATCTTCTTTGCGTGTTAAATTCGTTTAAGAAAATAGGACATGTTGTTGATGAGTAATGGTTAATTAGTTATTTTGTTAGGGGTCTCATTTGAATGATATTCGTTTCCACTTGCATAGGAACGCCATGCATCAACTGCATGATGCTCTAGAAGAGAGCAGAGCCGATCTCGTGTCTAGAAGTGTCATGTGCGAAACTTTTTGTAGGACTTTTTACAATATCGACTATTTTGTAATAATTTTTATTTAATTTGTAAGATTATCGGTGGGTGCAATAAAGAAAAATTTACACTATATAGCGGTGTTAACGCGCATTTTATATAGAAGAAATTAAAGTATTAAATAAGAATTTTTTTTATTGATGTCAATAAGAATACGCAAGGAGAACTCAAACGATATAGCCATGGGTTATGCTGATATTTACTTCCGGGAGGTAACAGTATTAGGTCTAATTAAATATGGTCTAATTAAATATGGTCTAATTTGAATCAATAACAAAGGGCTGCCTAGTGGATGGATTGGTTAAGCAGCTCATTAAGGTTATGTGTATGTGCTCGAGTCTTGGCAGAGGTAAAGAGGTTAAGAATTATGTGGTAATCTTTATTTAATATAAATTTATACAATATTTTTATATGATTAATTGTACTGATAAAAAAATGAATTAAATGATTTTTATTAATCAAATGTGTTTTCTCTTGATAATGCATGCTTAGTTTAATACTCTTGATATGTTATACTTGCTACTAACATTTGATATTTTAGAAATCTGATTTTGGCAATAATTTAGAATCAAATCAATTGTTTAAATTGCATGCTATGAATTAATTTTGAATCACATAATTTTTGATGAATGGTGGAATCCTTAACCCCAGATATCATCACCTTTTGTATTGAGTTTGCTATATTTTTAGTTTTAAAATTAGGTATAAAATCTGCTTTCACAAGTCTTGAACGAACCATATCACTACAACATAATTGAAAAACCATCAATTAGCCAAGAAAACTTTAGCAGAGTTAGAATCGAAGGGGATTACGCTTGAGCTTCCAGATTGATCTTCATCAACCTATGACCTTGATTACAACTGGTGTAACAAAGAAGATTGGAGCGCGAACATAGTAGAATCCTCCTGATGTGTTTTTTTCTGTCTTCTACACAACCTGCCCAATCTGTATCAGAATACGTTGAAATCTAGCACAAAAACCAACGCTAAAAGCGATATCTGGTCTTGTTGCGATTAGATATAGAAGACTTCCAATGATGTTTCTGTATAATTTTTGATCAACATCAACACTGTTCTCGTCTTTATGCAACTTCCCAGTAGTGGGCATAAGAGTTAGCTTGGGTGTACTTTTCTCAAGACCAAATCTTTTAACAAGATCTTTTGCATACTTTTCTTAAGAAATGTAAATCCCATCCTTATGTTGTTGAATTGGTAGACCCAAAAAGAATCTTAATTCACCAACATTTCTCATCTCAAATTCCTTGCCAAGAGAGTTTTGAAACTCTTTAGCAAGTTTCTCGGAAGTAGATCCATAAATTATGTCATCCACACAGATTTGAGCAATAAGGACATCTTTCCCACTCCATTTGGTAAACATGGTCTTATCATCTCCACCTCTTGAGAACCCTTTTCTAAGAAGTGAAGTGGTAAGTCTTTCATACCATGCTTAAGGTGCTTGTTTTAATCCATATAATGCCTTTTTGAGCTTAAAGACATGATCAGAATATTCTGGACTTTCAAATCCCTTAGGTTGAGCAACATAGACTTCTTCCTTTAAGCAACCATTTAAGAATGCAGATTTTACTTCCATTTGAAATAGCTTAATCTTGAGAAAACAAACATGAGCTAATAGTAGTCTTATGGACTAAAGACGTGCAACAAGAGCAAGGGTCTCGTCAAAGTCGATTCCTTCAATCTGTGAATATCCTTGAGCAACAAGTCTTGCCTTATTTAGAACCACAATACCTAATTCATCTGACTTGTTCTTAATTATATATCCATTTTGTACCAACAATATTAATGTTAGAGGGACACAGTACGAGTTGGTATACGTCTTGCCTTTTAAATTGATTTATCTTTTCATGCATAGCATTCACCCAAAAGGGATCATTCATAGCTTCATCAACATTTTTAGGTTCTACTTGCGAGACATAACAACCAAAATTGCAAATATTTCGGAGTTGATTTTTCGTCTTAGCAGTGGATTTCGTACCTCCAATAACTCAAAAAGAGTATTTAGGGTTCGTGAGCGCAAATATACACGAATGATCAAGTAGCATGTTGTAAAGATTTCTCCCCAAAACTTTAGAGGTGAGTTTTTATTATGGAGCATTACTCTGGCCATTTCCTGTATACTTCTATTCTTCCTTTCTGCAACTTCATTGGATTGTGGAGTTATGGATGGAGAAAATTGTTGAATAATACCCAGTTGGTCACATAATTCGAACACTTTAGTATCCTTGAATTCAGTTCCCCGATCTCTCCTAATTTTCTTTAGTCCACGGCCTTGTTCATTTTGGATTCTGTTAACAATAATCTTGAACTCACTTAAGGTCTCATTCTTGTGTGCCAAGAACGCCACCCAAGTAAATCTGGTGTAATCATCAACCATTACCAAGACATATTTCTTCCCTCCAATAGTAGGTTGTTGAATGGGTCCAAAGAGATCCATATGAATCAAATCAAGTGGAGCTTTAGTGGTAATTTCTCGAGATGATTTATGTGGAACTCCACAAACTCCATCGATCTTAGCATTGATTTTGGGAAACGGCTCTGACAAGTTCTTTGTTAATGATCTTGCCAAGAAGGAGAAAATTGATGTAAACAAAATGCTCATGCCAAAGATGCATAGATATATTCTACCTTTGTCAGATTGCAACAAAGATTAGACTGAATATCCAAAAGATAACAATTATTTTTGTCACGTATTCCCCAAAAATTACTTTTCAAGTTTTATCCTCAATATCACATCCTTCAGCACTGAAGATAACTTTAAGGCCTTAGTCATTAATTTAACTAACAAAAAGAAGATTTGCAGTCATACATTTGACATAAACTACATCATGGATTTCAGGCACACCAGGAAGCTTGATTGTTCCCATTTTGCTAATGTAGTAACAACTCCCGTCCCCGAATGTTACAGGCCCTCCATTAAAGTTGCTTGAATTAAAAAACCACGAAAGATCACATGTCATGTTCCTGCTACATCCACTATCAAGAAACCATTGAAAGGGTGAAGTTTACATCAAAGCCAAAGCTCCCATACTAACATTATTGTTCCTCATGGAATATGTTGTTAGATTTATAAAACTCATGAGGGTAGAAAAAAAAATTCTACCTTTTTTAATAAGACTACAAGTAACCTTTAATTTCTTCTTGAAGAGCTTACATGTATGTTGATAATGATTGAGGGAGCCAAAAAACATAGAGGAGACAATAGTTATTGAATTAACATCATAAGATTTTTTCAAACCAATCTGAGGCGCATCGGTTTTCATGAAGCCTAAGCCTCATTTATCTCCAGACTGAAGACAATTCTTTAGACATGAATTCAAAGAATTCCTTGAATCATTAGAGAGATTGGAATCCCAAGAGTTTTAACGAGAACTATTTAGAGGGATCTGCTTCAACAATAATCTTTTTATTAAATCAAATTTGTTCATCCAATTTATCCTGGAGAGTTTTTTCCCTTTCAGATCTCTCTCAAAGATCAAAATCCTTAATGTAAATTTTACAGTGAAGTCGATCGACTTTCCTTATCATTCGTTTTTTCTCATGACAAAGTTTTTCGATCATCTTCTTTAGATCACTACCAAAATCAACATCGATGGTTTCTAGAATACACTTGGGATTTGGCATAACCTGAGATGGTAATACGTTTATCAAGATTTTATTCATGTCCATATAGTCAGATTTCTTCAAAAACAGACTTACTAGGTATTAACGTGTTTGCCTACTCTGATACCAACTGAAAACATATACATTTTCGTAGGCAACCTGTATGGACAAAACCTAAATACAATTCCGAGAGTTCAACTTAATAAATCTCAATCAAGGAATAACATTCAGAGTTATATCCCTTTCTCAAAATCAGAAAGTTTACAGAGACTAGTCTGTGAACATGATTTACGTGTGAGAGTACTTGGGTGATTCCAAAGATCAATTTCCAAGTAATCAATCAAGTCGTGTCTAACAAAAAAGGATGGATGTATGTACTTTGATTAATTTACGTACAACCTGTGATATTTCAATTATAAAGATTAACAATATAATGCGGAAAATAAATTACATAACCACTAGAAATTTTGTTAACGAGGAAACTACAAATGCATAAAACCCCCGGGACCTAGTCCAGATTGAACACTAAACTGTATTCAGCCGCCATGACACTAGACTACTACCAATTAACTTTGGACCGGAATGTAGATGAGGCCGAATTAAGCCCTCACAACAATTCAGTTACAGTCGCTCTCCTTACGCCTCTTGAATCCAGTAGGACTCCGCGCAAATGATTCCCTTAGCTGACGTCCTTTATAGCCTAAGAGTTGCTTCAACTCAATTGAAGACTTTAAACAAATCTTCCTCCCACGGATAAGCCTATATGTGTGATTTCCTTTTTGATCGTAGATCAATATGAGACTGGAAATAGAAATCAATAGACAAAGTCTAGCTAAGCTCAAAATCTAGACTTATGCTACCTGAAGTGCAACCTAGATTATTATTCACCTCACAAGCATTAATCTTATGGAATCAATCAAAGTTTTATACGAAGAGAACTTTGATGAATTCTATCTATCTTATTCAAGTGAGCATCTCAACAGTCGAACAAGATTAGGATACTCGAGCTATCAGATAAATAATAACTGGACCTGGCTTTATAAAGTCATTTTAGTTACTAAACCCTAAAAGGGTTTTAGGAAGAGGACGACTTTAGTTTACAACTAGGACATACAAGAAAGTAGTTTCGGGATTCAAAGATCCCAGTTGTTTGAGATTCCCCTTTTATAGACTTTAAAAGCAAAGGTTGCTTTAGCTTTCAGCTAAGATAAATTTGGAACCAAGCAAAAAATATTCACCATTAGATGAATCTTTTAGTCTGATTAACATAACAAGATATACACTCTGGTTAGGTTGAACCGTAACCAAACCGTGTAAAAAGACGACATTCATGAATGGTTAGCCGAAACTAGCCAACTGAATTATAAGCTTGAGCATTTTCATAAACCACTTAAGACTTTAATTATGTGATCAAATGTGTCTACAGTGTTTTAGAGATTATTCAAATGCTAATTATCTCACAAAAATAATTTTATGTTCATATGAAATTAATCGACAGGGCAAGTACGTACATATACTTGAACCTTGTTCGTCAACATATTTGTCATGGTACGTGTACCGGGTATGTGTACCCTTAAGACAAATTAGAGTTCCGGAGCATACATGACTTTTCCAGTATGTGCACCGGGTATGGATACCACAACGGTTCTGAAACCGACATTTTTTCTTCTTCTATAGGATGCGTACTAGTTTGCGTACCATTCTGGGTTCACGAGTTTACAAACTTTTTAAGGTATGCATACTGGTATGCGTACCAAAAAGTTGTTGTCGACATACAGCTACTCTCGTACGTGTACTAGGTACATGTACTACAGTTCCGGACCTATAACAGTTCTCCCAGTTTGTAAGACTTGTATGCATACTGTTTTGTATCCGAAAATAATAGTAGTTTTATATTTCTCTATAAATAGATTCGAAACATTCCCAAATAAAATCAATGACACATATCACTGTTCCAGGCTATTTTCGAATGATAATCTTGAATCACTATTTGGATTACGAACACTAAAATTTCCCTTAACCGAAATTCATCAAGTATGAGCGAATGTTCATTAAGCTGAGTCATATATTTCGAGAACTAATTACCAAGATAAACTTTACTCGAATTCGAAATTCTTGATATGCTTACAATAGTCTAATTAGTTATGCGACATCGTCTCATAGATAGAAGGGTACATTATTTATACGTCCCTACTTTTGACACCCAATAAATATATCCTTATACAACAATAAATATGTCCCTACTTTTGACACCCAATAAATATATCCTTATACAACAATAAATATTTCCCTACTTTTTAATAACCTTATCCATTTAAAATTAGATTACCTTAATATCCTCACCCATATAATATTTTTCTTTATTTCAAAATGGAACAAATTTCTTCCTCTACCACTTCACCACCACCACTAGCACCACCACCATCAACATTCAACTACCATTCCACCACCACCGTTCAACAACCATCACCTACCAACCACCCTTTCACCACCACCATTACACCACCAACAGTCCTCCACCACCACTAGTCCGTCGTTGCCGCCACCACTAGTCCGCCGTCGCCACCACTGGTTCAGATATTTTTGTATCAATAACAATAGTTGATCCAAATAAAAATAGAACCAACAGTAGAAGTTGATCCAATTTAGGGTATCAACAACGGTAGTTGATCCATAAAAAAAGGATCAACAGTTAAAGTTGATCCATGTAAATGGAGTGAACTTGGCGTGAGTCGAACACGCATCATCTGACATGAAGTCAGTCATACTACCATTACACCACAAGTTCAACATTGGAAAAAAATTATATGATTTAAACTACAAGCATTATTTAAACTACAAGCATGATTATACTTATCCAAAGGAAATATTGTCAATAATAGGAGTTGAAAGGATCAACAACAGTAGTTGATCCAATAAAAAATTGGGTCAACAACAGGAGTTGATCCAATAAATGGGATCAACAACAGTAGTTGATCCCATCAAAAATTGGGTCAACAACAGGAGTTGATCCCATAAAATGGATCAACAATCGTAGTTGATCCCATAAAAATTGGGTCAAAAACAACAATTGATCCCATAAAAACATATAAACAACAACAATTCCTCCACCAATAGCAGCACCCATCCTTGTTGTTCTGTTAATAACTCAGCACCATCATCTAGAACTCACTTGCAGCCTTAGTACCATCATTACAATCCAGGCTTGCAATTCCAGATTCATGGAAAACAACACGAACAACTCCATTTCTACTTCTATAAAGCACATTATCTAATCAATCATGCTTATAGTACCATTCACCATACAATTCAGAGAAGATAAGCAATTGAGCATATAGAGAGAAAGAGGAGTTGCAAAACCTAAACCTACAAATAAAGTCGAACCTTACCAGTTTCAGAATCAACAAATCTGGAGCTCAAATCACTGAGTTTAAATCTCTAACTCAAAATCCACTTGCAATTAAACTTGAAATTACCAAAAATAAAAAACCAAAAACTCAAATCGATCTCTGAATCTGTATGAAATTAGTTGAAATCAAAAGTAAATCGTGTAGATCTGTTGATACTAGTGGTGGTGCTAGTTGTGGTGGCGATCAAATCCTATTTTATTCTTCAAATGACTGCAGCCTCCTCCTCTTCAATCTCAGTTCAGAAACAGCTTCATCTCCTCGATCTCTTCACAGTTTATCACACAAAGAAACCAAAGAAACCAGATCTCTCGATCGCCATGAATCTGATTTCCAAACTCAATTTTCAAACGACAAAGAAGAAGATAAAGTTTATTGATAGTAATGGTGGACATAACGGAGGCGGCGGTGCTGGTTGTGGTGGAGGCGATCGAGATGGTGGTGGTGATGGGAACGATGAAGATGGTGGTGGTAAGAGCGACGGAGGCGATGGAGATTTATCTCCTGGTTTATTAGATAGAAATAAAGAAGAAGAAGAATCTGTGTGGGTGTGAATGGGGAGGAAGGTTAAACAAGGAATTACTGGTATTAAGTTTTTAATGAAAATTTCAGTTATGCCACTAGGGATATTTGTAAAGTCTATTAGGGATATTTGTGAAGGCCCGTTAGAAGGAGGGACAATAGTTCAATTTCCACTAGATAGAAAGATGAATATAAATTTATGTTAGAGAATAGTTTGGTTGAACCCACCAAGCGTTGGTATGTCAAGTTTGGTTGTCATATTTTAGTGAATCAAAACTCATTTGAAGAGTCGCTTGATTATATACTAGAGTCAACTTCGTATAGGTCAGCTTGAAAGTGTTAGGATATGAGACTTACAAGTATTACATGAAGACTTGAAGAATGTAAAGAAGTATGGAGCTACAACGACAACATCATCCTTCCTCTTGAGGTTAGTAATATTTGACTTGAACTATTTCATTCCCTAACGTACCTTTCAAGTCTTGCATATTTAAAACATAACTGCGAAGCTATGTATGATACTCTAGTTAGACATAGTATTAAGGAATACAATACGAGGTTTATTGCTTAACCATTAAACTTTATATATAAGACATCGACATGATTATATGAATGCTATTGTGATTATGTATGGGTATGAGTGAAGATCTCATCCTAGGAAACAATGTTTTACATTCGTTTAAAGGAAGTAAGTTCATAAACTCGTTTTGTGAATCGAAAAGGAAATCGCTAGGCTTATTGGTATTGTTATTCATTGCAAATCTATTTTGAATTACCAATATGTATGTTTAGTATAACTGCTCATAAACTTGTTTATGTATCTTGGTAAAACTATTCACAAGGCCTGACTTATGTATTTGTATGACTTTTATTAGTGAAACCGATCTTAAGTAATCACTAAGGATGGTATGATTGATGCCTTGTAAATAACAAATTTTATCTAGCCATTGGGGAACCGATCCTAGTAAGAGGTGCAGCAAATTTACGAGAGGGGAATCGATCCTTGTAAGAGGTGCAACAAGTTTTTAGTAGATGGGGGAACTGATCCTTTGAACATGTGCAACAAGTTCTTAGAAGATGGGGAACCGATCCTATGGACATGTGCACCAAATACATGTAGTTACCATAAGTATGTGGGGAACCGATCCTAGTACCTAGTCAACCGAGTTTTGGTAACTAGCGTGACTATGCAAAGTACTCACATGGAGGTAGAACCGAACTTGTTTTGGTAGAATCGTGAAACCCATGATTGGTGATTTGATAGGATAATCAATCACATAGTTCTTGGAAGTCAGATGAACCAATTCTAAATTCGTTTGGAAGTGTGGCAAATCGGTTCCAAGATTGTAAGTATGAAAAAGGACTTGCAAAGTAAAGATGTCGACATACTTTGAACATGTGCAGTAACTCTTATCATTAATTGTTCAAAGATATTCCTTAATAGCTAAAGGAGAATCCCAGGATCGAAATAAATTGAGAATCTTTTAATTAAGGTTTCTTAGTTTTTATATTCTATTTAATTTCCAGCAATTAAATGAATATATTTAGAAAATAATAATTAGTAATGTGCATTTACTGATTATAGATTTTTCTATTGGGATTTCGGTCAATATTTGGACAGTGCATTTCCAGGAATTATGAAAACCGAATTTGTGTTTATTGCATATCTTTGAGAATATTCGGTTTTGGAAATTCCTTGGTGTCCAAACTTCCTTGTCTATGAATATATAAGTTTGCATTTCTAGCAAACTAATCCTCAGAGCCAGCAAAACTACCTCAGTTGTGTTGTTACTGGTGGAGCCGCCTATCAAAGAGGAAAGTACCCTAATTAGGAGAAATCTCTTACGGCCGCTCGGTTTAAAGACTTCTTTGGGATTGAGAAGCTCTATTAGTACCGTTGGTGGGAAACTAGATAATTGCAGTTTATTTTAGTTTTCGATTGATTTGATTGACTAATGGTTGTTGAAATTTGATTGCACCTAGTTTGTTTATGCTTGAGAATCTTCTCTTCTGATATAAGATTCACTCAAACTAGATCGAAGTTTCGACGGGGATCTTTAGACTGTTTGTAGATCTAAAGACGTCTTGTGATAATCCAACGTTAAAAGACTCCGTTATGTGTATGATTGATCACAAGAGATTCAAGTTGATTGTGTGCAGGTGCTGATTGAAGATCAAAGAAGATTTGAAGACAAGAAGACTTTTTGGGTTCATAATCTTTGGTGTGCACAATACTTGTTTCGGCTGGAAAGGGATCCAACTATATCGGTTTATCTTTGTGATAGATTGGATTGATTAGTTGAGTAGATCGGCATCAATACACTTCTTTGTGATTAATAGTATTGATTGCATAGTCTAACAATTACTTCGGTAGTTGTTGAGAGATTGATCTAAGGACCCGACAAAGGAGTTTATTGGTTAAACGGAAGAGCCTTTTTCAAACTCGTATCACGTTGTTTGAAAAGAGTTGTTACCGAAAAGATTTGTTGTTCCTTTACTGTTTGGAATACGAACCAAAGAAATTTTTCCAAGTGCGTGACTTACTGCAAGTTGGAGGCGCAGGGATACTGAGGAAACTAGGTGAACTATAGGTCTAGTTGCTAGGTTTCAACTATACGAAGGTTGTTTGATTTTGTATAACGGCTTAATTCTGAGAGTATTCAATTCTGGACTAGGTGATAGACGCATTTATGTGTCTATTTTCTTCTCTATTGTATATATTTTTAGTACCCATTTTTGTACTTATTATGGTGTTTTATGTCTTTGTAGGTATTTTTAGAGAAATAAGCTCTTGCGACGGAATTGGCTCGTAAAGTGGTGTTTTACACCCCAGGATGAAGTACTAAAGGCACCCAAGAAATGCACCGGAAGCACCCCAGAAATACACCGGAGGAACCCCGAAAAAAATGTTGGAAACACCCCAGAAAAAGTGTTAAAGGCACCCCACAAAAATTACTAAAGGCACCCTAAATTGGATAAGGGCGCCCCCAAGGCAGCCGAGCTGTTAAAGGCACCCGAGTTTTGGATACAGGGCACTTCACCTTCATCATTTGAAAATGGATTTTTGGCGGGAAATTTTTTATATTTCACTGGCAGTGTTTCGATCGATTTTTGATGATGTTATGAAGAGATTAAAGGGCTGATTTCTTATGGGTAGTTGTGATATAACCTAATAAACATGTTTTGGGCTTTAGGTTCGACCAAATTTGGCTGAGTAATCCGCAAGAAGAAAACAGGGAGAAACGAATATTTCACGTGTTGAGATGATTTTGTGGAAGATTTTGTGGAGTTTAGAACGAGTTTAACACATTTTCAGCGTGAAATAAGTGTGTGGAGATCAAACAGATGCGTGTAGGAGATAAACAGGGGAAGAATCACGTAAATATAATCCCCGAGTAAAAGAAAATATTTTGGATTTATTAGCAAGATTTTTACGTGTTGATTGATATAAATAGGTTGATTGGGGTCTCACTGAAGGAGGGGAGTTTATAGAGAGAGTTGGGAGCAGTTAGGAAGAACCAGAGAGTCGAGAAATCAAGTTGCAGGAAAACTCCATTTTCTGCTGCTGTGAAGAACACGAAGAACATTGGACGCATGCAGAACGTCGTTTTTCAACAGTGACAACGACAACTGTTTGTGGGTCGTATTGCAACAGTGTCAACAACACTTCATTTTTATCGTTCTCTGTAACAGCTCGGTTTGTAACGAACAAAAGTGTTACAAACCCGGTTTTTATCAATTTTTCTCCTATTTCATCATTTGAGAACCATTTTTGAGCATTAATAAAGATGAATTTTGAGCATATTTCCATGATAATGATGATCTAATTCTCGCGTAACCAAGGCATGGAGGAAGCTATTTATGCATGAATAATTGGTAACTATTCTATTTTTCTCTAATTTGTATTTTATAATTCACTCAATCACTACTTTGTAGAATTTTAATTGTTTGCATAATTTTCCTAATTAGTTGTGATTCAATTAGATAGGTTATGCTTTGATTAGATAATCTATGCTTAAGGGATACAATTAATGTTTGAGAATATGCTTGATAATTTGTGAATTAAGAAAAAGAAATTTTAAAAATAATTAGAGTTTTGGAATCTTTATCATCATTTATTCATGTATAATAGTGGAATCTAGTGCCTTGGTTATTTTCACTCTAAAAAAAAAAACAAAAACAAATTTGGATTAAAATTTTCTCTACTTTTAGTTTAAATTAATTTAGCTTTCACAAGTCTTACGAACTCATTCTTACCACTATTTAAAATTACATCACTAGGTCCCGGGGTTTTTCTGCATTTGCGGTTTCCTCGTTAACAAAATCTTGCTGTGTCATTTACTTTTATTTTCCGCAATTATAATTGTGTTTATTATAATTTAAAGTAAATCACACAAACGTTAATTCTTATTTTACTTGATAGACAATCCCTAAAGTTTGGTTAAGTCCGAACCTATTATCAAGTAAACATACTTCGTTGTTTTATTGTCTCGATCTCGTATCCATAGACGATCACACGAAGTGTGAACCAATTAGTTGTATTGTCTCGACTCAGTCCATAGACAATCACTTTCGGAAAAGGACTTATAGGTGGAAAAGTTTTAGATATAGATATATTTGGGTACCCTCTTCTTTTCACTTTAGATATAGGTGGTTCATTATTCACTTACCTTTTGTTGAAGAAGTTCTCCAAATCGGTTGATTTTCGCCTTCAAACGGTAGAACACAATGATGACTTCCGTGATGTTCGTTTCTCAACTACATCTTATATCCTAATTTGAGACTTAACTAATTGTAGACCATAAATCGAAATATATTTTTGACAACTAAATTTGACAACAAGCTTGAGATAGAAACACTTGTGAGTTCGACCGAGCAATGCTCTAACAGTTAAGTTTTTACTTGCTCGTACGGATAAAACTATATCTCATAGTGGTAAGAAAGATGTTGACCATCATGTTGAAACATTCACCCAGCTTGAAGATGCAAACCTTGAAGTTGTGAGATTAAACAGTCTAAATGATAATATTGGATAGATCCTCAAATCCACCATTTTACAGAATGAAGGTAGTCATTACGGATGTCATTGCTTCTATTTTATTTTTCTTGCTTTCTTTTGTTTTTCCTTTCACACTTTTACTTATCCCTTCGCAGAGTCTGAAGGTCGCCTGAAGAATCAAATTCTTCACCTTTCTCATGAGAGAGATGAGTATTCTCGTTAAGTCGTTACCTTAAAAGAGGATCTGGAGCTTGATAACGAGGACTTGGATAGGATGGAGAAGGATGCCAAGAAGATAGCCAAGCGGTCCCAACGAAATGCCAACCTTTCCAATCAAAAGTTCGCCGATGAACTCTACGTCAAACATGGATTTCCTCATGTAGTCCTTGAATTCGACGAACTTTCCGAGGATGAAGAGTCTGAGAGGGAGATCATTGAGGATGATGGAGATGCTGGTGATGACGATGATGGTGATGAAGACGATTCCAACGAGGAGACTGATAATGACATTCTAAGGGATGATAATGCCAAATCTTCAGGAAAATTTTCAGTCTTTATGAATCCGTCTGGGTATTCTAAGAAGATAAACGAAACTTTTAATACTCACAAGGAAGCTATTGTTAGAGCACTTCTCGGTCGAACTCGCAAGCGTTGCTATCTCAAGATTGTTTTTAAAGTTTAGTTGATCAAAACTATATATACTTGATTTCTAGTCTACTTATAACCATGTCTCGGATTAGGATAGAAGTGTGTAGTTGATCTTTAGACTTCACGACGTTCACCAATTGAAAAAGAAGATCTACTGAAGAGATTGGAGGAACTTCATCAACAAAAGGTACATGGAGACTAAAACTTATCTATCACTCTGAAGTTTATTCTATTCTATCTTCTAAAAGAGACTAAGTCGTATAACTATATAGACTTTTATATTATACACAATGAAATTTCGAGACGAGTTTATCTCGTTTATATATTTCTCTAAATACGTTTTGGAAGCTTTTAACTTAGCTAAAGTTCATCATCTACTTGACAAGTTTAGTTGGAAACAATTTATTTGTTGGAAACTAAATATTAAGTAAAGATGATCATGTGAAAATTACCTTGAGCATCTTACATGATTTGTGTGAGACAATCATTTGATCTTAACTTGGGAAGTTTCATATTGATCGATTAATCACTTGAAAATTACTTGAAGCTAGTGGGATGTGTAAGATTACCATTGTTGTCTTCTAAGGATGTTTGAATGATTAAATGAGAGTTTGGAACTACTACCAATATCTGGATATAACACAGGTTGTGTACTTTGTATGCTAACTGTGTAACTCTAGTTCAGGTCTGGAACTATTATTTGCGAACGGGTTTACCTGTGAAAGGTCCGGAATTGTTGTTCGCATACTTTGTTTGCAAACGGCTAGACAAGGCTGAGTCCGGAACTGTGGTTCACGTACTCTGTTTGCGAATGACACGACAAGGCCAAAGTCCAGAATTGTGGTTCGCGTACTCTTTTTCTGAATATTGTGGTTAGGTTCTAAAATCGATAAATATGTTTTTCATACTCATGAACTCAGGTTCGTTTGCGAACTAAAGTCCTTGAAACTTTAATGAAATAAGGTACGCGAACTTGTTTTGCATACCGTGGCATTATGTTCATGAAATGGTTCTTGTATAGTACAACTACAATCCAAACTGAATATGTTACAAATTGTTCATGGATATTTCTATGAGATAGTGAACATTTGAACAACTCTCTTAAAGCACATTTAGATTCATTTGATAATCTATCATAAATTGATTGATCATCATATTTGATCAAGAAGTGTTAGATGAATATGGCTAAACTATTAGTGTTCATATGACTAACTTCGGTTAACTATTATTGAGTCAACGGTTATACACATTTAGGTACGGTTCATCCATATTTAAATATAGGTATATTTCATTTGTGTGTATCAATCTAATACCATATAACGGTGGAGATTGATTTCTTATTTTATAAGCAGACTTAGCTTGAATCTTAAATCAGGAGTTCATCAAACGGTGAATATCAATTGCTTTGTTACTAAGCTATCTTAGCTTTGATTGTAAGCAACCCTGATTTGAAATACTATATAAGGAAGAACTCTAGAATCTGAGAAACCTAATCCCGACACTCTCGTGTGTCCTAGTTGCAAACTAGAGTCAATTCTCCTTTGACCTAGGTTTTCTGAAGCCAGATCAAACTATTTTCTCTGTAGTTGCGTATTCTGATCTTACCTTTTCTATCGTATTGAGTTTTATCTTCGCTAACATTTACTCGAGATTTATCTCCGATAGGTAAGACATAAAAAGTAATCACAACAGTTATTCGTCTCAGACTCTATGATTCTACAATAACATCCTCCGTTAATTAGTTAGGTTATTGGGAGGTGACTAATATTTCTAGGCTTCTCTTCGGGAGTATAAGACCGGATTATTAGTTGAGTTTCCAGTTCACCTTGATTTATCTAAAGACAGAAACAAAACCAGAATAGACTTATCTGTGGGAGACAGATTTGTTTATAAGTCTTCGACTTTGGGTCGTAGGAACTCTTAGTTCTGGGTGAGATCAGCTAAGAGATTCACGTGCGCAGAGTCCTCCTGGGATTCAAGAGGCTTAAGGAACGCGACTGTACCTTAATCGGTGTGAGACTTGGTTAGGGCTCAACTAAATTCCAGTCCTAAGTTAACTTGTAGTAGGCTAGAGTCTGTAGCGGCTTAATACAATATGGTGTACAAATCTGGACTAGGTCCCGGGGTTTTTCTGCATATTCAGTTTCTTCGTTAACAATTTTTTTGGTGTCTGTGTTATTTCTTTTCCGCATTATATTTGTTTTTATAATTGAAATATCACAGGTTGTCCTTAGTTCAATCATAATATATAAATCCGACCTTGTTTGTTGGATATAATTTGATTGACACTCCGACATTGGTCTTTGGTACCATCCGAGTTATTCTCATATCAATCAGTCTCACGGATTTCTATCTAGTTGATTTAATGATTTTATTGAGAAAGAGATAATTCTCTTTGATATCTTTCTTTATTGGGTCTCACTTTTAAGTTGGTGCTCTCGAAATTCTACTGGAGTTTAGTCCATACAGATTGCCGAACGAAATATTGGGTGTGATTGTTATACCCCCACGTTTTCAGCTACCTCGAGGAAAAGGGTTCCGAAGATCCTGAAGATAATGTTCCTTTAACCCACTTACTTATCCAAAACTGATTTCCCTTTTGTTGTTGACTTTAAATATTTTGCACTTAAACTGGGTGCTCCCAAGCATTGGGCACATACTTTATGTGAAGTGTTTTTTCTCTTATTCGCCAATCTTACATCTTTCATATTTTATTTGTTGCTTATTACGTTCTTATCACATAGGGAAAATTCTACTACGTGCTTGCGATAGCATGATAAACATATCATTTATCAGATGTAAAGATAAAAGTTTAACACTGATATGGTTGTTTCCATCCGAGGAAGTGAAGAACATCAGACTTAAACCTAGTATATACTTGTCTCCGTCTTTTCTTTCGAGTGATGGTAATTTCTTCCAAGGAATTACAGAAAAGAATATCAAAAATATAAGCTATATACTTGCCTTTATTCTTTTGTGGAGTTCCAAAACTGAAATATCTACATTATTCCATGCTTCGCATGATACTTCATTGCCCATGACTTTGATTTTCCTTAGGTATATTTTTCGAGATTGCTCCTATAATATTAGTAATAATTTAACACTTGATTAATATGAGATTGTGTTTAATATCATTATTTGGAATTTTATGTACTTTTGGTAGTAATAGCTTTGACGAGATCATGTTTCTCTATTCTACTCTTCGCGTATATTGTTTTTCTTATCTTTCTTTTCTTTTGCAATCTTTCCGTTATATTACGAGGTCTTATTGTGCCTCCTAGTTAAGGTCTTATGTTTGCCTCTGGTTTTTCATTATTTTGGACGATGAAATCGCAGGCGCCTATTACCCTTATGAGTAATAGTCCATTGACTTTGCCTTATCGTATTATTGCCTCTTGAAGAATTCACTTCGCAACAATATTAGAAGCGTAAGTACTCCCTTGAATAATAGCCCCACGACATTGTCTCCTTTTATGGTCACTCAGCTCCCTAATGGAGGGTGCCATCCCTTTATATTCCCCTGACTGCCCCTTCAAGGAAGCTTACCCCTAACTGCTGCAGTTGGGATCATCCCATCCAGGTTTTCCAACAATCATTTATTTTCATGATCTCTTATGCCTTCGCCGATATGGATCATGGTTACAAGATCACACCATATGTGGGGTTTCTTGGGGACCGAGCGTATCGTAGCCAGGATTTGCCAACCGGTAATGGCCGGAGATGCTCCAGATGCCCCAGGCACCCATAGCTCAACTGTGTACCTCGGCGCCCTGGTTATATTTCTACGCCCCTTGCCGGAAACCATAAGGTTGTTTGGCCAATAATCTCCAGCGGATAGGTCTAATCATTGCCCCTGATTGATATTTCTACGGATTTCCCAATATGACGTGCGATAGGTCTTACCTGAAACTAAATAAAACCTTTAATATATTCCAGATATTATAAGTGAGAGATGGAAAAAACTCTAAAAATTCATGAAACTTAAAACAGGGAAAAACAGAAAACCAAACTTTGTGAAAATAAAACAATAAACACTTAAGAGTATGTGGATTACCACGAAATCATAAAACACAAGCTCTAATCATATTTCATTTAAGAACTCCAGGTGAGGGTAAACCCTCTTACTATTCCAAACTGCTTTCTAGCGCCAAAATGTAACTGCAGAAAATCTTACAGTACACCCAAATGAAGTGATATCTAGGGTATTTAAGTCATGATAGAGTTAACTTATGATTTTATTGAAATGGCATACTAAATATTAAGTTTACAATCAAAACCCTAACTTAGAACTCACAAAATTCCTCTCCAAATATATCTCTCAGAATACCAATTACTCAACCCCTTTACATTGCCCTTGTAGTTCTTTATATAGTCGTTTAGTGAAGTGGAGTACAACTCATTATTTACTTCGTACGCACTCACACTTTTCATGTGACCTTACTTTTACTTCGCTACTTGAAAATACAACTAATAAAATTATCTTCTTCGGCGATAATCCCGGTGATACATCAGGACTGCTGTCTCCTTTTCTTGCGCAACAATTGATCTTCGCTGAGCACCCAATTTGTTTCGCTATGTCTCCTCGTTGCTTTATCACTCTCTCGAATTGGACTTCATCTTCACTGAATATGAATTATTTCTTCACTGTTACTTCGTCACATTTGACTTTGCCAATAGTTACATTAGGTTTCCTGACTGATGATTTGACCTCTTTGCTATCCTATTAAATGTGTTATCTTCAATTTTGGTAATTGTATCTCTAACGAGTACTGTTCACTGATTCTCGCACTTTCGTAACCTTACACGTGGTGAGGATATTTTTTGCATCTACATAGATAATTAGGAGTTTGCCTTTTCCATTGATGAGGATGAAGCTTTTAGAACTTGACTTAAGGAGAATAATCTATCTGTCTGAAATTGTTGGGTTATTGATCAGATTGATGTAAGTTAAAATTCAGAGTGGTGGTACCTTGAAAACATGAACGAACACCAATTTGAAGTGTAAATTACATCAATCTGAAGTGTAAAATCTAGGTCAACAGGCGTACCTAGGGTTCGATGATAGACAACACCAAATAAAAAACCATTTTCACAAACAAACAATATGATCTTTCATTCCAGAAATTCCATTTTCACCGTTTTGAACTGGAAGTGGTGATGGTGTTGATGGAGAGATGGAGGAGAGTGGTGGTGGAGAGGAGAAAGAAGAAGCTAGAGAGGAGAAAGAAACGATAACTCTGAAATAGTAAAGGGTGAGTATATAATTACCCCTTGTTTTCCTAAAATATACCAGAATCCGGTCAATAAGCAGGAAAAACCTTAAAAACACGGAGGGCGACTTTAGTCTGGAAAAAAAGAGTAAATTTTGCCATTTTATGGAGGTACCCTTTTAGTTTCCACGTTTTTACAATCGCCCAGTCACAAAAATGGAAACATGAAGGGGTGTTTGGTAAGAAAAAAACGACCACCAAACTTTAGTCACCAACACCAAACAAATCATTTTCCTTTATATTATAGATATACGGAGATCACAGGACAAAACATAATTCCAACCAAATCGGAAATTTATTGGGAAACAACAATATTACGACCTTGAACTAGCATAACAATCAATAAAATGACCAATTGCGAAACCCATTTACATAATATACGGATGACTAGATTCAAATTTAACCGCAGCAGGCCTTCCACCTTTTCTTGGATCACTAACTGCGGTAAGTTTTCCGAGCTTATTTTGCACAACAAGTTGACAAATCGCGCCGGCTGCCGTAGCATTCAATACATGGTTTCTCCCCTTCAACAATGAGATGTTATCTTGTGAAAGTTGTATGTCTTCACCGGTAACCGCTGTCCAGTTCTCATACAATACCACATTTGGTACTACCTGTAGATAAGGAGACGCAAGACGAGAAGATTAGTCCAATAGTTTCTTTCATAATTCTCAATAATTCTTGTTAACGCTTTATACCTTATGGTAAACCCTTGGTTGTTTAACTGCGGACAATGGTGTCATACGAATGATAAAGTGGTTCAGAAACACTTGAGTAACTGCGGGGATTATGTTAATCCCACCGCTAGCTCCGAGAACTCCGACTAGTTGATTCTCCTATATATATAAAAGTTCTCAATAAAGGTCACATGGATGTGTGAAAATAAGTTACTTTGCAATCATAAGAAGGAATTAGTTTACCTTGAGAATAATTAGAGGGCTCATGGAAGATAAGGGTCTCTTGTTCGGTTCGATAAAATTCGATGGTGCTGGAGGAAGTTTGTCTTCCCCTTTGGGTTTCTCGGAGGGCGCAGAGAAATCATCCATCTGATTGTTAAGAATGATACCTGTTGAAGGAGAGAGTAAACCAGCTCCAAAATAATGATTAATGGTTGCTGTCACTGAAACCACATTTCTGTCTTTGTCGACAACGCAAAAATGACTAGTTCCATGATCATTCAGTTGACTCCATCTGATTATCAAATCATCACAAGAGAAAACATTATAATTAGTTACATCACGTAGTTAGCCAAATCATGCTTATATGTAATAATGTTTAGTAAATCTTTCTTACTCGGGTAAATAGTATTTGGAGGGATGGGTAGTATCATCGGATATGTTTCGTCTAATTTCTGCAGCAAATGATGGAGAAAGCATTTCGGCTTGATATTTTGTTATGTCCACAAACTTTGGATCACCGAGGTTCATTCGATAAGCCAACATATGCTTTATTCAATTAATCGATGAAGACCCAATGGACCTTTGATAAAATCTAATGACCCGGAGTCTTTTAAAATGTTTAGAACCTGATGTCAGCAAATACCCAAATTAGCTACGAGAAACAATTTTCCTACCTAGGGTAGGATTATAAGGGATGTCCTACTAGTGGGTAGATTATTAAGTTACCCTTAATTATATTATTATCTACTTATATACGTTTCACCTAAATTAAAACATAAACCTAAAAAGGATATTAAACCTCGTTTATAAGTTCACCTCTGTATGAACAAATCTTAAATATTTATTAGTTCAGCAAATCTCAAAAGCCTAATATTTTATTCTTTTTTATAATAAACCCTAACCTAACTATCTCTCAAAAAAAAAGCAGAAAAAAAAAAACTTCAAAACTAAGACTATAAAATCATTGACATCAACCACTAATCATCATTAACAATTTAACATTAATTACTAATCATTAATTTTAAATTCTAATTATTATCATTAACATTAATGAAATAAGGGCATTATTATCGTGATAAAAAAACTGATGGAAAGGGGGTTATTGATTTTACCACATAATGACTCTATTTTATAATTATCTTGTATGCCTCAAAACAGGTTTCAAACAAAATTCAATTGCTAAACAAGAAAAACAAAGAAAAAGTATTTTACATACCATAGAGATCCCAAGAACACCGGTCCATGACATTAGTTGTCACTACATCAGTTATATCAACTTTGTAGTTCTTCAAATCCTCCTCTGTTACAATTCCTCCAGCCTCCTGCACATCCTTAACAAAATTCTTTCCTAGCTCCCCGTTATAAAATGCTGATGGTCCTTCATTTGCTAATATCTCTGAAGTCTCAGCAAGTTTTCTGTTATAGCAAGTTTCGCCCGCTCCCAAAAACCGCCTTCACGCATGAACACTTTTCGTAATCCATCACGATCAGACATAACCATTTCTTGGCTCTTTGTCTTGTTAATGCCCAGTCCGAGGAAATGAGAGACTACAAAACCATCTCTTGCGAGTTTAATTGCAGGTTGGAAAAGATCTGCCCAGTCCAATTTCCCATATATCGACCATGCTTCATAAAGCCGAGCTATTTCACCCGGAACACCCATTGAAATCGCACATTCGGACTTGTTTTTTATATTACTTCCATACATATCCTGTTTATGTTGTTTAACAGTACAAGCTAATCAGTAATAGCTGAACACAGGTAGTACAAAATTGGAAGAGAGGGACCGAGAGTGAACCTTAGATGCAGCTGAAGGTGCCGTCTCTCTAGAATTAAAAGCTTGGGCTTTTGAGCTTGCTGAATCTAGAACCACCATGAAGGCACCACCTCCTATTCCACTTGACATTGGATACACAACGCCCAAACAAAAGCACGTTGCAACTGCAGCATCAACCGCGTTACCCCCTTTTATCAACATGTCGCGCCCAATTGTTGGAATTTTTAGTTAAAATTATTAAGTGAGTGAAAATTGGTTTTGAAAGTTTAAACTCCAAGAGATGTGTTTGGGTTATGCCTTTTCACCATAAGGCACCTAGTCATGAATAGGTGTTATGGAGGGTCATCATTAGCCATGGTGAGTCACCTATTGATGAAAAGACACCTTATAGAGTCACCATTGACTCTATATAAACCCATCTCTTAGTTTTGTTTTCACAGAAGTTAGAAGAGAACAAAAACAAGTTTTGTAGTCAAGAGTCAGAGTCGTTTAAGAGCACAGTAATTGTCAACATTCGCTGGCCTAATAGTATTGTAGTGCTACTTACTATAAGGCGTGATCGTTGTATCTTGGAAGGCGACATCCGTAGAACCGTGAGCACCGTATGCGGGGATGAATTGTCTTTAAGGAACCGTGAGCACCGTATCCGATTAGTCTTTCTAACTCTCTATTCTTATTATTATTGTGTTTGTCGCATGAACAGGATTTCCGAGAAACCGGAACCGCATATTTTTCCAACACCAATATCGGAGCAACGTCCATCATCTGCTGCAACTACCCCGTACTCTGACTGTACACCTCTATTAATATCTCCAAATTCCTGAACATACTTTACAATGGCTTTAGCAACCGGAACAAGACCCTGAATAATTTCTGAGTTGACTCTATACTTCATATTCCGTTGTGGATCTGATGATACATGAATCGGGACCGATACTAATGATTTGGGACTTATCCATGTAATATGTCACACCCATAGCTAGGTACCCTCCTGAAATTTGTTGCACCTCCTTCGAACGATGAACATGATCTATTTTCCTGATGATCTCTTTGTACATTCGTGGCGTTGGCCCTGAGAACATGCAACTGCGATTAGTTGGATACAGATTCAAATCTACCAATTTTTGAATGCAATCTCAAGCGGAGGACAAGCTTGCTTAGGCATTACCCACACGTACTAAAAAAAAACGAAAAGAAGAAAAAACAACAGTACATGTGAAAGAAATAAAGTATTTGGTCAGAAGATACCAGTGGCTAAAACAACGCGAACGATGGTGCCGACACTACCATTTCCGCTTATGTAATCGATCCGTTCGAACACTTCAGTAAGTAATTTAACGATGAGCTTAGGGAGATCTCTAGAACTGTAAACTTTCCATATAGAACTGGCTGATAATGGAACATCTATCTGGTGAACAAGTTGGTACCTCCCTGATTCTCCTTTCCCCATAAAAAAGAACACAAAAAACATCATCAAAACAGTTGGTTTCATCATTGCTTTTGTATAAAGCAGCTGTTTATGGTAGAACACTTGCAAGTGACTTGAATTTCACTTGATGTTGTTTATGTCCTTCATATACGATTTCTTATATATAGCCCTGTATAATTGGCTTGTTTCTTTATGTTATTTTATTTTTTATTGCATTAGCTCTGTTTTTTTGATGATTTTCAAAAATCACGATCTGCGCACACCCTTGTGAAAACGAGTAACACGAGGATTGTTTTATTTTTGGGAGAAAGTACTGTGAAAGTCAGTTTCTTTGGGATCTATTTAAATCATCAGTTGTTGAGTGAAATTTCGCAGAGGAATCTCAATCACTGATTTCGAAATGTAAAATAGAGTAATTCCCCCCATTCACAGCCTAAAACCTAGATCAAATAAAATATGTATAAAAATGTATGGTAGAATGATCGTGGCTATATAATAAAATGACGGTGAGTCATTCGCGTTGGCCAATGCAAGGGGATGAATGAAGTAAATGTATGAAGTATGAACCATAATATTACAGCTAGATCAAAGGAAAGTCTGATACAGTTAGTACTCTCTCCGTACCACATATATAGGCAGAATTTTGAATTTTGATTGTCCTATTAAATAGGTGGATTACTATTTCTAAGATGAATATTTCCAGACATAACCTACAAGGGGTAAAACATGAAAAAACATAAAAAAAATTATGAATCCAATGTGCTTTCCTTAATCTAAGAGAATTGTCTCTCTTCACATATATATGTGGTACGGAGGGAGTAGTAATTATTGGGCTGACTGACCGAGAGAAGCGAGGGAGGGAGGATCCTCTGTATGTCATTTTTTTTTGTAAAATGTAAGTAATCAATTGACACAAAAAGATTGGAAATGGTCCGGGTTGAAAAACCAAATATCTAAAAATCCGTGTCTTGGAATTTTACAAATTTTATCTCGTTGGAAAGATATTTAAAAAATCTACCCAACCAGTACAAACAACAATATCAAATTTAAAGTTTTTACGAAAAAATCGGAGGTAGTTATCCTTTTAAGCACAATTTTCGAAAATTGGATACTTAGTCATCATGCAAACCACCACAAAGAATGCATAACACATTATGTAGTCATATTTTGGCTTATGCATCAACTAATTTTCCATTGCAACTAATAAAAGGATATACTCCATTCGTTTTAGGAAAAGTGATACTTTAACTTTAGGCACAATTTTCGAAAACTAAATGCATAACCATTATCCAAACCACCACAAAGGATGCATAACATATTATGCTTCCATATTTTGGTTTATGCATCAATTAATTTTCCGTTTTAGGAAAAATTATACTTTCACTTCTTCAATTTGGCCTATTTTTAGAAAAAAATGAAAATGCGGAAATATCTCTTTTTCTGAAACGGCGGTAATATATGTCTAAAAATATCATTCCAAAAAGAAAAAAAGATGCATAACGAATTATGGAGCCACCACAAAGGATACATAACAATTTATACAGTCGTATTTTTGTTCATGCATCCACTAATTTAGTTATTTTATTTTTTTAATAGGCTAAAGCCGGACCCAAGCCCCTACCCAAATCCATCTAGTTGGAGTAGCCCCACTGCTAGACCCAACCCCGCCAAACCCCTCTATACAACTAATTTAAATACAAACCTCTACTATGGTGGGGATCGAACCCCTGACTTCTTCCTTACTGGAGTTGATGGGATACCACTGAGCTATGCTCTTGGACCCCACTAATTTGGTTATGCAACCACTAAAACGATGTATATGCCTCAAAAATAACATTCCAAAAAAATGAAGATGTATAACGCGTTAAGCAATCAACGGTGTTTCATTTTTCTTCTGTCGGCCCTCCCCACCGTGCCAACAGTATTCTAGTATAATATAGATTCCATATGAAAAGAGTTACTATCACTTTTTCAATTTTGAATATCCTTAAATTAAAATGTAAAAAGTGACAGTACTTCATTTTTCAGAAACAAATGTAATATTAAATAAGCAGATCGTCTAAGAAATGATGGGTTTTTTTTTCTTCTTCTTCTTTTGCTTTTATATGCTAATTAGATTATATTTTTTATATGCATTTAAATCGAATTTTCATAGCCTTCGTAGCACTTCAATCTACTGCATCAGTCGTCTCAGATGTATCATTGAGGCAGTTTACTATAGATTAAGTCCTGTGGATTAGATTTGGCTGCTAGATTAGCCAAAAAGCCTTGTTGTTCAAAGAAAAAATGTTGTCTATTGGTTAACACTAGTTCTATCTCCTAACAGTTGCTCGCATGTGAAGTAGTAGCGAGATAGTTGCGCTGAATGGTTCAACGCTGCTTAAATTACCTTTTCGCGGAATGGATCAGCGCAGGGAAGAATATTCTAGGGAATCTGCGCTGAACCAATCAGCGCTAAAGGTCTGCGCTACATGGAAACACGCATCACCTCTGCGCTGGACCATACAGCCCAACCCGAGTTTACCTTCTTTTTTTCCTACACCTAGTTTACACCACCAATGGGCAACGGCTATGTTTTCAAATTTTTAATTATGAAATGTTTGACAATTTGTTTCAACGGTTGTTTGTTTCAGAATTTGAAACATTACGAAACTAAGGAATTCTTTCATTACATTGCAAAACAAGGTTACAATTTTTTTTTGAAGAAATTAAAAAAGTACATTGAAATTAAAATTCTACTTATAAAAATTTAAAAACTTTATCGAAATTAAACTCTACTTCTAAAAATTAAAAAAGTACATTGAAATTAGAATTCTACTTCTACTTAAAACTTAAAAATAGGAAGAGTACTCTCTGCTTAATCCAGTCCTAATTAGGGTGTATTTCCTTTCCCTAATATAAAAAGGGCGTTCCTTTATGTACCCCTAAGAAATACTAATGGTACCCCATTAGTTAGTTGTGATAGTTAAAATTTAGTTCATCTGAGAATTGTAAAATTATGTAAATTTTTTGATAACGATACCCCATCCAAAATTAAAACAGAGAGAGAAAGATCCTTTCATCTTCTTAAGCGGTAAACCAAAATCATGAAATTAATCTTCTTCTGTTACCTTCTTCAACTGTTCATACAGATTATGAAAGAAATCAAAACCATGCTAAGATCTGGGAAATATTCATGCCTACATGCTACATCCACTTTCAATGGCAGAAGGTGAAATTGTATCATGCACACAATCAGAAGGTGATACTTGTTTATCTGAAGGAGAAAAAAGAAAAGAGCCATACAAAATTTTGTGATACCCCTACATCCCAATAATTTCAAAAGACAAACAGTTTTCTAATTAAATTCTCACCCACCGAGCTCAACACCCTAACTTTTCAATTTAACAACATAAATTGTGATTGAAATCCATCAATAATACGTAGTCATATGTCCCCAGAATGATATCAAAAAGTGTAAACCGAAGGAAAAGAGATACAGACGAGTTTGTGTTTTCTAGGGTATAAGAATTTAGTAGACTGATGGGGTAGGTAGATAAATTTTAAGGGTGCGTAGATAAAGAGGATCCATTAGTATTTTTGGGGTATATAGAGGAACGCCCTATAAAAAAACGTTGCCTTTATAAATCGAAGGACGGATGAGATTGAACGGTTGAGTTTAAGGACAGATGAGATCGGGTGGTGGCTTATGATATAGAGGTGTAAATTGGGCTTTGCCAGCACGAGCACAGCCCAACCCAGCACGCTAAAATCTGAGCCCAGCCAGCACGACACGTGATTTTGCCCAGCACGTTAGTTTCGTGGGCTGTGCTGGGTTAGCCTAATCGGCACAGTAGCACAGCACGCGGCACTGATAAGCACATGGCCCATCCCAGCACATCACGTTAAGAAAGCACGTCATAGCATGCACAAGTACACCATATAACAAGGCATATTACATCACATTTTGTGTATATTTTACAAAAGAGTCACTATTCTAGCTAGTTTTTGACATTTTATGCTGACTTATTTTTATAACAACACATATAATACCTAAATATTTGGAAAATATTTTTCAATATCGTTGTTATAATGTCGTTACCTATATTTGAATAAAACATTAATTTACATGACAATGATCCAATTTTATATTTGATGGACTATTTCTTTTTATTGAATAAACTTGTTGATTTTACTTGAAATAATTTTAAATGATATGTTGTCTATTTAGATTCTCGTAATAATGTCCGACTTAATGTATACTATTAAGTGATTTCAAATTGTTTATAACACGTGTGCCAGCACGGCACAGCACGTTTATTCGTGTGTTGTGCCCGTGGGCTGTGCTGTGCCTTGCTTTTGACTAGTAAAACACAGCACGACACAACACGTTCAAATCATTGGCACAGCACAGCACGACACATGGCACGTGAAGCACGCGATTTCATGTGCCGGGCTGTGCCGGGCCGGCACGTTTTACACCTCTATTATGATAAGCCAAAGGACGGGTAAGATTAGTTCGTCCGCTTCGGACGGCTTTGATTATGTCTTGGCCCATCTACTTTCTAACTTAGCCCAATCGTTTTATAGGTGGAAACTTAGGCTAAGGCCCAAAAAAAACATTTCCATTATTGTGAGGCCCAAAATATCATTACGGTATCTGATAACACAGTAGTTAATTAGCTTGTCCGCTAGTAACAACTGGTTTGCTCATAGCTTCTGTGATCTTCTTGCGATGTTGCAATATAATGCAAAATCTTCACGGTTGTTTTCGGTAGTATCATATATCCCGAAACCCGATTGAAGCAGCAGATATATTGCCCTGTGAATAACAATACTTGGATCGCCAGATTTGGTAGTCGTACACGTCCCACCACTGAATTGAGCAAAGAAAGTAATTTTGCTCACTCCATATCCGTACACAAGTGGGGTTCCAGATGCAAGGAAACAATCTAAGCAAGAGAGAACTGCTCCACTATTTGGAATTCTATATCTGCAGTTAGGAAAATCAGGAATCATTGGTAACCGATCTGTATCCGACTCGTTTGTATCCAAGTTGGAAGTAGAACTCGAACTTGGGTTTGACAAATTCAATGTTGAAGTACATGTGATGGATGAAGTTCCTATTACTGCTCGAACATCCAGCCTGCACTTGTGTGAAATGTATCACTTAATTTTCCCCTATGGTGCGGGTGAATCCGCGGATTCCAAACTCCAACCGCAACCAAACAGCTAAAAGTGCGGATTTGAGAATCTCATCCATGTTCGGACCATAGATCTTACGGATTGGGTTTCACCCTCAATTTTGAGGACGGATACGGATGAAATCCGCGGTTCCGGACTTTTTTCTCACCCCTACTTATTATGCATGAGTGGTTCACATTTCGGAGTTTTGGTAATCAAAAGTTCTTCGATGAACCCCCTTGAAGGTTTTGTTGTGTGGTTTTTCTAAGTTGTATATTTGTTTTTGTGATGCAGCATTCGAGCTCGTGTTTTCCTTTTGGTTTCTTTTTCATTTCCTCCTTCCTCTGATATTCATATTTCGCAATGAGTTATGCTCTTGGAGGCAACTTCAACAATTTTAGAAACAAATTTTATTCAAGAATTAGTGGGCCAACGATCATGGTCATGAGTCATGTCTCTAGCCGCTAGCCGGACCAATGCCAATCGTATATCATTTTTGATTTGTTTACCTTGGTGTTTGTATCCAGAAATATTTCCATGCACATAACACAATTGGTTGGATGATGATGATGTAAACTAGGATTTACAACACGAAACAAACCAAAATAACAGAGACACGAATTTAACGTGGTTTGACAATCGATTACAATGATTTATGATCCCTTTTTAGGATTTTATGGTGTATTTTTGTGTATTCTGCTTTCCTCTCCAGGGTTGAGATTCCCCTTTATTTATACAGTTGAATATCTGGGTTTTCTGGTCGAAATAAACTTCATATGGAAGTAACTTGGCCAACAAATCATATGGAATTAATAATCTAGATTTTCCTCCAGCAACTTGGTCAGCAAGTCATCCGGAAACTTCCAGAATCTTCTTCCAGGGTTTTTACACTGGGTCGGTGGAAACGGGCAAAGTTGATATGGGCTAGCGGGTTTCGCCAACGACCTTGACTTTGAATGCAAGGGTTGACATTTTGCTGTTCACTGCCACTATCGATCTTTGACTGGCAGACTGCCTTGACTAAAAACATGGCTGAAGACTGGATGACTGGCAACATGGATGGAGGTTGGTTGACAGCACGACTGGCAGCATGGCTGGAAACTGGCTTTCAGCGCGACTGACAACACGGCTTTGATAGTTGACTTTGGTGGTTGACCTATGGTTGACTTTGACCAGGAGATAGACTCGATCAGCCTGTATTCTGAGTTGGTTAGCAATGGCATACTTGAGTGAGGGCCAAATTGTGGTTCAAATAACAATCTGACCCAATATGTGGTATTTGTATTCATGGTGCAAACACTTGGTGTTCTAACCCTGCTGAGTATTTCAGAACAAAAGGGAATCAAAACATACTCCTAACTTTTTATTCGAAAGTGATTGATTTACTGGATCTAGAAGAGTTTTTGACGTACCTGTATGTCTTGGAAATTGATTTTCCGGTTTAAGCGAGGTAGACGGCAATGTCAAAGAATTTGACATAGGCCAGTTGCTAATTAATACTATAAATCTTTAATCCAGCAAAGAAAGAGTTCACCAGGTGCATGCCAAATACGTCAGGTGATACTAATTTAATTACTAATAAACCGATCGAACACTATTAGAGTTAACTCCGTGTAGCATTAGTCAGACATGTCCGACTTCACATGTTTTTTGTTTTTTCCAAACTGATTCGTGTAAATATGACTCAGGCTTATTCAATTTGAATCGAAAAACAATTAGTACGATATACTAATTTTTTTTTGTAATTGGCTCAAGTAAGATTGGTGCCCTGCGATTTGTGAGTCAAGTTCAAGCTGAATCAGACATTAAAAAATGAGAAAACGAAAAATTTGACATTTGATTAGGTCCGATACGGACGACGAGACAAATCCAAACAAGCAAGTTATAATCTCATCATTGAAGTTACCACCATGTACAAGATCCGTCCATGACCTTATAAAACAAACACCAGAAAACACGATCATAATTCACAACAAAATTTTACCATGGAGATTATTCTTCTTTACAATCTTTTTGTACTTCTTTCTCTAATTCTCTTCCTGCCTCTATATTTTCTCATCACCCGAAAGAATGGTGATCATCAAAACAAACCCAACTTTCCTCCTAGTCCTCCTAAGCTTCCGATCATTGGCAACTTACATCAACTCGGAAAACCGATCCATCAAGTTCTACATGAACTATCTAAAGTATATGGTCCAGTCATGCTTCTACAACTTGGTCGTGTACCAACGCTCGTAATCTCCTCCGCTGAAGCTGCCGAACAAGTCTTGAAAACATTCGATCTTGAGTTTTGTACTAGACCTCCACTTGTTGGACCTAAACGCTTATCGTACAATCACCTGGATATTGCTACTGGACCTTATGGAGAGTATTGGAGAGAGATTCGAAAAATATGCGTACTTGAACTTTTGAGTACAAAGAGGGTGCAGTCATTTAAGGCAGTCAGGGCAGAGGAAATTGATGTGATGATTGATTCCATATCATCTTGTTCTTCAAATACTACTCCTGTTGATGTTTTTGAAAAGTTAATAAGTTTTACACATAAAACAATTTGTAGGGTAGCTTTTGGTAGCAAGACTGGTGACCATAGTCGGAATCAACTGGTTAGTGGCAGGCTGAAGGAAATCCTTTATGAGGTCATGGTCGTTTTTAGTAGTTTCTCTGCATCTGATTTCTTTCCCGAGGTAGGCTGGATTATTGATAGGATTACTGGAAGTCATGGTAGAACTGAAAAATGTTTTCATAATTTGGATGAATTCTTTCAACAAATGATAGACGAACATCTCGACCCGGAGAGACAGAAACCAGACCATGAAGATATTATAGACGTTTTGCTGAAACTAGAGAAGGATCAAACGAGTGCAATTCGTCTTACGAATGACCATATCAAAGCAATCCTTATGGTAACTTATTTTTCTTTTCGTGTTTTTTATTGACAAAATAATCTTTGTTTACTCGAGCATAAGCTAATGAGATTTTATGCAAAACAATCAGAATGTATTTCTTGCTGGAGTAGACACATCCGCTATAACTATGAATTGGGCAATGGTGGAGCTGGCAAGAAATCCAGAAGCAATGAAGAAAGTTCAAGAAGAAATTAGAAGTCATGTGGGATCAAAGGGGAAGGTAGAAGAATCAGACCTTAATAATTTCCACTACTTAAAAAAGGTAGTTAAAGAAACCCTAAGGCTGCACTTACCAGGTCCGTTGTTAATTCCAAGAGAGTGCATGAAACACAGTAAGATTGATGGATACGATGTATACCCAAAAACAAGGGTCCTTATAAATGCATGGGCAATTGGGAGGAATCCACAGTATTGGCAAAATCCAGACGAGTTCTTGCCAGAGAGGTTCAAAGATAGCTCCATTGATTTTGTGGGTAGTCAAAATTTTGAATACATACCTTTTGGGGGAGGTCGAAGGGTTTGCCCTGGAATCAATATGGCAATCGTGTTAACAGAGCTCGTCCTTGCAAATTTATTGTACGCTTTCGATTGGGAATTGCCAAAAGGAATGAAGAAGGAAGACATAAACATGGAGGTATCACAAGGGGTTAGTCTTCATAAAAAATATCCACTTGAGCTAGTACCCATCAAGCATATATGATTTGGGGAATATCTAAATATCATGAATTGTAAGCTGAATGCTTGTGTTGTTTTCTTCAAAAAGAAAGTTTGTAATTCTCCTAATCCACCAAAACTGAATCAACAGATTACGTGCAGGATCTGCCAGGTTCATATGCTCGCAAGCCCAAATCCTAGTCACAGACCCCATGTGTATTTTGTTAACAAAAATGATTGATGAACCGTGCACATAGGGGTGTGCGATGGATGGACGGATGCGGATTAGGATCGTCCGCGTCCAATCCGTCAAAGTTGCGGATTTGGAAAATCCAACCGTGTCCGGCCCAATTACCCGCGGATTTGACATCCGCCGATCAGCGGGTAATACGAGCCGGATGCGGATTAAACGCGGATTTAGTCAATTGAGAAAAAAAACAAATAAAAAAAAAACAATGAAAACAGAACTTAGTTTAAATCATCAAAATCTTGTTATTTGTTGTATTCTGGGAGTGACAAATCTTAATTATTAGTAACAACGTGCTTTATTACGCTTGGTTCCATCAGGCGGAGCTTGTGGATATGGAAATTTATATACTCAAGGTTATGGGACTAACACTGCAACACTAAGTACTGCTTTGTTCAACAAAGGAACAACATGTGGAGCTTGTTATGAGATCAAATGTGTTGATAGTCCAAATTATTTAAAAGGATCTATTACTGTCACAGCAACAAATTTTTGTCCACCAAACAATGCTGGTGGCTGGTGTAACCCTCCTCAGCAACATTTTGATCTTGCTGAACCTGTTTATCTCAAAATTAGGTTATTGCCATTGGCAGTTGATGGAGATTGTTGTGGTTTCGAACCCAACAAGGAAATATTATTACTGATGCTATATATTATAAAACCTTACTGCTCTACGGTGCGGGTGAATTCGCGAATTTCAAAGTCCAACCGCAACCAAACCGTTAAAAGTGCGGATTTGAAAATTCTACCCGTGTCCGGCCCATAGAGCTTGTGGATTGGATTTCATACGCAATTTTGCGGACGGATTCGGATGAAATCCGCGGTTCCGGACTTTTTGCTCACCCCTACGCGCACATAAAGCACTAAAGTCTATACCTCTCACAATTTTCCAACTGGGTGTCTCACCCCATTTAGTTTGGGATCCACCTCTTTCAAAAAATGGTCTTTCATTTTTCCTTTTTTAAGTGTATTTTTGGAATTGAGCGGTTTTGGGATGGTTTTTTAGACGGTTTATTTAGAAATGTACTCGATCAAATGATCCAGTACACCAATTTTACGTTCAGGGCCTTGTTGAGACTCCCTCTTTAAGGGCTCAAAATATGGAATGATAGCGCCAATCAGCCGACGGAAACTCACGTGCCTAGACTTCATACACTAAAACCTGTATATAAAAATATAAAAAAAAATCTGCTCCTAACTAAGCTTAAATATTTGGTGTATTATCTCTACATAAGAATAACTTCTCTGCGGGACTTAATTTAGTTTTAGTCCCAACATGCATGGTATCACTTGTAGTTTCAGGAAATCCCACAACCTACACCCAAGTAAATCTATCAATTAAATCTTAAGACATCGTAAAGAAAACTCTAAATCATTTCATTAAAAGATAGAACAAATACAAAAGAGTTGAATGAAATCCCTAACTTAGAGAACAAGACTACTTTCTCTCTCCTAAAATTCCAATCTCAGCTCTCAAAAAGATCTCCCTCTCTTTTACAATGGCTTCTTGTCCCTTTTATAGGGATTACATGGTGGATGACAGCTAATAAAGCCCTTATTTTCTGATCTTGGAGGGCGTTATAATCTCCCTTCATTATATCTTGCCGCGCTGATCTTTTAACTACCGCGCTGATCTTCACACTTTTGGTGTGACTTGGTGAGTCATCTCATTCGTCAGCAAAAATATAATGAGTGTGACATATTCGCCTGCTACCAAATGTATATCTTCCCCCTACTATCAGTTGTGCGGTATTTTGCACCCACATTTTTCCTCCTCGTATCGTTCTTTCTAAAGGAAAGAGCGGTGAGAGAATCCTTAATCTTCCCCATCAACTTCGTCTTTTCGTATTCCTGTAATCAACCGACATTCTTCCGGGATTCCTGCGTAACCGTCTACACGTGTTGACTCTCTCCCCTTTGACTGACACGTTCCCCTATCTGTCCGGCTACCTCTTTCTTACTAATAATTATGGTAGAGAGAGAAACCTTGTTCACTTTCCTTCACTTTTCTTTTCTTTCTGTCAATTTTCACTATCTTCCTAGAACCTTCATCATCTTCTCAAAATCTTCTTCCGTACCTATCTTCTATTGATTCATGGATCAACCCAACAGGTTAGTGGTTTCTTCCCTTATTGCTATTACTTCGTTTTTCTGCTTTATTTTTGATCTTCTACTTTCCTGCAATCGTTGTTGTTATTCTTCTATTGTTTTGTTCCTCATATTCCCATACTGTTCTTCTGTTTCAGCAAGGATTCTTCATCTAGCAAGTTTGTTATCAAGGTGACAAACCTAGCTCTTCTGTTGGTTCAGGGGAAATGATTCTCTCAAGAGGAAGCCTTCGCACGACAAGGCAGTAAGAAATACTTTTTGTTCAATTTTTTCGCCTTTGAGAAAAAACAATATTGTTTCCTCTATTTCTTATCTGTCTTGTATGCATGAAGGGTTCCGAAGGCGAAGTTATTCATGAAAAGAATAAAGTTAAGAAGTCTCGTCCTGCTCCTAACACAACCGTTAATTTACCCGTGGTTACTTATAAATTTCATCCCACTTCACTGCCTCATGCTTCACTCACGCCTATTGTATCAAGTGCTGATATTACCGCTCCTTCTCTTTTCGCTATTCTACAGAAGAATTGTTCCAATGGAAACATCACCACACCTTTCAAGGATGCGACCGCCTTAGCTTCTGAGGAGGTCTCCGCCTCTTTGAAGGATTCCACCGCCTTAACTTCTGAGAATGCCTCCGAATCTGTTAAGTGATAGACGCATTTATGTGTCTATTTTCATCTTTATTGTGCATATTGTTAGTACCCATTTTGTACTAATTTTGGTATTTTATCCCTTTGTAGGTGTTTTTGGAGAAATAGGCTTTTGCGGCGAAATTGGCTCAAAAAGTTGTTACAGACACCTGGAAGGACATTTTCTATTCGGACTCTCATTTTGGATAAGGGGTAACCCATTTCCAAGCAGCTACTAAACACAGACCGGGACTGGATAGAGGGAGGTCACTTTCTTCTCAAAATTCAAATTCTGTTTTTGGCGGGAAAATATAAACACATTCTGGCAGTTTTGGTGGTAGTGATTTGGAGGAGTTTGAAGTCGATTAAACCTCTGATTTTCATAGGGTAGACTCCTTATGGGTCTAGGAATCTAACGTGGGTGTTGAAATCGATTAAACTGGGCTCAATCGACGGATTTTTATCTCAACATAAAAATATGGAAAGTCACGTGTGTGACCGATTTTAGGAAATTTTAGAGAGATTAAAGGCAAGATTTTCTTCCCAAAGCTTGATATCGATCTAAGGAAGAGTTTAGAATCAAAAGGAAAGCCCAGATATGCGTGGAAATTCTAAAACAAGAAATTGCCGCAACTTTGCCGTGAAGAGAAAGAAAGAGATTTCGGAAGATTTTGGAGAGATTTAATCGCTCTTTTTGATATAAATAGATTGTTTGGGTCATATAGAAGGGGTGTCGAGAGTTTGGGGGGCTGAGAAGGCTTGAGGAGGCGAGAATCAGAGATTCACAGGCCGCTGCCGCTGCTGTTTCTGCTGCTGCCAGGCCTGAAGAACACGAAGAACATTGACCCACACTGAACAGTCGCGAAGAACACGAAGAACTTCGACCCACACCGAACCGTCGCATAAGCAGTATTATATTCAACTACAGGAAGCTGTTATCGTTTCTAACTGTAATCGCTTTAAACTTTCAGCGACCATTGCTTCCCTTGCAAAAAGCTTTCTATAGCTATAAATCATCCTTCTTAATAAAAACACCTTATTTGATCAATGAAATCAACTTTTGAGCATATTTCTAATATGAGGAGCTAAACCCCAACACTGGGATGATGGAGGAAGGCGAATATCATACTTGGGGTTATTTTATTTATTCTTTTTAAGACTTTTGCATTAATTTTAATTGAAATTATGATTTGAATTAATTGGTTGTCATTTAATTTGATGATATATGCTTAGCTTAGGTGTTTTCATACATCATGCTTAGGATTTACAATCAATGTTTTGAGAATCTACCTTGGCAAAAATAGAGTCCATGTTTTTCTTGAGCTAAAATTGTCAAAGAATTAATAATTGAATCTTATGTTTTGAATTCGGTGGAATCCTGAGTCCCAGTTACTCTCGCACCCTTTGTAATATTTTTGTATATATTTTTACTAAATTTAAAAACTCGAATCTTCACAAGTCCGAGTTGAACGAACTCTACTTATCACTTTTTACAACAACATAAAACCCACACCAATTTTTGGCGCCGCCGACGCGGACTTGTTTTTAGGGTTTTTAGATTTTTTTTTATTTTTTTTATTTTTTTTGTTCTTCTTTACGCGTTTGGTATTTTTCGATTCTTTTCAGATTTGGAGCGGAGCTAAAAGGAAAGGAAAAAGTGTTCTAAGAGGAAAGCATCGCCAAAGAAGGAAAGAAAAGAGGAGTCCAAAGGAGTGAAGAAGAAGATTTTTGTATATAGTTATTTTATTTTAGATTTTATTACTTTTTATTTTTAGAAATTGTAAATAGGGTTTTATTTTTATTCTTGTAATTTTTTATTTTTGGATTTTTTTTATTTTTTGGACATTATTTTTAAACCCTACGGAAGGGTATATTTTTAAATATAAACTGTTTGCAGGGAAGGACGACGATTACGATATCGTCTCGGCCCCTCGGGTTCGCACACTGACATAGGAGTTAGTGGCCCGAGTCGACTTCAGCGGTTCTTCGCCCGTCTTGTACGGGAGGTAAACTTTTAAACACCCGCGAATCCCCTGTCATCGGGTTTACTGTATTCCTTAAGGTGCATATCTGTTGAGGTTCTGAATACGGACATTTATTTTTCTAGTAAAGGGCAAGGCCTGGCCATACAAGATAAGGGTTCGGATTTCATCACCGTTCTCTTCTTGCCCGCCTTAGGAAAACGATATCGAACGCGAACCCAAGCTTAAAATTTTGACTAGAACGAGACCGATAGGGTAATGAGCTTGTAGGAAAGTCGTTCAAAAGGATCGTATTGGGTATCTTGTTAGCCTAACTCAAAGTTCAGGAAGATTACTGTAAGTCGATTAGAGCCGCCTTGTAACCCAGGGAAGCGTTACCAAAGAGGTGGGGGTATCAAAGCTCCTCTGAGCCTCTCTTACTTCTCTTCGACTTACTTTATTTGGATCGTCCTACGAGGTTTGCTAAAATTGTACCCAGTTGCCTCTTGGAAGAGTAGAAGCTGGTCTAGAAACAATCTAAGTGGAGCCATCATGCTTTTTGTTTGCTAGAAATCAATAGGTTTGATTTGGTCAAGTCAGCCTTGTTTGTGATTGTTTAGAATTCCCTTGCAATTAAGAATGTCGAACTGGTATTACAATAACCAATACAATGAATATCCGACTGAGTTTCAAAATGGACATTATTCATATTACGACCATAGTGTAAATAGTGGTTGGGAACACAACCCTTTTGAAGGTTATGCTTCATACCATGGTGAGCCCAATTACTATCCACACACACACCAGTCATACGAGCAAGAAAATATGGATTATTATAGTGCTAGTACCTCGTCTTTGGACAATAAATCAAACTGTTGAAAACTAGTCCTTATTATGATCCTTCTGTTCCTATCTATGATCCTTCCGTATCTTTAGAAGAGTCTCTTAAGCAGTTAACTGAGCAAACAAATAGGTTTATGTCGGAAATGAATAGACAAACTGCACCATTGAGAAAACTTTCTATAGAGGAATCCCTCAAGCAAATGGCTGAGACGAACGAAAGACTTGCTCGAAATAATCTTAATTTCCAATACAGTGTTTCCAATAATACCCTTGAAAATAATGATAGTTATTTGCATAATCAAGATGACGAGGTTAGAATTGGTAACACTACATGTTTAGATGAGGTTCAACCATTTTCATGTTATTACAATGATGATTATAACGAGGATAGTGTTGATGAAGAATCTGAAATATGTAGGCATAGTGATCAGGAATTTGTTACTCAATTTAAGCTTTATAATGATAATGTTATTTCTAGTTCAAATCCAAATAATTTTAATAATTATTCACCTATTCAAAAGGACGAGGATTTGTCCAGAGATATCCCCGGTTTAGACGATGTAGTTTTTCCTTTTGATTACGAAGCCGATAGTGGTTTAGAGGAATGGGTTTATTCTGAAAATGCTGTTTTAGAGTCTAGCGACTTAGAAACAATAGTCTTAGACAAAGAAGATGAACTCGTAGAGCTTTTAAATTTGAGTGAGGATACATCACCTGAGTATAACCTAGAAGAAGCAATTGACTATTTTCAGGATTCTGATAATCTAGAAATTAGGGAAATTATAGCTAGTCTATCCAAAGACACCCAAAACTCTAAGTTTGGGGGTGATTATCATTCTCCATGTGCCTTACCTTTATCTCTTACAAAGATCCCTCACTTGGGACTTGATATCTGTGCCTCGACCATTTTACAAGATTACCTTCATACTCGTTTTCCCGAACCTAATGATGTCCAGGAAGAAGCTCAAAAGTTAGAAACCCATCCTCTGGTTGATGTGGTTTGCCCAGGCTATGATACCCAGATTGACTTTGTTTTCCCACCAAATAGTTTTCTTCCAACTGTGGGAACGTTTATATTCCAAATGTGTCGAATATTAAGTTGTGAGACTAAACCTAAATGCTTTAAGAAATTAAAATCGACGCATTTGCTTAAGAATGACCACTACTCTCATTGTGGTCAATTATGTAAGTACCTCCTGATTGACTTAGAGGATCCTCAATTATTCAGGTTATTATTATGTGCTTCTAAGTTCTTATTTGAGTTTTTCCAGACTCTAGTACCTAATAATTCGGATCCTACCTATGAAGAAACGTAACCAATGAAAATATTTTATTTAGACCCTTTCATAGAACCTAAACCTGAACCACAATTAGATATAAATTTATTAATCAGGAAACTAGGTAAGGGTATGCTAGTCTTGTTCATTTCGTTGGTTTATTACAGTTTCCTTTGGTCAGCTCTATTTGGTTTTGAAGACCCACAGTTATTCCGACTACTGTTATACGATTCGAGGTGACTAATCCTTTCTTAGTCTGGCTGAAGACTTTAAACTTAGCACTTCTTGGGAGGTAACCCATGGTTCATGCAACACGGTAATATATTTCCTTAACTCTTTTGCTTCAAATGGTAACAGTTTCTCCTTGTTCATGCTTTTAATTTTATCTTTAGAACATTGAGGACAATGTTAGGTTTAAGTTTGGCGGTATGGGAGAAACCTTTTAGTTGCAATAAATAAACTCCAGAGCCTAGAAATTTATGCCTATTAAGGATTGCACTAACTAATCTAAGTGGATGGAAGCATTTTGGTTTAGGAGTTGAGAGACCAATCTGACTAGATGGAAACGTCTATAAGAGTCTATTCATAAAGGCACAGAGCTCAGGTGTTAGAAATAACATGATAGTTTCACCGTATCTCGGAATCATCTTATTAATTCTATTTTTATTTTTGCAAATTTTTATGTGATGTCTGTTGAGTTGAAATAGAGTGATTGAGATACTTAAAAAAAAAAAAATAGAGAGAAAAATAGACCAGACCAATTAGACCAATCGGAATAAGTATTAACACTTGGATAGCAATATGTGTGTTCTCCCTGTCTCCGTCGCCTAAAAAAGCGTGGAATGCAGGATCCACGGGAATTACCATGTAATCTGCTGACAAGAAGCATGCGCTTAGATCCAAAAGATCTAATCATATCGTTAAATAAAAAAAAAAAAAAAAGGTTTATTATAAAGTCGACCACTGGTTCCCTTGTATATGCCAGCTGTGTTGATGTAGATTTAGGATTGTCGACCACTGGTTCCCTTGTATATGCCAGTTGTGTTGATATTAGTCCAGACCAGTATCTCAATCCACTAGGTCATAGGTTCATCTTGGCGTTGAAGTCCATTCGCAACCATCTATTTCTATATCCATCTTCTTAATCTATCCATGTGATTTGTTTTATTCCGGATATTGATGTCCATAGTGCGACTATCTGAGTAGAGCTCTGTCACTTATATATGAATTTTAGTATACTTGAGTGCAAACGCATATACAACAATTGGAATTTCACATCAGGGTACTTCCTCCCGTAATCAATAAGTATGCCAACCAAGGAGGTTCTTTAGTGCATTCCAAGGGTCTGCGTAGATAGCTAGGGTCTGGAGTAAAGGTTTTGTGGGTACACCTCTGGTAAACCCTACCGAGACTATAACTCGGCCACTAGGGCCACCTAGGGGTTTAAAGGCTTGTTGCACATGCTAAATGCAATCGACGATGCCTGCGACAGTGAGTTAGGATTTTATTTTTTGTAGTTTTGATTTGCTCGGGACTAGCAAATAATAAGTTTGGGGGTATTTGATAGACACATTTATGTGTCTATTTTCATCTCTATTGTGCATATTGTTAGTACCCATTTTTGTACTAATTTTGGTATTTTATCCCTTTGTAGGTGTTTTTGGAGAAATAGGCTTTTGCGGCGAAATTGGCTCAAAAAGTTGTTAAAGACACCTGGAAGGACATTTGCTATTCGGACTCTCATTTTGGATAAGGGGTAACCCATTTCCAAGGAGCTACTAAACACATACAGGGACTGGATAGGGGGAGGTCACTTTCTTCTCAAAATTAAAATTCTGTTTTTGGCGGGAAAATATAAACACATTCTGGCAGTTTTGGTGGTAGTGATTTGGAGGAGTTTGAGGTCGATTAAACCTCTGATTTTCATAGGGTAGACTCCTTATGGGTCTAGTAATCTAACGTGGGTGTTGAAATCGATTAAACTGGGCTCAATCGACGGATTTTTATCTCAACAGAAAAATATGGAAGGTCACGTGTGTGACCGATTTTAGGTAATTTTAGAGAGATTAAAGGCAAGATTTTTTTCCCAAAGCTTGATATCGATCTAAGGAAGAGTTTAGAATCAAAATGAAATCCCAGATATGCGTGGAAATTCTAAAACAAGAAATTGCCGCAACTTTGCCGTGAAGAGAAAGAAAGAGATTTCGGAAGATTTTGGAGAGATTTAATCGCTCTATTTGATATAAATAGATTGTTTGGGTCATATAGAAGGGGTGTCGAGAGTTTGGGGGGCTGAGAAGGATTGAGGAGGCGAGAATCATAGATTCACAGGCCGCTGCTGCTGCTGTTTTTACTGCTGCCAGGCCTGAAGAACACGAAGAACATTGACCCACACTGAACAGTCGCGAAGAACACGAAGAACTTCGACCCACACCGAACCGTCGCATAAGCAGTCTTATATTCAACTACAAGAAGCTGTTATCGTTTCTAACTGTAATCGCTTTAAACTTTCAGCGACCATTGCTTCCCTTGCAAAAAGCTTTCTGTAACTACAGATCATCCTTCTTAATAAAAACACCTTATTTGATCAATGAAATCAACTTTTGAGAATATTTCTAATATGAGGAGCTAAACCCCAACACTGGGATGATGGAGGAAGGCGAATATCATACTTGGGTAATTTTATTAATTCTTTTTAAGACTTTTGCATTAATTTTAATTGAAATTATTATTTGAATTAATTGGTTGTCATTTAATTTGATGATATATGCTTAGCTTAGGTGTTTTCATACATCATGCTTAGGATTTACAATCAATGTTTTGAGAATCTACCTTGGCAAAAATAGAGCCCATGTTTTTCTTGAGCTAAAATTGTCAAAGAATTAATAATTGAACCTTATGTTTTGAATTCGGTGGAATCCTGAGTCACAGTAACTCTCGCACCATTTGTAATATTTTTGTATATATTTTTATTAAATTTAAAAACTCGAATCTTCACAAGTCCGAGTTGAACGAACTCTACTTATCACTTTTTACAACAACTTAAAATTCACATCATTAAGCATTCAACCGACTTAGCTTCTGAGAATGTTACCGCTTCCTTGGTAGTTGCAGCCACTTCTACGTCTCCTTTTGCTATAGTTACGTCCTCCTCTTTTGAGACTGCCTCTGCCAATGAAGGTGTTCTTTAAAGGGATGACTCTGGAGCCAAGCTGTTGTTGCAGATTTTTAACACCGCCCGCTTATCTAACGACGATCCTACTCGATCTCGAGTTTGTGATGTTCTTATTAGGCTGTTGTGTGAATCTTCTCCAGATAAGTCAGCTAGGAGTGAGATTTTTTCTCAGTTGGACCCAAGTGTTAATCTCGCTTTTGAACGTACGGTATGCATTCTTTCATCTACCTTCAACTTGCGCTCTTTTATCGCGCTCTTATGTTACACATTATCCTTTCCCCAGGAATCTCGCTGCCGCCTGGTTTAGATTGGAGGTTTCTTTGAATCTAGCAATACTATCCTAGAACTCTCCCAACAGGTTGCCAAGCTAAAGGGAGATCTTTTAGGTGAATCTATCACCTCTAACAATCTTCGCTCCAAAAATAATGAACTCAAAGGTATGTGTTTTTTTAGGCTATTATCTCTGTATTTTGTCGCTCTTACATTCATTTTTTAAACTTCTCGCGCATATGTAAAGACTTAAACCAGAAGCGCATCATTGAAAGATTTAGTTACCAACATTCAGCTGAGGACGCCTGTGTTGATAATGAGAAGTTAAAAAATCAACTGAATCAATTAATTAGTAGCCAGTCGTACCTGCTTGACCAAATTGATAACCTAAAGAGTGAAAATATTTATTTATGCAACCAATACGACTTTCTGGGTTCCCAAGTATCCAACCTTTCAAGCTTATTATATAGTTATGATTTAAGAAACCGAACCCTGTCAGATGAAAATCGAACCCTTTATGAAGAGAATCGATCCTTTACAAATGAGAAGGCGATGTTTATGCGTCACTACCTTACCCTCCAGAAGACTTGCATTAGTCAAGAAGAATCCCTTCGTGCTTTGAAAACTTAACATGATGAAGAGATGAGGAGATTAACTATGGAGAATGAGAAGATAATTCATAGTAAAATAATTGTCACAGTGAATTTGAACCAACTCCGAGAACAGCATAAGCAATTGAAGGATTCTTATGATAATTTAGTAAAGGAGAGAGACTCTCTTTAACAAGCTGAGAAGAAGATTCGGTCTCGCCTTCAAGGCTTGGTTTGTGATGACTTTGATAAGTGTATGGAAAATGTTAAAAATAGTGGTCTTTCCTTATCCCATCATCTCACCTCTCAAAGGGAAGGTAGTCACATTGGGCTGACTGCCTCAGCTTTTACTTTTGCTTGAATTTCCTTACTTTTCTTTCATTTTTCCGCCTTTGTTTTAATTTAAATTTTTTTGCCTCTTGCAGCATCTAATGAATCGCATCAGCTTATCATCAAGAAGTTGAAGTCTGATCTTTCAAATGAGCGAAAAGAGCACGGTAAACTCTCTGTGAAGCTTTCTTCCACCCGGGAAAAGGAGAGAAGGAGGTGTTTATATCTTGAAAAGTTGATGGAGGTTTCCGTAGAAAATACCAAGAAAAGTGTTGCGTGTGATCTTTTCATTAAATCTAAAGCTCTAGCAGATCAAGTTTGCCATGCTTACTCAATTCCCTTATTAGATTTGGAGCCTCCTGAAGTTCCCACTGATGAAGTGTTACCTGAATCTGAGAGTGATGATTATGGTGGAAGTGATGATGATGAAGAGTCTTCTCTTGAAGAAGATCAGCTAAAGGAAGTTGAAGCTGGTGGCGAGTTTTCTAAGGATGCGACTCATGATGCTGAATTTTCCTCACAAGATCAAGACGTGCCTCAAGATGAACTTTAAATTTTTCCTTTAAATGTGAACTTTCTCTTCTTTCTCCGCTTTTGTGCAACTGGGCTCTCCCAAGCTTGGGGGGCATGGATTCTTTTTAACTGTTCCTGTCTACAATACTAAGAAAGCATACTTCTATCTTCTATATTTCTATCTACTTTAAATTTGATGCCTTTTATTATTTCAATGTCTTATTTCTCTGAAAAGGCGAATAACACCTCCATTATTTGTTTTATTCCCATACTTGCCTCTTTTCTTCGCTTTTGAAGATATAAATAGTTATATGTCTTTTCTTATTAGGCGATAATTACGCGCTATGATGAAATTTTAAATGCATACCTGCCTCTGCTTAATGTTTGGTTATTTGATTGTATTTTATTTTTCCACCTTCCTTTTTTCCCTACACGTTCCTTATGTATATTTCTCCTGCAAAATAATGAAGTTAATATTATTGGTTTAAAGGTTTTATGTGGAGGTCTTATTGTGCCTCCCTAAATAGAGGTCTTAATCAGCCTCCCCCTGTTAATAGGACTTATCCTTGCCCTAGAGTATTCTTTCTGTCTGGGCGACAAAATCGCTGGCGGTCATTACTTTTTCAAGCACTGACCCATTGATTTTGCCTTATCATCTTTTCGTATTTTTGCCTCTGCAGGATATATTGACACGTCAATACGACAAGCCTAAGTACTCCCATGAGTAATATCCCTGTGATATTGACGTCTTTGACACAATTCAGCTCCCTAATGGAGGGTACCGTCCTTATTTTCCCCCTGATTGCCCCTTCAAGGAAGCTTACCCCTACCGGGTTAGGGTGTGATCTTCCCATCCAGTGATACCAACAATCAGTTATTTTCGTGGCCTCTTATTCATCCGCCGATATGGATTATGGTTACGAGACCACACCCTAAGTGGGGTATCTTGAGGACCGACTGTATCATAGTCAGGACTTGCCAAGAATGACTGGGAACGCTCCAGACGCCCCAGGCATTCTTGACTCAACCGTGTACCGCGGCGCCCTGATCGAGTTTCTACACTCCTTAGGAGAGAGCTTAGTACCTTAGGCTTTTAAACCAGGAGTCTCTGCTGGATAGGCTTTTGTTTCGCCCCAAATTCTCCATGACTCAGGCTCCTGGGTTGGTATAGCTTTCACCTGAGTCATGCATTACTAGGTTTTCCCAAATTATGACGTTAGGTTTTATTGTTGCCTCTTGCATTTACGCGAACTAGGGTGCACGCCAAAATTGGATTTCTAGCCTCCCTAGTTAGAGGTTTTAACTTTTATTGCCTCTTATTAAGGTCTTATTTTTGCCTCTTTCTTCTACTTGTAAATTATCGTTGATATCTGATGAAGAGGAACTTTCTTCTGCTTTCATTCATATTAATGTTAATACATTATTGACGCCTTTCTCCTTCATTTAAGATTTGTATACATTTCCTTCTCCTTTTTACCGCGTTTCCTAAGGGTAGTATTTTTTCAAGTATATTCGATTCCATGGATGATCATGCTTTAGTCCTACATCTTTCCCTTCGCTGTCCATCAATTCGTATGCTCCATTTCCCACAATTCTCTTTATTATGTATGGTGCATCCCATGTTTTCTCCAATTTTCCGTCTCCACCTTTCTGATAAGGCGGTATTTCTCATAATACTAGTTATCCTGGCTGGAACTCCCTTTTTTTGACGCGCTTATCATACTAACGAGCTAACCTGTTGTGATAGTTCTCCATATGTTGTAGGGAGACTTCTCTATTTTTCTAAATCATCAAGCTTTGCCAGGATCAGATCTGTGTTTAAGTTCTTTTCCCATGCTTCTTTATTTGTTGTCGGTATGATGACTTCAGTTGGTAGCACCGCCTCTACCCCATATGTTAAACAGAAAGGTGACATTCCTGTAGCTTCTCTTCTTGTTGTTCTATACGCCCATAGAGCATTATGAACTTGTTCGCACCATCCTTTATTGTGTCCTTCCAGCTTCTTCTTCAATATATCCGCAAGTGTTTTGTTTGTTTCCTCTTCATGCCCGTTACTTTGCGGGGATAAAGGCGTTGATTTCCCACTTTGGATTTTAAACGCGTTAAACAACACCTCTATATTTTCTCCCTCAAACTGCTTCCCATTATCATACACTATTTACGCCGGAATTCCAAATCTGCAGATGATATTTTCAAATATGAAGGTGAATACATCACGATATCGAATATGTTGGGTTGCTTTTGCTTCCACCCATTTTGTGAAGTAATCAGTTGCGACAATTAAGTATCTTTTTTGCCCTGTTCCTGGCACGAATGGTCCTACAATATCCAATCCCCATTTTCCAAATGGCCATACACTTGTTGATGTATTTAGAGCCGCCCCTGGAGCATGTATTCTTTTTCCGTGACGCTGGCATTCTTCACATCGCCTATATACTTCTTTCGCGTTGTAATACCAAACTTTCTAGGTCTACATATTTATAGAGATTTTGGGGTACAAGAGAGTCCCTTAGTGAAATTTGGTAATTTATTTAGCTTTATCCTTGGTTATTATCAAATAAATATGAATTTAGGTCTTTGACCTTTTCTCTCTTGATACCTATTTGTGGGGAAAGTGGGAGTTATATTCGAAAGAAAAACAAAATATTAATCTAAGGAAAGCGGCAGCAGTAGCTCCATTAAATATATCAAATACAAGAAGATCCTGCTTAAATAAGATGGATACAAATTGGTTAAAGGGAGAACTTTGTAGTGGTAAGTGTTCTTAGCTTTTAATGTTTTCTTTTGGTGAACTTTTGGTTGATTGCTATCTTTTCTTTTGTTTTCTTCCTTTAGGGCTTGGCAATTGAAGGAACTTCAGCCTAAAGGATCAATCGGGGTGCTTGTAGACATTGAGGCAAGTTTATTCGGTCTCTTAGTCGCGGTTAAATGTAGAACTGGCAACTAAGTATCTCGTAAACTCTATTTGTGCTTGGATTCAAATACCATAATTTTCTTATGATTTGATCAAACTACTTTCAGTTTAACTTAGTTTGCTGTTCGGTGAGTACGTAGATTATGGATGTGTGACGTATTGAGTACGATAGTGTGATAGGGTGATAGATAAATCTAGATATCTATTTGATGCTAAAACGGGTGACTTTCTAAGTGGTTAGGGTACTGTAGTACTGCGTGTTCAAAAAATGTGTGGGAAATTTGATTTTCTGATGTACGTGAAGTGATGACAGCTCATTGGATTATCGACATAAGTTTGGTCTTTAATTAGCATGTTGTTTGTATAGGGAATTGAATTTTGTACGTACTGGTACTAGGCATGGTGTTATAAGAGCTAGTGGGATAGTACGGGTCCTTGCGAATATTATTGGTTTGAGTATTGAATCCTACTGATATCTATGTTAACACCAAGAGCCTAAATAAAACAAAGTTTGTTGTGCACTAATTAATTACTGTTAATGGAGTTTTGTTGAATGTAAGGCTGTAACGATACTAGAGCTACAATTTTCGGAATAATATAGATAGGAAATGTTACGAACTCAATCTAGTAAGCTGGTAAAGATTGTTGGCGAGACTAGCGTATCTCTAGTAAGTTCTACTGAAATAGGGAGCACTATGCTCGACGGTTTGCTAGTGGTGACGGGGTATGATAGGATACAAGGATTGTTTTTCTAAATATATGTTCGCTTTGATCGCCAGTACTGTTCATAAGTGGTGATTGCTATTATCTGGGTAGTGAGACCCTTGGCCAGGTGGTTTTGAGTGGGCCATCATTCACCGAGGCAGTGAGCTAAATCTCATTCCTCAATACGGAAATGGGGTGGATATGTTAGTACAATGTGCTAAGCCGTACACATGTATAATATGTGTGTAGACGTTGCGGATATGTCCCGGACACGGTTAATGTGATTGCGGATAGGTTCCGGTATCGCATTGGGTATAGGATTTTACTTGAATGAGTTTTCTTTGTATTGTACTACTAATGATTGTTGAACGAAAGACATCAAATTCTTTAGGCAGTGGCGGTTCTACTTGTAAATGATTGTTAAACTATATATATTTTTATTGTGATAATTGAGATTCACGAAATATTTCTGTACCATTTTATATGTCCATGTGACTCGGTGATCGAGTGAACTTGCTTGGAGTTTAACTCCCGTTGATTTTTTCCAGGTGTTGTTAGGGATCGTGAAGGAGTTTGATTGATTCCAGTTTCTGTGGATATTCTGAAGATATCTAATTTAGGGTGGACATTTATACTTCTTCTATTATTTATTTGGTTTCGTTATGTAGTGGTGAGGCAGTGGGGATAGTTGAAACTGGGTAGTTCTATCATTTTTTTCGTCGATTCAACTTTTTAGTTATTTGTGAATCATCTAAGGGTTGTTAAGTACATCGTATCTATATTTAGACATCTTCTATTTATTGAAATAAATAAATTTTCCTTCTGCATATACAATTGTAACGGAACTGTGTAATTAGTTTTCTGTGGGTTATGTACCTCTTTGCAGGAAATTAACGACATATTTTTTATTTAATCATCGGTCAGGGTTATATGGAAAGTAGGGTTGTTACACTCGTATTCGTGCATATATGGCCAATAGTACCCTTGCATCTTAGTTTTGTAAGCCAATGATCTGCCTCCGCTATGATTCCCCGCATCTCCTTAATGAATAACTTTCAATATCTCCATTCCTTCATCTTGTGTCAGACATCTGAGTGATGGTCAAAGGAAAGATTTTCTATACAAGATCCTGTCTCTTATTTCGTAATTTGTCGCCTTACTCTTAAGCTTGTGCGCCTCTAATCTGTTCCTTGTTATTTCTCCTTTATCCAGATAACTATGAAGTTGTGCTCTCCAATCCATTCCTTTTTCAGCTTGCCTTTCTTCTTGGTTATCCACAAGCATTACGTCCGCGTCTTCTTTATCTTTGTTGACTGATGGAAAGGAGAGCGTATCTACCTTTATATACCGTGCTGTAGGATCCACCAACATAGAGGAGATGAATGCCAATGCATCTGCGAATCGATTATCTTTCTTGCAGATATGTCTCCAATTTATCTTTGGTATTTTTGCTGATAGTTCTGTAACAAGTTGCATATAATTTTGTAGAGACGGTTCATTCATACTGTATAGACCTTGTATTTAACGTATTACTAATTGTGAGTCACTGGTCACTCTGATATCCTCTAACTTCATTTCAATTGCCATCCTTAATGCATGCACTACTGCTTCATACTCTATTTCGTTATTTGTAGATGCAAATTCCAATCTAAACGAGTACGCTATTCTCGCTCCTTGTGGGGAAATGAAGACTATCCCAATCCCTTTTCCTTCTCCATTTGCTGATCCATCTACTAATATCTCCCTTCTTCTTGGATTGTTCTCTGTTAATAAGTCTCTTGGATTTCCTCATTCTTCATCTATGTCCATCATTTCTTCCACATCTTCGTCTTCTTCTAATGGAAATTCTGCCAGCAAATCAGCGATAACCTGTGATTTTTTGAGGATAATATTTCATATTTGACTTCAAATTGCTCTACTTGTGCATTCCATCTTTCTACTCTTCCTACTCTTTTTGAGCTCTTCATCACTGATTCAATTGGGATCTTAGTTAGCACTTTAATCTTGTGGGCTTGAAAATATGTACGAAGCTTTTGTGTTGCATAGACTAGCGCCAGAATGAGCTTTTCAATCTTGGTTTTTCTTTCTGCTGAGGTGTAAGTCTTTCTTATATAATATATATATATATATATATATATATTGGTTTTTCTATTCCTTCATCTAGGAGGAGCAATACAACACTTAATGCATGCGGCGTTGATGCAAGATATATTAATAATTCTTCTCCTGGTTCTGCTTTCTGCAAAATAGATAAATTTGAGATAGATGTACATTGGATGTTTTTAGCACAACTGGTAAGGACAAAACACAAATATTTTGAGGATGATACTAAATCATATAAGACAATATGATCATGACCGCTGGATCACCCTAATGGGATCCCAGCTATTTATAGTACCAGATCGAATAAATCACAGTTTTTAGTATTAAAATAAAATTGATTATATTTCCAGAATACAAAACAAATTTTGGACAAGTTAGGCTAAATAAAGAACGATCAAATTTATACTTACAGAACATTAATCTACCGCTATAAATGATCACGTTTAATTAATAAATGTCCAATTGATATTTCATAATAAATGTTTTTTAATTAATCAAATGAATATATTTTTGTTGATACATAATAAATTTATTTGATATTAACCATATCAGTAAGCATTAATGGTGGTTGTGATCGTGGGCAGTGGTGGGGATAATGGTGGTGGGAATTGGTGAGACTGGTGGAGTGGTGACGATAATGTGGTGGTGGAAGAAGTAGTTGTAGTAGGGTGAGAAAAGGGGTCCTAAGATAGGTAAATCAAGAACTAATGGTGGTGGATCGGCGGTGGGGATAATGGTGGTGGGTATTGGTGAGACTGGTGGAGTGGTGACCATAATGTGGTGGTGGAAGAAGTAGTGGTAGTAGGGTGAGAAAAGGTGTCCTAAGATAGGTAAATTATTTAGTCACCCTTGGTTAATTTTTCTTTGTTCTGTTTTAATTTGATTTTAGTTTTCAAATTATTATTTTTTTTATTTTTTAAAATTAAAACAATTTTTAAAGGCCATATTTTTCCAAAAAAGAAGATGTTGTGATTTTAAGATTTGCTAGGTGGGGGGCAGGAAGAAAAATGAAACCTATAAAAAAATTGACCAAACACAAGGCTACGTGCAAATTAATTGTAATCGGTTCAGTTTCTCACATCTCTCTTTATTCCCCTTTTTTGTCATGGTTTCTGTTTCTGTCATTATTTCTCCCCTACTTCATGAGATTATGAAAGGCTACGCGTGAATTAATTGTAATCGATTCAGTTTCTCACATCTCTCTTTATTCCCCTTTTTTGTCATGATTTATGTTTTTGTCATTTCTCCCCAACTTCGTGTAATTATGCATGCTTGAGAAATAGTTCATGATAATAGGTAAAGAGACAAGAAAAGAAATGGATCAAGAATTAAATATTATTATAAATTTTAGGAAAATGAAGAAACACAAATCTATGTAAATTGGGAACCCAACAATTTATAACAAAGGGAAAAATTAAATTCTAATGCTAACAGATTTTGCAAGATTAATCTAATTGATTTTAAAGTAATTTTTGGTGTTTTTAGTTTTGTTACAAGTTTGGTGAATGACTTTTGATGATATTTTTTTGAAGTAGTGAACGAAGTAATGTTCTACTGCCCATAGGATTTGCTCTAACGATTAACTATGTTTGTCCCAAAGGGTTGTATGACTTACATACACAATATTAAAAGATTCGAGGATAAGGACATGTTTATTAACCAACTCCTAAAAATATTTAGACCTAGATCGATCGGTTCGATTCTTCTCAGACAATTACTACATGTATGAATCGATGGATACATTTGAAACACATATCCTTTCCCGTGCCGTTACGGCACGGGTTGAGACCTATTAGTTTCCTAAAAAACACGTTAGTAACTTGCAAAATATTGCTGTTTCGTAATTGGTAAAAGTGTGTTAAATATTTTCGCAACATTTCTTCCAAAATTGCTTATAACGATTTGCAACGCCTAGAAACGGGAAAAAAAGTCTTTTCTTTTTAAGCGTCACTGATTGTTAGGACTTTTTATGGGTTGTTAAATGATCAAAGCTCTAGAATATTAACAATTCTTTATAAAAGGTCCGGAAGTAGTTGAAATCGCTAAAAAAGCTTCAACCATGTGCGTGTTGAAGAATGGGGTGGATCGGCCGAGTGAGTTAACCATTTTTTTACCTATTTATCCTCCCTAGTCGAGTTAGTATTAGTCAGTTAGGTTAGGTTATATGGATGTTCCATGCTGTGTCATACCGGGAAATTAAATGGGTTGAAGATGTGTTATGAACTTACACATAAAATCCCTCTTTTGTATGGTTGTTCAACCCTTTCCAAATAAGAATTAATGTTCTTGATCAATTTTGATTTTTGATGGATAAGAGATGGTTTTAGCTATCTCCAAGTGATGATCACCTACTATTGTTATTGTTTTTCATATCCTTACAACTATCTCCAATCGAAGTTTAGAAGAATCCGTAAACAAATGGTGAGTTAAAAATTACACTTTCTTCTTTATTTAACGAAATCACTTCTTGATATCACTTAGGATCTCTTCAAGAAAGGTTTTTTCTTTTGGCTTCTCTTCAATGTAGCCCATGCTTTTATTAACTATAGCCCAAATTTTTTAATGTGGAATTAAAATTATAGGATTCTTGTTAAATGTGGAATCTTGTTTCTTATTAATTTGTTTGGATAGTTTTAATATCACGAAGGTTATTATCAAACGTTTGCACCGTTCTTCATTAGGCCAGTGGTGTGGATTGTTGAATCTGGAATTTGTGTTTAAAGATATACATAATTTCAAACTCATGTTAAATTGCCATCTAAAAATGTAAATTTAAAGTTGTCGATCGATTAAATAAATGATATTGTGTAATTGAACCCTCATTAACAAAGGAGACGAGTTGATTGCATTACTAACTAGGAGGTGCAGGAATCGTCCGCGTCAGTGGTAAGTTTTGTTCCCATGTAGCTCCAGGGGTTTCTGTTTGATGCTTGAGTTCTTACTCCCTCCTTTTTTTTCTCTTCTTCTTTTAACATTCTTTTAATTCCTCCTCTTATTCTTTCTCCTTCCTCTATTTCATGGAAAACATAATCAGAATCAAGGGTGATCAAAACAAACCAACTTTCCACCTGGTTCTCCTAGAGTCCTAGTTTTATCTTCTATAACTATAAATATTTCCATTTTTTTTTTTCGAAGCATCTATATTTCTGATGTATACGCAATAGCTTTTCTTAATTTTTTTCATGGTGGGATTGAACTTTATTAATCCAGATTTAGCGGTGTAGTGGATGTCTGTGTCAAATTGTTAAGCTGATTTAGGCCCCAGTGCACTGTCAATATAACTTTAAATTTAATAAATCAATAATTACGTACTAATCAGGTATTAAATTAGTATCATATTCAAATCCATCAATAATTCCGTTTACTTTTGAGATAAGGTTGTTCTTTTCAACATATCAGATAATGCTAATCAAAGTTTTTTTCACTAATTAGGGAATCTGTTTCTAAATAAATCCCTTACAAATTTTAATGAAAAAATATATTAGCCAAATTTGTGATTACCAAAGAACTATTCTTGTAGCATCTAAGCAAGAGTTCTAGAATTAACTTAATACTGTTGCGTTTGAAAATTTGATGGTTCAGTTACAAGATTTGGTGACAACACAACCGATCATCATATGGGATTAATTAGTCATTCTGTGAATAACCAACGGCTGTTGGCTCAGTGTCTTTGTAGCTGACAGGTATATGTGTTTTAACTCGTTCTTGTGGTTTTATCAATGCAACCTTATAAAAGAGCAGTACTGCAACACCACCATTCGTACACCAAAGGAAAATATAGTCTCCCTTTATTTAAGCATGGAGATTCTTACTTATAACTTCCTTCTACTTCTTCCAATGATTCTCCTTCCTCTATATTTTTATCTCATTAAATTCAAAACCAGAAAAAGTGATGATCAAAACAAACCCAACATCCCACCTGGTCCTCTTAAGCTTCCAATCATTGGTAATTTACATCAACTTGCAAATCCGCCTCATCAAGCACTATCTAAACTATCAAAAATATATGGCCCAGTCATGCTTCTACAGTTTGGCAGTGTCCCAACAGTCGTAATCTCCTCCGCTGAAGCTGCCGAACAAGTCTTGAAAACGCACGATCTTGAGTTTTGTACTAGACCTCCACTTGCTGGACCAAAACGTCTTTCGTATAACTACAAAGATGTGGCCTTTGGGCAATACGGAGAGTATTGGAGGGAGATTCGTAAAATATGCGTTCTTGAACTTTTGAGCGTGAAGAGGGTGCAATCTTTTGAGGTAGTCAGGGCTGAGGAAATTGATGTTTTAATTGATTCCATATCATCACTTTCTTCTAATACTGGTACTCCTATTGATGTTTTTGAAATGTTAACAAGTTTCACACATAAAACGATCTTTAGAGTTGCTTTTGGTAGCACAACCGGTGAAACTAGGAACCTGTTAAATGGAAGACTTACAGAAATCCTTTATGATGTTATGTCTGTATTGAGTGGTTTCTCCGGAACCGATTTCTTTCCTAAGGTAGGTTGGATTATTGATAAGATCACCGGACTAGATGGTAAAATCGAAAGAGTTTTTCATGATTTGGATGAATTTTTTCAACAAATGATAGATGAACATCTTAACCCGTTGGCACCGAAACCGGAGCATGAAGATCTCATAGATGTCTTGCTTAAACTAGGAAATGATCAAACTAGTACAATTCATCTCGCAAACGATAATATCAAAGCAATACTTATGGTAACTTTTTATCTTTTATTTTTGTTATGATTCCAAAATTAACTTCTCATTGTCTATCTACTTTGAGCATAAAAATAACGAGATTTTGTGAATGAAAACTATCAGAATATATTTCTTGCTGGAGTAGACACATCAGCTACAACAATGAATTGGGCAATGACAGAATTGGCTAAAAATCCAGAAGCAATGCAAAAAGTTCAAGAAGAGATCAGGAACTATGTGGGATCAAAAGGAAAGGTAGAAGAATCAGACCTTGATAATTTCCACTACTTAAAGATGCTAGTTAAAGAAACTCTAAGGTTGCACCCACCAGGTCCCTTGTTGCTTCCAAGGAAAAGCATGAAACACACTAAGATCGATGGATACGATGTATATCCCCAAACAAGGGTGCTCATAAATGCATGGGAAATCGGGAGAAATCCTAAGTATTGGCAGAATCCAGAAGAATTCTTGCCAGAGAGGTTCAAAGATAGCTCCATTGACTTTGTGGGTAGTCAGAATTTTGAATACATACCTTTTGGGGGAGGTCGAAGGGGTTGTCCTGGAATGAATATGGGAATTGTGTTAGTGGAACTAGTGCTCGCGAATCTATTGTACGCTTTCGATTGGGGATTGCCAAAAGGGTTGAAGAAGGAAGATCTAAGCATGGAGGAGTCATCAGGGATGAGCATCCATAAGAAAATTCCGCTTGAGCTTGTACTAGTCAAGCATATGGTTGGTAAATTTGATTAAGAGAAAATAAAAATGTGTGCTAAGTATATATATGTTAATCAAACTGTATGAGTGATTGTGTGCTACATTATGCAAATAATAGTATTTGAGCCTCTCTCATTTACAAGCATCTTACCTAGTGCATACGCCCCGGAAGTTGCATTAGTAGGTCTTAACGGGATTGTTATAAAAACTTGTCGATTGTTGGGTTTTTTTCATGTAAATATAGGCTCTACATTCGGTGAATTGTGATTCCTCAATAAAGTTACCAAATGCAACAGAAACGGATTTTGAACTCAGATATTAAACTCAAGGAAACAATGATATACTCACTGTCAATAAAGATAAAAATAAAATTATTAAGTAACTCAGATTTTTTTTTTTTTTTTTTGTTGATACTAAGAAGAATTTTATTCATAAGAAGAAAATCTTACAGATGTCTTTCCCCACTATATTGGAGATATCAGGAGGTACAATTTCTTCATACTGAAAGTTTAAGTTATCATCCCTACCTTTTTTTGGTAGAAAATGAGCTACCTTTTTACAAAGTTTGTGTAAGACTTACAAAACCATAAATTTTTATCTTTGAGTTTATTTTTAACTTGCATTATAATTCCTTGGTTGAACCAATGCCCTTGTAACTCATCTTCATTAATAGATCTAGCTACAGTCTCACAGTCCACCTCAAAGATTACTTTGCTAATATTCAGTTCCTCCATTCAATCCACTGCCTTTTGTAGAGCTTTACATTCAAAATATTCAGCTCCATACTCCTCTGCTACTTCCTCTTCCAGCTGAGCTCCTTTAGCTCCTATGCATTGACCTATAGAATTTCTTATAATTAGTCCAATACTTCCCGTTTTAGTAATAGGCATATAAGAACCATCAATGTTGATTTTCATAAAGTCATTATCTGGTGGTACCCATTCCTTAAGTAATTTACAACTGCAAATTTACCAATAAAGCATGGATCACTAAAGGTGTTAACACAAAATGAGGTTAAAATTTGAGATGTAAATTTATGGTAATACGGTATTGAGGATAACCTGAAGTTGTTAACAGTAGATTGTAATGGGATCCAAATAATTATTATATATACTGTGTGATGGCATGAAGTGCATGTAATGATACGTATATTCGGTAGCTTTTATGATGAATTAAAGCATGTTTTTAAACCTAACACTAGTGAAAGGTCTATCCTATATTGGGTTATGGATGACCACTAAAGTGATCGTTCAAGAGTGCATAATTTATACAAGTTAAGTCTTGCCCAAAGGTGTCTGACTTGCGTAGAGTTATGTTTTCTTGAATTTGGTTTTTAACAATTTTGATCACAAGTGTGTGCCTATATGCAACAAACTGCTGCAACTGCCCAAAGGTGTTTAGTAGTTTTATGAGTGGACTAGGTAGAACAGAATGGTTTAAAATATTCAGCAAGAGACAAATAACCCTTTACTCAAAGGCAAGGAAGTGTTTGTATCAAACTGAATCCTAATAGATTAGTTCTGTAGGCGATTTTCATCGCATTTAGGGAGGTGAATTGTATGTCGTTTGTACTGCCCAAAGGTGTAATTCGATGATATCTCACTGTCCCGCAGAGTGGAAAGGTTGCAAATGTTTATAAAACACTCTGAGTATTTCAGCTACACCCTAAGACTGATTTACATGTTTGAAATAAAACAAAATTATGTTTGTTTGCAATACAATGGCTAAGATTCGAGTCCATAACTACAGATCCTGAATGCTTGGGAAAATAAAAAATCCGTCATCTCTTGTATGAACTTCAGTAGTGCTTTTCTGTTTCGGTATTCTCATAGAAAAGTGTGTGTTTCTTGCGGTACAAATATACATGTTATTGTCTATATTGTGACTTGACTTGAGAGTCTAATCTTCCTACTACTTGTGCTTGAATTGTACTTCGACGTTAGTGGCAGTTATATTCTTCTGCTGGACTGAATATCTTATAGACATTGAATTTAGTGGCAGCCTATATTGTGACCGATAATTCATTAATTTTAGTTTTACATATAAAGCTATTTGAAAAAAAAACCTAAGATGCTTCTCTAGGTAGAGGCATCAGTTGTCGTATGACAAGATTTGCTGTTTTGAACATTTTATAGTCCACAAATTATTACCAGTTAGAGCACCTAAGTATTTAGACCGTAGTAATACAGGACGGAGAATAAAAATGAAAATCCGAAAATTGTTAAACGAGAAATCTCTCGACCATCTAAACTTTAGCCTCTTTGTATTATGTATTCTGGGTGGGTGTGGATATGTAAAGAAAAGACCACAATTAATTGTTGTATTTGAGGTAAAGGTCTTTCCATATTTTGCGCTTGAGAAACAAAATAAAAATGTAGTTGTTAACATGAGTAGGGACTCGATTAGTAACTTTGTATAAACTGTACTTAAATTAGTACTAGGCTGTATTAAGTAACAGCGCTTTGGTATTACATTTTTGTTTAGGCATCAATTGTTATGCTTTAAGTTTTGAAGGTTCTAGTACTGTCTCCTTGATTAGCTTGTGGAATGTTTGGTATTAAATGATGACTTACGTTGTTTTTAAAGTACTTTCTAAGTGTTAATGATCCTTGTTTACTTTAATTAGCTATTGTGGGTCAATTTTGATTGATAGTGAAACTCTTTTCAGCTTATCGATTTAGTTGAGAATAAACAACTAATGAACTCTTGGTTTCATAAAATTAATGGTATAGTTATCCCGTCTGGGCATAGGATTCATAGTTCTTCTGTACGTTTACCTCTTATAAAGGCTGATCAAGTGAGCATGTATGCCGTGATTGGAATTTAAGTTATAATATGGGTTGGAAAAGATACTAAGCATTGTTCTGTAGTGTTTGTTGTTTGTAGGCTGCAAAATGTTGTGAATCAAAATAATACAATTCGAAGCTACTTTTCACCTGATATTGAGCTTGTAGTTTGACGCTGTAGAATTTAGTTTTGTGCTCTAATTCAATGAAGATTCTTTCAAAGTACTTTGTTATCTTGGGCCTGTCCATCTTTTGTTAGCCGAGCCTGTTTTTTCGTTAATCTTATATTAGCTTTTGGTGTGATGAATTGCCTCAATGTGTGCTAGTTGATTGACTGCAAAACAGTCCTACAGTACCGAATGTTTGAAGGAACCAGTAGGAATTACTTTGTCCTTAGACTTAGCTTTTACTAGGAAATGTATCCATTACATGTTTCTTAATGATAATTCGTTTATCCTCAATGGATCAGGCAGTGTTCGGAATATTAGATTTCTCCGTTGCACTGGGTTTGAGACTTTTAGTATATACCAAGTTGAACCAGGTAGTTGTCGTTAAATCTTGTGTAGTTTCATTGTTACGTTCCTCCAAAGTTTCATTGTTTTGATTTGATCTGTGTGGGTAATTTGGGCATCTGTGTACAATTGTCACCTTTTGGAGTATGTTGGAGCAACTGTTATAGCATATCTGGACTATATTGGATTAATTGCCGTGAGCATATAAGTGTTGTGTACTAAAATATTTTACTTGCCATTTCATTTGGAGGTAAAATTAAGTTGATGATTCACGTACTACAGTGTCAAATGTTTTAGCTAATATAAAGTTTTCAGACTTAGAATTCCTTATATTGATTGAGCTACATGTTTTCTAGGCACAAAGATGTTCATTCACACATAATACTCCCTCCGTTTCTGGAAAAGAGATATTTTCACTTTTTCAATTTGATCTATTTTTAGGCTAAAATTAAAAAGTGAAAGTATCTCTTTTCCAAAAACAGAGGGAATATTTGATTGTTTGCTGTAGGATCATAATTTATTGTACACTTAAGCTAGTGCGTATTGACCCTTACTCTTGAATATTATTTCTGGATAAACTTGGAGATATTATGTAGCACTAAAGGAGGTTATGAAATCTGCGGAAAAAATTAATGTTTTAGATATGATTGGATTTATCATATACAGAATTTATATGCTACAGAGATTCTTTTATCTTATTCTCTACAGTTTCCAATTCTGGAAATTATTGGCCTGAAATTTGCAATTACATACGCAGTAGTATTAAAAGTAGCCCTTCACATTAGAGACACCAACTTTTGTAACTGTGTGGTTGCGTCTAGTACCATCCTGGCCACGGGGACACGTTTAGGCTTGGAATCTTCTTGAATGGTTCAGAAACCTCACTATATATACTCTCTGTACTACATCAAAAAGGATTGGTAGAGTTCACATGCATATTTGGTCGTTTGCATACAGTTGCTCATGTACCTATAACATATTTTCCTTGTCTTTTAGGTATGGAAATTCTAGAATCTCTGATAGAGTTATTCAGTGGGAGTTTTACTCTCATTATTTTTCCTTAAAAGTGAATTAGTTATGACATGCAAGTTTGAGAATCATTTGATTCTGTTTTCCAGTGGGAGTTAGATACAACTATATTACGACGACCAATCGTTTGTTCATTTGTTTTCAACAAAAACTAATAAACTAGTTGAAATGTTTCAGTAAAGTATGATGAAATATCTTGTTATGTCGTTGTAAAGTCTAATGAAGTAATTCTGCCTTGACTATGTTCGTTTTCTTTTGATGCATCGTAAGTATTGTATATATACAGTAGCCTAAGATAGCTTTTCATAAGCTCTTATTTTGCTTGAGCTCAACATGACTAGGCACCATGGTTAATGAGTTTTCATCCTGGATAGTTGGTAATGGATTTTTACATGCGGAAGCAGTAATATATCAGTATGACATGCATTTATTGCATGAAGTTTGGACAAATATGAATAACACAGAAGAGATTGCGCTGAATAATGTGTTAGTCATCTGAACCACCACCACCGGAAAGTATAAAGAAAGCTTAATCATTTTAGTAATACTAAAACTGAGACCTTGTACTGACCTTGCATCATCACATTGAATGCACTGTCTTCATGATCCAGCTTAGTGGTGCTATTTGTTTGAGCGAAGGTTAAAAAGGTTTGTTTCTATGAAGTACCTTATGTGACTGTTTTCAAACATAAGGGTGGCCATCCGTTTTTCAAAAAAAATAAAAAATTATCCAGTATTATCTTTTGTAAAACTTATTGACATGTTTAGAATTAACCAAGTGGGAGAATGTAAGAATTTTCATATATGGTCAATACTAAACATGTCTGTTTGCGAAAACCTGGATTGTGAGTCACTTTGGTACGATAAAGAGATAAGGGAAAATGTCGATATGTATTCATATTAAAATGGTGAGATAAAGATTCAGATTGGTGGTTTACCCTATTCTTCTATATCCTCGTAATGGGTGAGGACTAGTATAAAAGTATAAAGAGGGGAGTCCCTCTTCTCATCTAACATGCCATACGTATCCCATATACGGCATACTTTGGAAGAGAAGAGAAGACTTCATCCTCAACTGCTGTTGCTGAGTTTCGCTGCTGGGTTTTGACATCTCTACTATGCTAATGATCGGGTATGTAAAGAACACTCGTTATGTTTATTGAATCATGATCTTAATCTTTGGCAAGGTCATTATGTTTGTAGTTGGGTTCTAAATATGTATGAGCAAACAATTTTCCTACATTAGGTTGTTTCGAATCAAGAAATCAGGGAAAGATATGATTGAGTTAGGGTTTTGATTGAGTGTTGGAGGAGGAGTTGAAGGAAGTACGATGATTTTTATGGGTTTAGAGAGATGGGTTCTCAAGTGCAGAGATGAAGAACAACTCGTCGTTGTGGTGGATGAAATACAATGTTAGGTTATGATCATTTAGGTAAGGGTACAATGGTAACTTTGTTTAGTTATTAGATTTTATTTAATATTTTTTATAATTACACACAGAAGTCAAGGTATAACACGGGTCAACATTGGTGTTTAGACCAAAACGCAAAGGCTGGACAAATGTTAGACCAAACCCCGGTCTTGGTCCAAACCTGAGTACCAAAAACCAAATAACTCAAAATTAAATGTAATGAGTTTGTTATAATTTTTATTTGATTTTTTGATTTTTTTTAATGATTTAGTTAGGTTATATATATATATATATATGGTTATCAGGTTAGTTATAAATTAAATTAGGTTAAGGGTAGGGTAGTCATTTTTGCTCGTCAAGACACCCTTTATAACTATCATATAGATATTCTTATCACATAATGGTCCCCCTCCAAAAAAGGGTGGTGCCCAAAAAACGGTTTTTAAAAAAGTACTCCCTCCGTCCCACTATCAATTGACCTAGTAGTACAATTTAGAAATGATTTATCTCCCAGATTATACCACGGATATTTGTAAATTTTATATCATTGAAAAGCATTTTAAAACACCTACGTAACGAATATAAACATGAGTATCAAATGATATAAAATTAACTATTAATTGGGGGTCAATTAATAGTGGGACGGAGGAAATATTAAGGACGGACAGAAAGGACAGTCCAAATGAAAGTCTTGATGCATGTAGCATCCATCCAAATCCTAATTCTAGAATCGGCGTGTTTCGAGCCTAAGCAACCATGAACAACAAATAAAGTATTGGACTACTCTATTTGGGCTGTCATTTTTGGTCGAGCTGTCTACTAGGAAGGGACTTAAGAAAAAGGTCCAAATCCATAATTTTACTATTTCTTATCAAAAATTCCAATAGCCATATTTTGGATTTTCAAGACATTTTTTATCCCCTTTACCCCACAACCAACAAGTCTTTTTAAAGTCTAGTTGACTATAGCGCGGAGCTAGAAAATAAAAATGGGGTAGCTTGAAAACTAATTGGATTTGTGGGGTGGCTTAGGCCTATGTTTAGGCATGATTATTTTTTTTGCGGAACTTAAAACAATGGTAAAAAAAACGAGTTTTTCTGGACTTTGGGATGGCTTAAGCCATCCCAAGTCACTAGGTAGTTCTGCCACTGGTTGATTGATCAAGAACGGAGATGCACACCTACTGAACACTCGAACATAGTGTTGTTGACCATTCAATATGAGCCCACTTGACCAGATAATTTTTCGAACACACTATTAGTACACCTCATGCAGTCATGTACGTCATCATTTGAGAGAGATAAGCGGTATTGTTTTTGTCATATTTTACCTATTGGTCATATGTTTTTGTTTTGGAAGTGACTAGGACTTTGGGGGACGCGGAATTTCACCTCTTGCGTCGAAAATCTATTTTTGGTCCTTATTATTTTTTATTCTTTTTCAAAAAGAATTTGCGTTTGGCGTTTTGGGTGTGTTAAGGTGTTAAGCCAAGGGTAAAATATTTTGATATATAAGATGTTGCTGAAAAAGCAGTGTTACATCCGTACATGCTTTCATGATTAACTACTATTCCCTCCGTCCCAAATTAGATGAGCTAGTTGGTTTTAAATTTTGTCCCATAAATAGATGAGTTATCTCACTAATCAAGAAGATGTTTCTAAAACTACCCTTTTAATTAATTATTGTTACTATAAGAAATATGTATAATTTGATAGTCATGTTTATATTCGTTATGTAGGTGTTTAAAAATGATTTTCAATGATATAAAGCTTACGAAAAACCGTGGTATGGTTTAAGATATAAATGATTTCTAAATTTTATTAGTTATTATTTATAAGGGTATAATTGTAAAAAATACTTAAACATACTCTTAGTTTCTCCTTGACTTAAGAATTGTGCAAAACTACAACTAGCTTATCTAATTTGGGACGGAGGGAAAAGAGAGAATATTATAAAGCTCCACGCTAATAATTTGTAGTTTGTACAAAGTATCGTAAAAAGATGACAACCAATAACTTTCGATATTAGTGAAAGTATAGGTATATTATTTCTACAGGACTTTCAAGTATTGGATTAGTATAGTCATTTTGTGAACGCGAACGGTTGTTGGCTCAGCTCTCTCTTCGTAGCTGACAGCTACTGCCGTTTTTTTATATTCGATATGAATTGTCACACGGAACATAGACATCATGACATCCCCTGTGTGCTACATTATAAGAAAGCATTTGCAACACCAAACCATTCACAACAAAAGGGATAATACTACTAGTCTCATTTCATTTAAGCATGGAGATTCTTCGTTACAACTTCCTTCTACTTCCTCCTCTTATTCTCCTCTATATTTTCATTACCTTCAAAACCAGAAGAAACATTGATGTTCAGAACAAACCCAACTTCCCACCTGGTCCACCTAAGCTTCCAGTCGTTGGTAATTTACATCAACTCGCAAAACCGCTTCATAAGGTACTACATGAACTATCGACAGTATATGGCCCAGTCATGCTTCTACAACTTAGTCGTGTACCAACACTCGTAATCTCCTCCGCTGAAGCTGCAAAACAAGTCTTGAAAACACTTGATCATGACTTTTCTACCAGACCTCCACTTGCTGGACCTAAACGTCTTTCGTATAACTACTTAGATATTGCATTTGTACCTTACGGAGAATATTGGAGAGAGGTACGTAAAATAAGCGTGCATGAACTTTTGAGCGTGAAAAGGGTGCAATCATTTAAGGTAGTCAGGGCAGAGGAAATCGATGTTTTGATTGATTCCGTATCACCTTCTTCTAATACTAATCCTATTGATGTTTTTGAAATGTTGACAAGTTTTACACATAACGCAATTTGTAGAGTTGCTTTTGGTAGCACAACCAGTCAAAGTAAGAACCGGTTTAATGGAAGTCTTACCAAATTCCTTGACGAAGCTTTGTCTGTATTGGGTGGTTTCAATGCCACAGACTTCTTCCCCAAGGTGGGTTGGATTATTGATAGGATCACTGGAGTCCATGGCAGAATCGAAAAAGTCTTTCATGGTTTGGATAAACTTTTTCAGCAAATGATAGACGAACATCTCAACCCGGTGAGACCGAAACCTGAGCATGAAGATCTCATAGATGTTTTGCTTAAACTAGAAAATGATCTAACTAGTACGATTCGTCTTGCAGATGATAATATCAAAGCGATTCTTATGGTAACTTGTTTCTCTTTTCATCATTTTATTACCAAAATAACCTTTGTCTACTTGATCATAAACTAATGACATTTATGAATCAAAACATTCAGAATATATTTATTGCTGGAGTAGACACACCAGCTGTAACAGCGAACTGGGCAATGACCGAGCTGACTAAAAATCCAGACGCAATGAAGAAAGTTCAAGAAGAGATTAGAAACTATGTGGGATCAGAAGGAAAGGTAGAAGAATCAGACCTTGATAATTTCCACTACTTAAAAATGGTAGTTAAAGAGACTCTAAGGCTACACCCAGGAAATCCCTTGTTGCTTAAAGAAAGCATGAAACACATTATGATCGATGGATACGAAGTATACCCCAAAACAGCGGTCTTAATAAATGCATGGGCTATCGGGAGAAATCCTAAGTATTGGCAAAACCCAGAAGAGTTTTTCCCAGAGAGGTTCAAAGATAGGCCTCATGATTTCGCTGCAAGTCATCACAATTTTGAATATTTACCCTTTGGGGGTGGTCGAAAGGGTTGCCCTGGAATTAGCATGGGGCTTGTGTTAACAGAGCTCGTCCTTGCAAACGTATTGTATGCTTTTGACTGGGAATTACCAAAAGGACTGAAGAAGGAAGACATAAACATGGAGGTATCATCAGGGAGTAGTGTTCATAAGAAATATGCACTTGAGCTTGTTCCCATCAAGCATATATATGGTTTGGAAATTTGATTAAGAGAAAACAAATTTATTTGCTAGATATGTATATATGCATGTAATTGTATGGGATTGTGTGCTTAGTCCAATTTTGTGCACACTGCTTTAGTGTGCACAAAACAATTGAATCATATTGGTTGGTCAATAACAAAACAGCAAAAGTCAACTTCCTCGTGTTCTCTTTTTTCCCGTAGTCTGGGACTGACAATCCACTAATCCAGTATGGATGCCTGACTTTCATTTAAAATTCGGGTCGGTGCTTGCTTAAACATGGGTGTCTTCACAACGTGCTCATTTATGCACTCGGAAATGTTTCCAAATACTATTGGAAATGTTTCGTTCTTACTCCTTCAGTTTTAATAATGCCACAATATCGCGGTGATTTTCATTTGACATTAGACAACCAAAAAATTGATAATAAAAAGGGCAGCAGTACTAAAACACCATACGAATATCTGCATTGGCCAGCCACTCCTTATAAGATTCTAAGCCAGAAATAAATTTATCAGAAAGAAAGAACACAATAATGTGCACCGGAAAATAAATTTGCCAAGCTAATTGTTAGAACAAATAAGATGCCAATTGACAAAAACTCTAAGATGACCATATTTAGTAGACAAAAACTCCATTCATATGTTGAGATTTATAAAAGCTCCATATCTTCTGAAACTGATATAAAAGCCCTTTTTTTTTTAATATGATTAAAAATAACCAGTCTATCTTGTATTGATCTTCTTCTTTTCCTTATGAGATCTACTAGAATTTGACCCGTGTGGTAACGGCATGGCTTCGAAAATAAGTAAGAAAACGTATGCCAATTTTGACTGTGTCATTCATTTGTTCTTACTATATAAAGTCACCATTATTCTCCATACATTATTATTATTTATTTTTCTTTGTATAATAACCGAGCTTATTTTAACACTAAAATAGTCAAGCACAACTTCCATAATATAGTGTTGCTTGTGTCATAGCGACAGTGAATAAACATTGCACACTACTACATTGAGCAACTGCAGTACCACCACCAGAACTACCCATTACCACTACTTTTTCCACCGGCATCATTATCGCCACCGGCTCCATGCACCACCACTCACAAATACCACCCCGGCCATCCCTAATATCCATTGATGTAATTATTAACAAAGTTGTTTAGTACGAGTATATATTTTTTATTATTATGGGGGATTAATGAAATATTTATTATGAGAAACCAAAGAGACAATGATGATGTACACAATCACAAATTAAGATCAATGAATTTCTAACTTTCAATCATACATTCACTTATAAACATTTACGTAAAGAACTATTGATTTTTCTTCTCCCTAAACAAATCTTGAAGACAATACCAAAAACAATTGATAAATTAAGACAAATATCAAATATTTCGAGGATGATACCAAATCATTAAGAAAAGAAGGTTGAGCGTAAGTATGTTATTGGATTTAAGTTCTTTTGTGTCTAGAGTCTAGATCTCCTTCATATATTTATTTCTGATTTAGGTTTGCGCAAAAGTGGGGAATTAAAGTTTTTTAATCCACTTCTCCTACCGGGTGTGAGTGAGAGAATCAATTGTTAAGTTTTATGGGAATGTAGGTTTATTATTTTCGGTCGATCAAATTCTCCGCTTTGCTTCTGACTTTTGAGATGGGAAAAAGAGAACACGTAATGAATTATTTCTCAATTAAAGCGTGTATTCATAGAATCGACCACAACCATGGATTTATCAATTGGGAGGGAAAATCAAGATCGCTCTTTATACTACTTAGGCCAACTTTGTTTTATAATACAGAACAAAGAAACGAGAAAAAAGATCACCCAGATAGGATATAACTCGTGCCGTAACAGTATGACTCAATAATAAGTTATTTTATTGTGTAATGATTTTGACTCATACAGTTCGTTTGCGGCGATTATATAACGTGGCATTCTAATGTTTTTTTAATTATCATGTATTTTAACTGAATTTATTTTATCATTAAGACGATCGACCACATCTTATTTTCTTTATAATGTTAACCGATTTATGGAGACACATAATTAACATAATATGTTACTAATCACCATCACCCTCCGTCACCACAAAATCACCTGATACCACTTCTTTCCCCATCGCCACCGCTGCCACCCCCGCAATTGGACGTGCTTTTAATTTTTAATCACAAAGCCATGTATAAATTATAGAACGAACAAACTTAAGTTGCCAATTTATTTATTTAATTTTTTTTTTCCATATTCTCTTTTATTTTGAAATTTTGAAATCAGTTTTATTTTAACACTAAAAATTATGATTTATTCGATCGGGTACCATATATATAGTAGGGACACCATTTGGGTGATCCAGCGGTCATGACCATATTGTCTTATATGATCTGGTATCATCATCGACTATTTGGTTTTTTCCCTTACCAATCGTGCTAAAAACAGCCAACTACATATTTCACAATATAATATTGCATGTTTTGTAAAGACACAAAAACTATTATTGTCCACTACTATTCACCAACACCCACCACCATAAAAACCAGTTATCGCCACTATTTCTTCCACTGCCAGTAATGTTACCACCCCCAGCACTCACAAACACCCGCCACCATTTCTACCACCATTTAGTAATACTATGATTTTAGTATTAATTAATTATTAATAAAAATATGTATATATGAGATTAATTAAGGAGACATTTATAATAAAATATTAATTAATCATTCAATATAAGAAATTAATGAGACACTAATTAATAAACATTTATAATTATTAAGTTGAACAAACCACAACCGCCGATTTATCTTCTTCCTAGACAAATTTCGGCCACTCTTTATCTAGGCTAAGTTAGCTAAACTGTATTGTGTATTCTTGATCGTCTCTCTCTGTCTATAACCGCTAATAACACCTCCTCCTCGTACTCCCCCACCACCACCAGAACCACAACCATCTCCTGATCCACCACCAACACCGTTTCCTTTTCTTCTCCCACTACCAACAGTAACACCTCCTCCTCCTACTCCCGCACCAATATAAATAAAATACAGATCGGGAATATGAATTAGGGTAAGAATAAGGTAAAAATCGAACTAAATCTACAGAATTGATTTTTCGTTTAAGATTAATGTGATTTTTCTTCTCAATTTATCTATTTTGGAGTTTGATGTCAGCAAATTTGGTCTCAAATGTCAATTTGTTTGTTGATTTGATGAATTAGATCTAGGATATTGAAAAATGATAAAGAATTTATCTTTATCATTTGTCTGCAGCGCAAAGAAAATGGTCTATGCCGTCTTGAGTTAAGCTAGATAGAAATATATCAGTCATGCATATCGTTTTTTTCTTTCTTTTTTTCTTTGAAGCAATTGTCATATTGCTTGGGTCTGTTATCAGTTCACTTTGTGGCTTCAACAACATTTAGGAAGAATTTCGGGCCGTTTTGTGTTTCCTCCCTTCCCAAGATTGCTAATTAGCGATTCCTCCCCAAATAGATTAAAATTAGTGTACCCTCGTATCATCAAGTTTTCCATCACTGAGTCATCATTTGTGCACATGGGGCGTCAATTGTACACGTGACAAACATAATACCCATAATTAAACAATATCACCTGTGTTTGATGTTCGAGAAAATTTTGGAACCAAGACTCACCGGGAAAAAGTAATACAGGTTATAAGTGTTGGCAAAGTTTTGGCCAAAAGACATTAGATAATGGCTGAAAGGTAAAGATTAATGAGACCAGGGATGGGTTTGATGTGGATTTGAGTTGTAAGAAGTTTAGATAGAATTTCCAAGCCGTGAAATGAATAGGAAGAATGGAACTCACTGCCGTCAATACACTTGATGGATGATGGAGATTCAAATTCTTTTAGAGTTCTGTTGATCTTTGGGGGACTGGATTTTTCCTTTATTTGAAATTTCTGCAGGGAAGAAGAAATTACGGGCTTAGAAATTAAGAGAAAAATTTCCTCTCCATTGTCAAGGTCACATACAGTAAATGTTTGAGAAAAGGCCTGACCGACAAATTCTCCACTTGCCGCTGCTTTAGGTACTAGTCATGGGTCCGATGGGTAAATTAGTTTGGTTTAAGGAATTTCTAGAAGTTCGATCAAACACGGATTATCACCTTATCTCACTATTTACAATTTACAGTTCCTATACGCTGGTAATCGAAGTCGTCAACATTTCGTCAAAAAGAAAAAATGTCATCATCAACATAAAGAACGAGATCTATGATGATGATCAAGCTTTTAGATATGGTAGATCTTATTCGGTTATAGAAAATCTTATTTTAGATTTTCATTGTGTAATTGATGCATTTTTGTTGAAGTCTTCATCGATTCCGTCGATAGCTTTCGCATGTGCAACAATCACCATGGAAGTTAATACTGGCTTCGAAGAAGCTTATTGTCGTGGTTTTTGGGAACAATAACATGAGCTTCGCTTGAAGATATTGCAAACAGTATTTGATTTGATTAAAGAGAGACTTAATGGATTAATAAATTCATTATTGAATGAATTAGAGCAAATAAAAACCCGATTTTGAATTTGGATGTATGGATTGATTTTAGATTGGCTATAGATGGTGATAATTTTATCGAACAACATTGGGTTTTTAGAGCAGCAACATCTACTGTACCTACCGAAACAGAACACATGAAATTAAATGGAACAGAAAGAACAAAGGAAATGAACGGTCTTCAGAAGTTCTGGGGAAGAAGATGAGGGTATTTTGGGTAGTTCATCATAAAATTTTGTGTCATTGACACGCGTACAAAACTGCTGGCTCAGCTAACTGGGTAATGGATGGAAAACTTGATGATAGAAGGAAACACCAATTTTATCTATTTGGGAGGAAATGCTAATTAGCGATCTTGAAAAGAAAGGAAACGCAAAATATCCTAAGAATATTCATTGCTATTGTTTAATTTATTTTAGGAAAACCTTTTTATATCCATTGTGGGTGTTTCCAAATAATAGCCTTATCGCTTGCTTGGATTGTGATGTACATTTGGGTTATCTTCCTCGTTTGTTTCTTAATTTAATATCTTACTGAGAATTCTAGCGTGCAAAGTAATGACTCCATGTTCACCTCAATAAAATTTGCTGCTTTGAGGGATGTTTCTATAGTGATTGTCCGGGATTCTTCCAAGGCTGATGCTGGATCCAGCTTTGCCTGTCATTTCCCTACTAATAAGTCTTTTCGCTGTATTCTTTGGCTGGCATTAGTAGTGTACAGGATTAGGTTTAATTTTCCCAAAGAACAAAATTGTTTGTTGTGGCATAGTGTGGTTATGAAACAAGTCCACATCCGTTCAATGGAGATGTTGAAGAGGCATTTACACAAAACAAATATTGGTTTCATCTGATTGTTTGTTTTTTTTCTAATTTTCGTTTCATCTGGTTTTTTTTTTTTATTATTTTGTTGAAACCAATTTTGGTCTCATCTAAATTTTTTTTATTTTTTTTTTGAGTTATTGTCTACGAAACCAAATGTTATTGGTGATATAAAAGTTTTTTGTGTGACACCAATTCCGGTTTCATCCGATTTTTTTTTTTGCTTTTTGTGGAGTATTAGTCGGTGAAACCAGTGACTTAAATCGTTTTTCAAAATCCAAATGATTCTCTAAAAAACTCTAAGATCTTCTTCTAAATTCATCTCTCTGATCCAATCCTTTTAATCATGTTCTGTTTGATATTGTTTCTGATATAACAAATAAGTTTTTATTTATCTTTTTTGATTTTCTTTAGCAAAACTTTTGTTTACTGTGTTATCATGTGGAACTAATCTTTTTTCTGATTTTGCAGCACTTTGGTAGTGTAACAGTGGTGGTTATTTGTAACAGTGGTGTAGGAGAATTTCAATCTCCCTTTATCTCAGTGGTTTTATCTTAATCTGTCATGGATATGTTCAAGTTATCAAAAAGGGTTGGAGCACAAATAACAGTGGTGTTTTTTGTATGGTGTGTGATTTATTTGTCAGATCGTATGATACTCAAGTCAGTAGGATTTTCTACGAGTTATCAATCAGATTTTTCTCCTAAGATGGAACAGTTCATACTTCCACAGTTCAGAAGTTGCAGCACCGAGTTAGAAGAGGGAAAATTTGGTAATGCACCAAAGAAGAAAGCGCAATTACTGGATTTTGAAAATTCGAAATTACTTACTAAGTCAGAGTATATTTTCTCTCCGCAAAATCTTTCTGTGTTTACTGGATATGAGATGGGTCAACAGGTTAGTTTTAGAAACTCTAAAGTAAGAAGAATAAACCCTAACCCTAAAATAGAAGATATAAATCTTGTAAAGGTTGAGCTTTCTCTACAAAAACCAAAGGAAGTTATAAATATCAAATATCGAAAGAAGATGTCTCAGCCAAATAACTTGCAGTTTGCATCTTTAACAAGAAGAATGCAGAACACAAATATCAATCTCGGACAAGCTAGATATGTGACAAGTAGTTTGATCTCAGCCTCTGAGATAGGTGAAGCAGCAACAAAATGGAATAACTGCCTCATAGGTAAGGTAATCCACAAAGATGCCATTGATCCTGATGTTATCAGAAAGGAGATCAATATAATCTGGAGAAAATATAAGTGTGTGGAAATCAATAATATGGGCCAAATTATGTTTGTGTTCAAGTTCAAAAATGAGGATGATAAGAAGGAGGTGTTTAAGAGAATTCCATGGGTGATCAACTTTATGTTAGTAGTTCTCAAGGACTATGATAACTCAATCCCCCTAGAGAGCTATACTTTTACACATTAGATTTTCTCAGTGATTTTTTGAAATCTTTCCTTGGAACACACTGATGATGGCACAATTGAGAAGATGGTTAAGGATATTGGTCAGATGGTAGAGGTCGATGGGAAGAAGTGTGTCACAATCAGGGGAAGAGTAGTCACTGCGAAGATTTTGGTCGACCTAAGGGAGCCATTGAAGAGAGGTGTGTGGATTTATAATGCAGCTAAGCAAAAAGTGTGGGTAAAATATCATTTTGAAAAGAAGCCAAAATCAACAGGCCCGCACTGCTATGTGATTGATCATGATGAGGGGAAGTGTGAGGATATTGCTTGGAAAATCTTTATCTATGTGAAAATACGAGGGTACCCAAATATACCTCAATCTAAAACTTTTCCACCTATAAGTCCTTTCTCCGAAAGTGGTTGTCTATAGACTGAGTCGAGACAATACAACTAATCGGTTCACACTTCGTGTGATCGTCTATGGATATGAGATCGAGACAATACGACAACAAGATAACTTGTGTGATTGACTATGGATACAAGATCGAGACAATACAACAACGAAGTATGTTTACTTGATAATAGGTTCGGACTTAACCAAACACTAGGGATTGTCTATATGGTAAAATAGGAATTAACGTTTGTGTAATTTACTTTAAATTATAATAACAACAATTATAATTGCGGAAAATAAAAGTAAATGACACAGCAAGATTTTGTTAACGAGGAAACCGCAAATGCATAAAAAACCCCGGACCTAGTCCAGAATTGAATACTCTCAGAATTAAGCCGCTATACAAAATCAAACCAACTTGGTATAGTTGAGACCAAGCAACTAAACCTATAGTTCATCTAGTTTCCTCAGTATCCCTGCGCCTCCAACTTGTTAATAAGTCACGCACTTGGAACAATTCCTTTGGTTCGTATTCCAAACAGTAAAGGAACAACAAATCTGTTCGGTAACAACTTTTTTCAATCAACGTGATTTGAGTTTGACAAAGGCTCTTCCGTTTAACCAATAAACTCCTTTGTCGGGTCCTTAGATCAATCTCTCAACAACTACCGAAGTAATTGTTAGACTATGCAATCAATACTATTAATCACAAAGAAGTGTATTGATGCCGGTCTACTCAACTAATCAATCTAATCTATCACAAAGATAAACCGATTATAGTTGGATCCCTTTCCAGCCGAAACAAGTATTGTGCACACCAAAGATTATGAACCCAAAAAGTCTTCTTGTCTTTAAATCTTCTTTAATCTTGAATCAGCACCTGCACACAATCAAGTTGAATCTCTTGTGATCAATCACACACAGAACGGAGTCTGTTAACATTGGATTATCATAAGACGTCTTTAGATTTACAAACAATCTAAAGATCCCCGTCGAAACTTCGATCTAGTTTGAGTGAATCTTATATCAGAAGAGAAGATTCTCAAGCATAAACAAACTAGGTGCAATCAAAGTTAAACAACCGTTAGTCAATCAAATCAATCGAAAACTAATAATAAACCGCAATTATCTAGTTTCCCACCAACGGTACTAATAGAGCTTCTCAATCCCAAATAAGTCTTTAAACTGAGCGACCGTAAGAGATTTCGCCTAATTAGGTTACTTTCCTCTCCGAATAGGCGGCTCCACCAGTAACAACACAACTAGGTAGTTTTGCTGGCTCTGAGGACAAATGCAAACTTCGATATTTATAGACAAGGAAGTTTGGACACCAAGGAATTTCCAAAACCGAATATTCTCAAAGATATGCAATATACACAAAATCGGTTTTCATAATTCCTGGAAATGCACTGTCCAAATATTGACCGAAATCCCAATAGAAAAATCTATAATCAGTAAATGCACATTACTAATTATTATTTTCTAAAGATATGCATTTAATTGCTGGAGATTAAATAGCATATAGAAACTAAGAAACCTTAAATAAAAGATTCTCAATTTATTTCGATCCTGAGATTCTCCTTTAACTATTAAGGAATATCTTTAAACAAATAATGATAAGAGTTACTGCACATGTTCAAAGTATGTCGACATCTTTTACTTTGTAAGTCCTTTCTCATACTTACAATCTTGGAAACAAGTTGCCACACTTCAAAACAAGTTTAGAATTGGTTCGTCTGAATTCCAAGAACTATGTGATTGATTATCTTATCAAATCACCAATTATGGGTTTATCGGTTATACCAAAACAAGTTCGGTTCTACCTCCATGAGTACTGTGCATAGTCACGCTAGTTACCAAAATTCGGTTGACTAGGTACTAGGATCGGTTCCCCAAAACTTATGGTAACTACCTGTATTCGGTTGCACATGTCCATAGGATCGGTTCCCCCAAAACTACAAACTTGTTGCACATGTTCGTAGGATCGGTTCCCCCATCTACTAAAAACGTGTTGCACCTCTTATAAGGATCGATTCCCTCCTGCAAATTTGTTGCACCTCTTACTAGGATCGGTTCCCCAATGACTAGATAAAAGTTGCTATTTACAAGGCATCGATCATGCCATCTTGAGTGATTACTTAAGATCGGTTTCACTAATAAAATTCATACCAATACATATGTCAGGCCTTGTGAATAGTTTTACCAAGATACATAAACAAGTTTATGAGCAGTTATACTAAACACACATATTGGTAATTGAAAATAGATTTGCAATGAATAACAAAACCAATAATCCATGCGATTTCCCTTTCGATTCACAAAAAAAGTTTATGAAATTACTTCCTTTAAACGAATGTAAAACATTGTTTCCTAGGATGAAATCTTCACTCATACCTATACATAATCACAATAGCATTCATATGATCATGTCGATGTCTTATATACAAAGTTTAATGGTTAAGCAATAAACCTCGTATTGTATTCCTTAATACTATGTCTAACTAGAGTTTCATACATAGCTTCGCAGTTATGTTTTCAATATGCACGACTTGAAAGATACGTTAGGGAAAGAAACAGTTCAAGTCAAATATTACTAACCTCAAGAGGAAGGATGATGATGTCGTTGTAGATCCATACTTCTTCACATTCTTCAAGTCTTCATGTAATACTTGTAAGTCTCATATCCTAACACTTTCAAGCTAACCTATACGAAGTTGACTCTAGTATGTATTCAAGAGACTCTTTAAATGAGTTTTGATTCACTAAAATATGACAACCAAACTTGACATACCAACGCTTGGTGGGTTAAACCGAGCTATGCTCTAACACTATGGTTTAAAAAATAAAGAGTTTGAAGATTATTATGATGAACATGCACATATGGTGGGATCCTATGAGAAGAATAAAGAAAAAGAGGCATCTATGGTAGAGCAAAACGATTTTTCGAGTGGTTCGGGTCAGGGAAATGACGACGGTTTGGATCCGAGAAAGAATAAAAGAACCCGAGATTCTGGTATTGAAGATAACTATGTCATTCTTGACAATCCTCTAGCCTTCTCTGATGGAAACCAAGGGACACAGACTGGTGGAGTCTATCATGATGACAATCAAAATCCAACCTTTTCTGGTGAAGACTTGAATATGACAGATGCAGATAATGAGGGGAGAAGTGAAGTACCCAACCATCCATCATCTACTGTAACACGAAGAAGTGCAGCAAATCAGGTCTGTTCTCATAAAAAAAATCGAAATTTTTATTGTTCTAGTAATTAAAACTTAGGATTCTTTGTTTACAAGTGCCAAACTGTGAATTCCTAGGTTGACTGTAATATTAGCTTGTCTCAGACTGTTTTGGACCTAGAAATTAGTTTTTCCATTAAACCTAATTATCAAAAAATGAAAATACTTGCTTGGAATGTACAAGGTTTTGGAAATAAGGATACTAGACAACATCTAGGTGAACTGATTAGAGCCAATGATCCTGATATTATCTTTTTATCTGAAACTAAAACCATGAATGTGAAGATGCAAAAGTTTACTTATAGGTTTAACTACATGAATTACTTATATGTAAACCCAATTGGTGCCTCTGGGGGTCTCTTCATGCTTTGCAAAGATGGTATCCACATAGATGTAGGTTATATGAACATTAATTTCATCTTTGTTGTTGTGAATATGGATTCTAGAAGTGGTCATACTATTCTTAATTGTATGTATGGTGCTTTGGATGATCTAGGATGGGATAGGTAGTGGGATTACTTAGATAATCTAGCTACTAGGTATAATTTCCCTTGGGTAATCATAGGAGATCTGAATTTTATAATTAGACCAGAGGAAAAAGTTAGTGGCAACAGAATTCCTCTAAGTCAGATTGACAATGTTAAAAATCACTTAGATCACCTTGGTCTTACTGACCTGAACTTCATAGGTAATCCTTTCACTTGGAGTAACCACAGAAGTGGAGACTTTCTTATTTTAGAGAGATTGGACAGAGTCTTAGCTAACTCTGACTGGCTATAGTTTTCCCAAAATGCTATAGTTTATCACTTGATAGAGGTAGCTAGTGATCACAGTCCCATCTTGTTGGTTACTTCCAAAGAGGATAGTAATTCCAGAAGACCACTTAGGTTCAATAGGTGCTGGCAAAGTAATAATACTTGTAGAGATGTTATTGTCAACAATTGGAACACTTAAGGAAAGGGGTTCTAAAGCCTATATGCATGCTAAATGTTTGTATAATGTGAAGTTAGCTCTTAGGAATTGGAATCTTAATTCTTTTGGCAATTTTCAATTCCACATAAATGCTATTCGAAAACATCTTGAAGATGTCTCTTCTGATATGCAGGATAGTGCTAATATTTTTTTGAAAAAAAGTCTTGAAGAAGCTTTAAAATATTTGTATGGTGTTAGACAGGATTATTACATGCAAAGAGCTAGAGAAAATGTTTTAACTTTTGATGATAAAAACACAAAATATTTTCATGATAAAGTTAATTTCAGAAAAAGAAGAACTAAAATTGATTGTTTACAGAGTAGTATTGGTGTGTGGTTGACTGATAAAAGCATGATTGCTACTGAACTTAGAGAGCACTTTAGTAGCATCAGCAGGACTACAAATCCTCCTAGAGATAGGTTTTTTTTAAATGTTCTCTCTCCTTGTATTACTGCTGAAGAGAATGAATTTCTTATTAGGCCTCCTACTGATGAGGAAATTAAGGCTATAGTTTGGCAAATGCAGCCATGGACTAGCCATGGCCCTGATGGATACCCTCCTTGTTTTTACAAACAGATATGGGATATAGTTGGTCTGAAACTGTTGATATGGTTAAGAGTTTCTTTCATTCAGGTCATATGCTTAAGCAAATGAATCATAATTTTGTGTCCTTAATCCCTAAGAACAATGCACCTAAAACACCTTCTGACTTTAAACCTATAATTTTAAGTAATGTGAGCTACAAAATTATCTCTAAGTTACTTTCTAATAGGCTTAAAACTGTTATGGATAAGTTTATCTCACCTTACCAAGCTGCTTTTCTTTCTTCTAGGCAGATAACAGATAATACAGTGATTTCCCATGAAATTGTGGATACTATGAAGAAAAATAAAACTAAGTATGGTCTTATGGCTCTCAAACTAGATATGTCTAAGGCCATTGATAGGATAAAATTGCATTTTTTACTTGATATTTTAAAGAAATTTGGTTTTCATGATCATTGGTGTAGTTTAATTGAAAAATGTATCACTACTGTGTCTACTTCTATTCTTTTAAATGGTGCACCAGGTGAGGTTTACTATCCAATAAGGGGTCTCAGCTAGTATGAGATTTCTCTCATCTACTCTTCCAGCCATTTCACTACACATAGTTCTCCACCGCGTGGTTAAGTTTCGCAAGACCTCATTGGTTCTTCTTCGCAGGCTAAACACCTTCTCTATGCCTGGTCTTAACATGTTGTTGCTGATGTATGCTCCTAAGAATATGCTCTGTAGATGATTGAATGATGTTATTGTTCCCATTGGCAATCCCTCAAACCATTGTAAAGCTTCTCCAGTTAGACTGGCCGGAAAATACTTGCCTAAGACCGCATCATTATCTTCCCATTGTAAGAGAGATCTACTATACGCCTTTATATGCTGCACTGCACATGTGGTTCCATCGAATATATTAGTGAATACGGGTAAAGTGCATTTGGTTGGTATTCCTGCCCTTTGTATCTGTCTTGCGAATGGTGTTTTTCCAGCTTCTTCAATTGCTTCATCATCGCTCTTACTTCTGCTAATTCTCTTAGGATTTCTGCGTTCATTGTTTGGTTTGCGTCTTGCTGCATTGACCTTTTCAACCTTGCTTGCCTTATTCTGTTATCATGCGTGTTTTGACGGATCGCCTCATGTAGTTCTCATTCTTCCGTTGAATCTGAATTTGCAGTATGAACACTTACCGCATCATAGTTGATGTTGTTGTTTTCTGCCGGTTCGCGTTGGATCTGAGTTTGGACTTGGTTTCCTCTATTATTCCTTTCTCCCATCCTTGATGATTCAACAATTTCACTTCTTCTTCTTCCTGCGATTCTTCTGCTCCTCCTAGTTGCTATCACCTGTTTTGCTGTAGATGCTTGCCTTACCATCTGTTCCGTCTTGTAACAATATTTTCTCTTGACAAAGATTACTGAAAAGTACTCTTTAAAGAACTGAAAATTGTATCAATGAAAGTTGTTTTTCTGAGATTAAAACTTTTGGTTGAATGTTTTAGATCTAAACTTCTAAAACTTTCAAAGGTTGTTAATAGAGCGATGATAAACTATGAATAACTTTAAGCTTGCTTTTCTAGAAATTCACCAACAGGGTATATCATTCCGAGATGTTTTCTAGCTCCAAAATGTAGTTGCGAGAAATCTCACAACCACACCCTTAATAGAATATATGAAATAATCTATCAAACCATATCGAAATACTCAAGAACTCTTATTAAAATCTTAGAACAAGTACAAAGATATGAAGAAACCCTAACTTGGGGAAAAAATTACTTTCTCTCTCTTAAAAATTCTTCCCTAAGTTTACCCAAAAAGATCTCTCCCTTTTACAAAGGCGCTCTGCTCCTTATATAGGAGTTTACATAGTGGACGACAGCTAATAAAGCCCCTAATTTCGGATCTGAATTGCGTCAACGTCGCACAAGAGTTTATCATTGTCGCACGATTTCTTTACTGTCGCATGGATTTTCACACCTTTCTCGTGAAATGGTTACGTCACCTGGTTTGTCATCTTGGATATAACGTATGCGGTTGTGTTCGCTTAATACTTACGGAGTTACTTCGCACATAAAACGAGTGTGCGGTATTTTGTATCCACATCCTTTGCTCATTAGGGATCTATCTAAAGGAAATTACTGCATTCTTTAAATTATTTTAGCTCAGTTGTATGTTTCTTTGAAATTGATTTGAAATGTCAGTGAAATCGGTGATACTTCTATGGTTTAGGAAAATCTAGTTCTAGATGTCAGATGTTCATGTGCCTCTGGCCCAAGCTCTCGATAATTTCCTCCCTGCATGAATGCTTTAAGATTCCTATATGTCGGGGTGTCTATAGCTGCCTTTCGTAGCCGATACTTGGTTTTTAAACGTCTTTCGGTCTTTGTGGGTTGTAATCAAGATGAAAAATCACATACTCCACAAAGACGTACGAATAGTTATGCTAGTCATCACATATCAGATGTGTTTCTTGATAAGATATAAGAGAACATTATAACACCACCAGCCATAACAAAAATAGAACATAATTTCCTCCCTGCATGAATGCTTTAAGGTTAATTTCAACATGGAGAGTCGTCCTTACAATTTCCTTCTATTTCTTCCTCTACTTCTCCTCCCTCTATATTGTTTCATCATAACACTCAAAGGAAGAAATGAACAACGCAAATTACCTAACTTCCCACCAGGTCCTCCTAAGCTTCCAATTGTTGGTAATCTACATCAGCTTATTGTGCAAAACCTCCTCATCAGGCACTATCAAAGCTATCTAAAATGTATGGTCCGGTCATGCTTCTACATTTTAGTAGTATACCAACAATTGTAGTCTCCTCGGATGAAGCTGCAGAACAAATGTTGAAAACACTTGATCTTGAGTTTTGCAGTAGACCTTCACTAGATGGACCAAAACGTGTTTCGTATAACTACAAAGATGTAGCGTTTGGGCCTTATGGAGAGTATTGGAGAGAAATTCGTAAAATATGTGTAGTTGAACTTTTTAGTATGAAAAGGGTGCAATCTTTTAAAGTAGTCAGGGCAGAGGAAGTCGATGTTTTGATTGAATCCATATCATCTTCTTCAAATACTACTCAGGTTATTAATGTTTTTGAAAATATGGCAATTTTCATGCACAGAACAATCTGTAGAGTTGCTTTTGGTAGCACAACTGGTCAAAGTGGGAACCCATTTGACGATGGAACACTAATGGAAATTCTAAATGAAGTCATGGTTGTTTTGGGTGATTTCTCTGCGGCCGACTACTTTCCTAAGGTTGGTTGGATCATTGATAGGATTACTGGAATCCATGGAAGAACTGAAAAATGCTTTCATGATTTGGACAAGTATTTTCAGCAAATGATAGACGAACATTTCATCCCGGAGAGACTAAAACTGGAGAACCAAGATATCATAGACGTTTTGCTTCAACTAGAAAAGGATGAAACTAGTACAATTCGTCTCGGGCATGACAATATCAAAGCAATTCTTATGGTAATTTTTCTCTAATTAAATTAGTTTTATTTTTCTTTTCTTGTGAAGCTGAGTGAAGTTTTTAGAAATCAACGAATATTAACTAGGAGATTTAGACATCCGACCTCAAACATGACTTGGGAAACTGAGTTAATTTTAGTTGGTTTCTATTAATATTTTAATTAGTAGTACTGGTGAAACACTGTAGACCAATTTTTTATTCGTGCTTCTTGGTTTATACATTTTTAGCATATAAAATATATAATTTTCTGTATGAAAACTATCATAATTTATTTGTCGGTGGAGTAAGCACAACGGCTGGAACAGTGACTTGGGCGATGGCAGAACTGGCTAAAAATCCTCAAGCAATGAAGAAACTTCAAGAAGAGATTAGAAGTCATGTGGGATCAAAAGGGAAGGTAGAAGAATCAGACCTTGATAATGTCCATTACTTAAAAATGGTAGTTAAAGAAACTCTCAGGTTGCATCCACCAGGTGCATTACTTCCAAGTTATGTTGTGAAAGGCGCACTGAGCGCAGGCCTAGCGCCTAGCAAAAAAAGACGGCCAAGGCGCCAAGGCATGCCCATTTGGCGCCTCGCCTCGCCTAGCGCCTTTCAAAATATAGCTTCCAAGAGAAAGCATGAAACACAATAAGATTAATGAATACGACATACACCCCAAAACGGTTCTAGTCAATGTATGGGAAATTGGGAGGAGTCCGCAATATTGGAAAAACCCAGAAGATTTTTTCCAAGAGAGGTTCAGGTTCGAGGATAGCTCCATTGATTATGTTGGCAGTCAAAATTTTGCATACATACCTTTTGGTGGTGGTAGAAGGGGTTGTGTAGGAATGAATATGGCAATCGTGTTAACAGAGATTGTTCTTGCTAATGTATTGTACGCTTTCGATTGGGAATTGCCAAAAGGAATGAAGAAAGAAGACATAAGCATGGAGGAATCATCAGAGGAAGGACTTGTTATTCATAAGAAAACTCCACTTGAGCTTGTACCCATCAAGTATATATGACTGGGAAAAATGTAATTTAGAAAAAAAATAACTGAAAACAATTATTGTCTGGTTCTTATCTTAATGAAAATTGGCTAATAATTTGGTGTTTTATGTTAATGAAAAGCCATAATGAAAATTGGATAATAATTTGGTGTTTTACAACAACTGGCCCTGACTAAGCTTAATGAAAACCAGCGTTATATCATCAACCATTATGATAATGTTCTTAGAAATTGACTTGTAATAATCAACAAAATAGGTGTTAGCTCAGTAGTCTAGCAAAAACCTTAGTACTAGATCAGGTCAGATGTTCATGTTCAGCTGGCTGGCCCCTGCTCTCAATAATTTCCATCATGCATGAAAGCTTTAAGTTGCCTATGTTGGAATATATGTTGGTTTAGCAACAAATATTGCTTGGCTTAAGGTAATCCTATTTAGCTTAAGGTAACCATGTTTTGGTTAATTTGGATTAATCCTAAGTTGGATTATAGTCAGCAGCTTAGGTGTCCTATGAGTCACCTGCTGAGGTGTCATCCAACTAATAATGGATAGGTTGGATGACACATAACTAATGACTAAGCCCTCTTTTAGCCTCTTATATAAATATTGTTTGTCTGTTTTATCCATTACTTAAGCATGAGAAAATAGAAGTAGAAGCTAAGTCATTAAACTTAATCTGATTCAATGATAGTTTTATTTCCTTCTTCTAATACTTTTTTAATGTTTGGTATCATGTTCTTGTGTTGCACTTGCTGATCTTGTATAATACAGAAACAAGGGTCTTACGGTGTTGAATTGATTCTTATATGATAATGTTGTATTTGAACATGAACTCTTATGATGAATCTTCCATGTTCAGTATGTATCGACAGTTGTATGTATGTGGTGTTTTCTGGTTGTAGAGCATGTTAATACTAGGGATAAGGTTATGTTTCAGCCTAAGGGTTATTTTAATCATGTTTAAGCATAAAGTTTTATGATTAAGAAGATGAAATTCCAACAGCTTATGATGGGGTGTCTAGCCGTCGACACTTGGTTTTATTCGTCTTTCAATCTTTGTAGAGTAATTATAAAGAAAAATCACATACAATAGAACTTGTACACATATTCATAGAAAATCATAGTCCCGACTTGTAAATTATTACATTTACAACTGTCAAGGATATGAGTATTCTGGGTCCTCAACTGAATCATAGAATGGGAATGAGTCCTCAACAACTAAGTCTAGTCCTCCATGAATATCTCCGTCTTAAACAATGAACTGTTAGCCCTTATCTTTGAATATGTAAGCTGTACGTCTGTATCTTATATTGATATAAATACTAAATCTGATCTCCACAGTAAGTGTGGAAGATATTCACTCAATACCTAATCCGAAGTTCAACCTCCATATATTAATAACTCAATTAAGAAATAATGTCTAGTGTTATATCTCTCTCTCTCTCTCGCAATTTCAAAAGTTTACAAAAACCAAGTCCGTGAACCTAACTACACAGAAATTACTTGGACGGTACCAAAGACCAATGTCCAAAAATCAATCAAGTCGTATCCAACAAAAAAAGGTCGAATATATCAATTATGATTAATTAACTCATAACCTGTGATATTTCAATTATAAAGATAAACAATAAAATGCGGAAAAATAAATAACACAGACACCAAAAGTTTTGTTAATGAGGAAACCGCAAATGTTGAAAAACCCCAGGACCTAGTCCAGATTGAACACCAAACTGAATTAAGCCGCTACAGATACTAGCCTACTGATAGACGCAATTATGTGTCTATTGTCATCTCTATTGTGTATATTGTTAGTACCCATTTTTGTACTTATTTTGGTATTTTATCTCTTTGTAGGTGTTTTTGGAGAAATAGGCTTTTGTGGTGAAATTGGCTCGAAAAGTTGATAAATGCAACCCAAGGGACGAGTGTTATGCGGACTCCAGCAACGGATAAGGGGCGACCATTGGATAAGGGGTAACCTTTCCCCTTCACGTTCAAATTCTGAATTTGGGCGGGAAACCAAAAATGTGAAGGTTGTTTTCTGGCAGTTTTGGTGGTAGTGATTTGGAGGAGTTTAAGGTCGATTAAACCTCTGATTTTCATAGGGTAGACTCCTTATGGGTCTAGGAATCTAACATGGGTGTTGAAATCGATTAAAATGGGCTCAATCGACGGGTTTTGATCTCAACAGCAAAATATGGAAAGTCACGTGTGTGACCGATTTTAGGAAATTTTAGAGAGATTAAAGGCAATATTTTCTTCCCAAAGCTTAATATCTATCTAAGGAAGAGTTTAGAATCAAAAGGAAAGCCCAGATATGCGTGTAAATTCTAAAACAAGAAATTGCCGCAACTTTTTCGTGAAGAGAAAGAAAGAGATTTCGGAAGATTTTTGAGAGATTTAATCGCTCTTTTTGATATAAATAGATTGGTTGGGTCATATAGAAGGGGTGTCGAGAATTTGGGGGGCTGAGAAGGGCTGAGGAGTGAGAAATCAAGACGAACAGAAAGCTACCTGCTGCTGTTTTCTGCTGTTGTGGAGCTGAAGAACACGAAGAACATAAGACGCACAAGGAACAGTCGCGAAGAACACGAAGAACTTCGCCCAAAACGAACCGTCTCAGAAGCAGTCTTATATTCAACTACATAAAGCTGTTATCGTTTTTGACTGTCTTTGCTTTATACTTTCAGCGACCATTATCTTCCTTACAACAAGCTTTCTGTAACTATAGCTCGTCCTTTCTAATAAAAACACCTTATTTGATCAATGAAATCAACTTTTGAGCATATTTCTAATATGAGGAGCTAAACCCCAACACTGGGATGACGGAGGAAGCCCTATTTCACGCATGTGGTAATTCTAATAATTCTTTTATGACTATTTGCATTGATTTTTTAATTGATTTATGATTTTTATTGAATGGGTGTGATATTGTTTGATGATGTATGCTTGGTCAATGTATTTTTGATACATCATGCTTTCTATTTACAGTCATTGCTTTTCAAAATTCTACTTTTGGCAAAGAATAAGAGTCCATATTTTTTAATATTTGAGCTATAATTGATTGGAATTATTATTTGAATCACATGAATGAAATTTGGTGGAATCCTAAGTCCCAGTAACTCTCGCACCTTTGTAATATTTTTGTATATATTTTTATTAAATTTAAAAACTCGAATCTTCACAAGTCCGAGTGAACGACAACCTTACTTACCACTTTAAAATTACATCACCTACTACCAATTAACTTCAGACTGGAATGTAGCTGAGACCTAATCGAGTCTCCAACTGATTAAGGTACGGTCGCACTCCTTACACCTCTTGAATCCCAGCAGGATTCCGCCCAATTGATTCCCTTAGCTGACATCATACCAACTAAGAGTTGCTTCAACTCAATTGAAGGCTTTAAAAAGATTACACCTATCTGTGATTTCCTTTACGATCAAAAAGTTTGATCAAGGTGATGGAAATCGATAGCAATAGACAGAGTCTAGCTAACCTCAAAATCCGGACTTATGCAACCTGAAGTGCAGCCTAGATTATTATTCACCTAACAAGTATAAAACTTGTGGAATCAACAAAGTTTGAGAAGAAGAGAATTTTGATGATTTCTATCTATCTTGATCAGGTGAGCATCTCACCAATCGATCACGATCAGGACTCGAGTTATCAACAAAGATAACTGGACCTGGCTTCACGAATCCCTATGAAGTCTTTGTAGTCGCTAAACCCTAAAAAGGTTAGGAAGAGGACGACTCTAATTAAAACTAGGACACACCAAAAAGTAGTGTCAAGATTCAAAGATCCCAATTGCTTGAAGTTCTCCTTTTATAGACATTCAAATCATAAGTTGCTTTAGGTTTAAGCTAAGATAGCTTTGGAACCAAGCAATCAATATCAACCGTTGGATGGATCTTGGAATCTGATTTACATAAACAAGATATACACTCTGGTTAGGTGAAACCGTAACCGAACTGTGTATAAAGACTATGTTCAAGGTGGTTAGCCGAAACTAACCGATTTGAACTTATAAGCTTAATATTCATTTTCATGAACACTTAAGACATTAACCTTGAGTCACAATCATGTGATCAAATAAGTCTAGTGTTTTTAGAGAATTGATCAAATGCTAATTATCTAGTAGAAATAATTTTATCGCACTTGAAAATAATCAACATGGTTAGTAGATGTACAAGTTACAAAAACAATAGCCGTTCGTGAGTTAGGTCAGTCATAGTACGTGTACCGGTTTGTAAAATATTAGCCCAAACCATGTTCCAGAATCCACAGAACTATTTAGGTATACATACCGGTATGTGTACCTTAAAACTATGACCGGTCCAGGAGTTCACAGAATATTTTTGGTATGCGTACCAGTATGGATACAAAAAATGAGTTCCTGAACACAAAACTTTTCTTGTACGTGTACCGGCATGGATACCAAATCGGTTCCGTGACCACAGTTCCTTTACTGTTTGTATACGGGTATGCGTACCGATCCGGTTCACGAGTTGACATATTTTTACATGATGTATGGACAAAATACACCACCAACTTTTTCTTAGGCAATCTGTATGAACAAACTCAACATATTTCCGAGAGTTCAACTCAATCATGGAATAGTGTCTAGAGTTATATATCTCTCTCTCTCTCTCGCAATTACAAACGTTTACAAAAACCAAGTCCGTGAACCTAATTACAAAGAAATTATTTGGGCGGTACCAAAGACCAATGTCCAAGAATCAATCAAGTCGTATCCAACAAAACAAGGTTGGATGTATCAACTATGATTGATTAACGCATAACCAGTGATATTTCAATTATAAAGATAAACAATATAATGCGGAAAAAGAAATAACACAGATACCAAGAAGATTTATTAACAAGGAAACCGCAAATGTATAAAAGCCCCGGGACCTAGTCAAAATTGAACACCAAACTGTATTAAGCCGCTACAGACACTAGCCTACAAAAAATTAACTTCAGACTATAATTTAGTTGAGCCCTAATCGAGTCTCCCACTGATTAGGGTATAGTCGCGCTCCTTACGCGCAGGATTCCACACAATTGATTCCCTTAGTTGACGTCACACCAACTAAGAGTTGCTTCAACTCAATTGAATGCTTTAAACATATTAAACCTATCTATGATTTCCTTTATGATCAAAAAGTTTGATCAAGGTGATGGAAATCGATAGCAATACACAGAGTCTAGCTAACCTCAAAATCCGGACTTATGCAACCCGAAGTGCAACCTAGATTATTATTCACCTCACAAGTATAAAACTTGTGGAATCAACAAAGTTTGAGACGAAGAGAACTTCCATGATTTCTATATATCTTGATCAGGTGAGCATCTCACCAATTGATCAAGATCAGGATACTCGAGTTATCAACAAAGATAACTGGACCTGGCTTCACGAATCCCTATGAAGTCTTTGTAGTCGCTAATCCCTAAAAGGGTTAGGAAGAGGACGATTCTAGTTACAACTAGGACACACCAAAAAGTTGTGTCGGGATTCAAAGATCCCAGTTGCTTAAAGTTCTCCTTTTGTAGACATTCAAATCATAAGTTGCTTTAGGTTTAAGCTAAGATATCTATGGAACCAAGCAATCAATATCCACCGTTAGATGGATCTTGGAATCTGATTTACATAAACAAGATATACACTCTGGTTAGGTAAAACCGTAACCGAACCGTGTATAAAGACTATGTTCAAGGTTGTTAGCCGAAACTAGCCGATTTGAACTTATAAGCTTAATATTCATTTTCATGAACACTTAAGACATTAACCTTGAGTCACAATCATGTGATCAAATAAGTCTAGTGTTTTCAGAGAATTGATCAAATGCTAATTATCTCGTAGAAATAATTTTATCGCACTTGAAAATAATCGACATGGTTAGTAGATGTACAAGTTACAAATACCATAGCCGTTCGTCAGTCAGGTCAGTCATAGTACATGTACCAGTTTGTAAAATATTAACCCAAACCAAGTTCCAGAATCCACAGAACTATTTAGGTATGAATATCGGTATTTGTACCTTAAGACTCTTACCGGTTCAGGAGTTCACAAAACTATTTTGGTATGCATACCAGTATGGATACACAAACCGAGTTCCTGAACACAAAACTTTTCTGGTACGTGTACCGGTATGGATGCCAAATCGGTTCCGTGCCCACAGTTCCTTTACGGTTTGCATACGGGTATGCGTACCAATCCGGTTCACGAGTTGCCATATTTTTACATGATGTGCATAAGAATATGTGTACCACAAATCTGCTTGTCGACATATAGCTACTCCGTAACAAGTACGAGTACATGTAATACGGGTTCAGACTTATAACGGTTTTCCCAATTTGTAAGATTGAATCTACAATAGTATCTATATTTCTCTCTTAATCGATTCGAAACATTCCCGAATAACATCAATGACACATATCACTATTCCGGGCTATTTTTGGATGATAGAACTTGAATCATGATTTTGATTGCGAACAATATCACTGCTTTTACCCATAATGTATCATGGGATTTGTTTTAATATATTATGGCGAAAAGCTGACGGTTCAAATGGTATGCATTGGGTTGATTGGTTGCAACTCCTTAAACCTTTTGAACATGGAGGTTTAAGTATTAAAAATCCGGAGATGATGAACCTTGCACTACTCACAAAGTGGCTATGGCGTTTCACTAGAGAGAAAGTAAGTCTATGGGTGAGGTGGTAATTGGTAAGTTCAATATCAGCCCAGAAAGAGTCTTAGCAAAACCAATCAACCAAACTATGGATCAGTTGCTGGATTGTTATTTCCAAGCTAGCAGGTTTGTGTTATAAGAACATTAAAATTCAGTTTGGTGATGGTACAGGCTTTTCTTTCTGGTATTACCCTTAGTGCATGTGCAGGTGTTTGTTTAGCTAGTTCTTTTCCTCGCTTGGTTAAAATTACGGCTAACAAGGATGGTTCAGTTCGAGATCAAAACCGAAACCCTAACTCTTTTGTGTCTCATCAATGAACCCCAACCCTTTGCTCTCGGTAAAGAACAAAATCCTAACATCCCTAACATTTGTTGGTAAACACTGATCCTATTATTTATTTATTTTTCTCTTGCTACATTTCATAGGGATTTAATGAAAAATAACCAAAAATATTTCGAAACCTTTAAATTTGATTGGTCGGGATCATAAGCTGTAGAATTCAGATTTTTGGCCTAACTTTCAACCAAAGACCAATAATTTCGCCTCAAATATATATATAATAATAATAATAATAATAATAAGCGAAGTACCGAACTTTTCTAGTCCTGCTACAAATAGGCAAAGGACAAAAATAGGAAGAACCAAGCATTTTGCTAATATATAAGGGATTTCACATTGTACGCCTTTATATTAGTCAGGGACGGAGTAGATTGTTGTCCATCTATTAATCTATTCAGCTTAGTGGAATTCATGTGGCAGACACATGAGTTTATAAATTGCTGGCAGTGGGAACAAAACAGTAAACAAAATTTGGCACTATTTGCATTCTTTATTGTAAGCTTATTTCTGGTTGGTTTCATTTGTGTCTTCAGATGGAGGTGAATTTCCTAATGGAATTGCTTAAAAAAATCAGGAACAGGACCAGCTGGAGAATTTCTTGAGGCAACTCTTTATTGTTTCGCCCCGTTGCGACTTGCCAGCCGTAAACTGCCACATGAATATAATACTAAGCCTGATAAACTAATTTGTGGGAAGTGGGCAAATCTGTTTCTTCTGAATCTCCACATAAATGACAAAATGCAGTTATTGTCTAGGGTCAATCCTTCACTCAAAAGCATTTCTTTGGTATTAAGCTTTCCATGAACACCACACCACATAAAAAAAACTCATCTTAGGTGGAATCTTCGAGTTCCAGACAAACTTATAAGGATGGCATTAAGCATGTCATTGGTATTAAGCTTGCAGTCATTCATCTACTACTTCACTGTAAAGTAGCGTGGCTAAACTTAATTCCTTCAACGTTCTCTCTATCATTTAGCTCATCTGTGGCCTCACATGAATCAGAGTCATAACACAGTCTTTTGGAATATGATACCTGCTGCAGTGGTGTGGGCTATCTGGGGAGAAAGAAATGCTCAGACTTTTGAGAGTAATCACATTTTTTAAAGTGATGTTGACCTCGTCATTGAAGCACTGCTTGGGCGTCATCTTATGGCAATCACTTTGTCTCTGTAGGTGAAAACTGGGATGCCATTTTGTATTGATTGTTTTGTTGCTTTCTTTGTTTTTCTTTGCTACTTCTTGTAGCAATTTTGTAAATTATCTTCTTTAATACAATCTCTCTTTCTATCAAGAAAAAAAAATGGGCACATCTAGATGTTGCTGAACAATAATTACTGGCACCTTGTGCTGGGATTTGGTCTCTACATAACGTGATAAGATATGTTGTGTTGGTTTGCAACAGCAATGAGGTTCGAGTATCTGTAATGGGCAATCCCATAAAGCTCCCGACTTCTCTGGGATGCCTTTAGTAATTTTCTCTCAGGGATGCAAATGCCACTTTTCGAGCCAATTTCTCCGCAAAAGTTTATTTCTCCAAAAATACATACATAGACATGATATACCAAAATAAGTACAAAAATGGGTATTAACAATATGGAAAATCGAGATCAAAATAGACACATAAATACGTCTATCAGTATTATCACGCGGGATACATTGGTCATGTTTGCTTATTATCTTCATGATGCATCCATGGATGATTCAATGAGCATGAGCGGGACTTAGTTCTCAGGTAAGCACTCGTGCCTAAGTCTCACGAGAACAACTGAACGTCTTACGAGTCTCGCTCTAATTCCTAGTACATCCTCACGAGATACATTGGTCATATGTGCTCCAGAACTTCGTCAACGACTTTTAGAATATCCCTGCGAGATACATTGGTCATGTTTTCTTTATAAATAAACATGTTCATGACTAACTCCTAGTAACATCCATGCGAGATTCATTGGTTGAATCAAGTTCTCCACTTATAAACAAGAGACCCTCTCTCAGTATCATGAGCATGTTTCATTTAACTTCACGAGACCCGAGCCCCATGCATGTTCCAAGTGATTCCATAAGACTAGACCCCCCTAAACCTCATCTGAATCTCGTACAGGTACGAGATACATGCGTACTAACAAGCCTCAAACATAAGCCTCATCCTCAAGTATATGCCTCAAGTCTCTGATCAAATTCATCAAAAGGGGATCAGTGGTAGAGTTTGGCTTCCAAAAATCATACATGGCCAGGCACAGAAAGTTGAGGCTCCACTTAAGCTCCTATCGTGTGTCACACACGATCCTCATGTAATCTCTTGCTCTCCACTTGACTCGGCCTAGTCATTACGTACAAATCAGAGAATAATATTCATCTATCAACATTGGTTACAAAGAGTATTGGTACCCTGCCAACACAATATCATGAAGGTTGATTCAGTCATGCAAATGGGAGAATATCTTTAAGGTTTTGGTCTAGCGGTCTACGACACATGTGGGAAATACCCAGATGTATTTCCATCTCAAAAGATAACAAGGAAAATCAAAGGATAAACTCAGATTATCCCTAGCTATTCCTTTGACTATATAAGGAGTGTTCCTCACGTTACTCCATCGTTATCTCACGGACTTGAGATCAGGATTTTTGCATCTATAAATAGACCAACAATCAGTCATTCTAAACACAACAACTTAGTTACAAACAACATCTCACATAGCATTCTTCTTCAACCAGAATTACTCTGGTGTTTGTCTTCTATCTTCTTCTTACCCTAAGACCAGTTCCTATTTCTGTCTATGTGACTGAAGAAGTTTTTAAACGACCAATGTATCGGGAAAATATCTTGTTTGCACAATGCTCGGCATTTATCTGATCTAGCAGCATCACATGATTTTTGGTGCTGAACCTCCTACGACTCACATTCAAAATCATAAATCTTAGTTATACCTCTTCACCCAATTGCAGGCATCCGCACCTTCGTTACAAAAAAATTAAAAAAAAAAATCCACTATAATAATACTGATACGGTAATTCATATGAAATGAGGTCTTTGTGTTAAATGATTTTGAAGGTCTTTGTGTCAATATGAAATGAGTTAAATGATTTTAATACTGATATTTTGAAGGTCTTTGTGTCAGTATGAAATGACAATTATTAAGTTTTTCTTTAAAGGAAGTAAATTTCCTTATTTTTATACATACATGATAATTAAGAGAAAACGTGAGATTTTTACTCACCAATCACAATAAAGGAAATTCGGATATTTCACAATTACAGAAATTTATTTTTCTCACACATACAAAACCTTCTTTGCGTCTGCTTCGAACACCCTCATACAACAAATACCACGCAAATATTACAATTACAGTTCCTTGGGAAGATGTAAATATCTTCGCAAGGGACTTTAATGGTAGAATTTACGTGAATAAATTGCAAAGCAAACCAAGCTTACTGCACTTGCAAATGCTAATAACCAGTAATACTTGTCTAGTTGACCTCCTTTCATGTCATCGGCGAACCATCCATGTTGACCATGTCTATCACTTGTAGCCTTATCAAGGATAGATATCATGATGGCACTAAGAAAACTTCCAACCCCAAAGAAAACTTGAGGTAAAGCCATTCCTAGAGTTTTAAACTTGCTAGGAACTTCGTTATAAAAGAATTCTTGCATACCAACAACTGTAAATACTTCTGACATTCCCATTAGGATGTACTGCGGTACTAACCAAAATATGTTCAATTGAGCTGAACTAACATTTGGTTGTCTTCTACTAATATTGAGTCTTTGTTTCTCAACAATTGCTGATACTACCATAGCAACTACCGTTATAAACAAACCAATGCCCAACCTTTGCATTACACTAATCCCTTTCTTACTTCGAGTGGTTATCCGAAAAATGGGTGTTACCACTTTGTCAAATACAGGCACTAAAAGAATTATAGTAATGCTTTTTGCACCTTGTAATGATGCTGAAGGGACTATAAAATGGGAACCAAATTTTCTCTTCATTTCCAAGCCTTGTTTGGTGAAGAAAGTTGCTGGCTGTTGAAGGGTGATAGAAAACACTATGAGCAGTGCCCATATGGGTATTAGCTTTACAAGAGATTTCTTTTCTTCTTTCGGTTCCTCAACTAGTACATCAGGGCTAAGTTGGTTTGTAATATTGGTTGGCTGATCATCTGAATCCTGGGTACAACCGGGTGGTTTCTGCTGAGCCCTGCAGACAGAATATATATTAATATTGCCGATTTCACTGTAGTGCAATGGTAAAGTCATTGGGTGATTACACTAATTGCACGACATGATAAAAAATAAAAAAAAAATATATATTACAATTCAATCTTTGGCACTATCCTGCTAGATAGAGAGAATCTTACCTGAGTTGGACAAAGGGTGAATTTGAGGGTAAGGTCTTGCTACGATTCATTAACTTAAGTGCAGTACCCTTAATGGACTTGGCCAATTTTTTAATCATTGTAGTGTTTTCTCCGGTACTAGACTTGGGTGTTTTGATGATTGTATAAAACCTTGTCCCGCATAAGAAAGGAGCGACGGAAAATGCCATGATAATGGTAGGAATAGCATAACCTATTCCCCAGCCTAATATTTCTTGAAGATAAGATAACGCAGTAACACCCAGCAAAGTCCCACTACATATACTAAAATAGTACCATCTAAAAAACGAACTTCTCTTAGTCTCATTAGAATTGACTTCTTCACACTCATCACTGCCATCTGTAGTATTGGTTGAACTTGGTAACTGGTTTTGATTATCATCATCTTGGGTAAGATGAAGTTGATCCGCTCCAAATGCTTGCAAACATGGATTGTATCCGCCTTGTCCTAAAGCTAGCAAAAGCAGAGATAAATACAGAAGAAAACTAGAAGAAAGTGAGCTGGAACTTGCCCCTTCATGTGCACGACTAACTCTATATTTTGACGTTGTATCCCATACGAATGCGGTTGAAGACAGTGCCACCAGACCCTAATTATAATATTATTAGATCAACCCCCACACATAAATGTCAAATAATTGGGCTTAAATGTCAAATAATCAAAAGTGGAATAAGAGGATTGAATACTTACAGAAACATATATAAGAGACGAGAATGTAAGGGTGGAGTATCTATCCGAAAAAGAATCTGCAAGAAATGCTCCTATGACTGGTAGTGTATAAGACAATCCAAACCACAAGTTCACAATTCTCACCGCTGCTGTAGTGCTCAGCTTCACCACCTCCGTCAGATACGGCACAAGATTCGATTGTATACCTTTGAAAGTAAACCTCTCAATACCAGCGACCACTGGGGTAACGTAGTCAAATTCATCATCAAGTCACAACAACAACAATATGTTAGAGATAGGAGGATAGTATCTGTAGAAAATAAAACTCCTAACTTACTTAAAAGATGATTAGAAAGATATAAATTATTACCAATAATCATAATGCATGATTTTCCAAGCCCTTTATATGACACCATGGTTTCTAAATTAAAGGTAAGAATTCCTTTTAGTAGATTGAAGCAGCAGTGGTACTAGTGGCGTATCCAAATCCTAATTATGACCATAGACAAAGTTCATGTTTTCTCACACTTCTGTACAAACGAGAACTTTATATCCAAATTTTGTATTCCGGTTTCAGAACTTTATATCCCCATCTTTATTGAATAATACAAAGTTTCGGATTCTAGTACTCTACTCATCAATATTTGAAAAAAGGAGTAGGATCGGCTAATACCTAGTAACATATTTGACACTATGTTAACATATATGTGCATTATAATGAAGAATGTCATCATAATAATTACGAATTGCATATAAATTACACGCGCGTAAGTTTGCAAATATAGCTCGTATCAGTGCTGCCATCACACATGCTCGTTGCGATTTTTGTAACCAGCGGTGATGCTACACAATTCATGTTAAACCTAATTTAATAAGAAAAATCAAGTAATTCAGTCATATTGTATCATTAATTAGCATCCATTGACACCATTACGTTGCTCTCTCACAAAAGAAAAAGAACAAACTCCCTTACGTGCGCACCATCAACTTAGTTACAAAGATAATACATATAAAAAATGTTTAAGTCAAAATCGCTAAATATTTCTATGTTATCCCCGTACAAAACAAAGCATCAAAACGTACGTGTACATCGTCCATCTCAATTAAGAACATTAAAATCTTATAATCAGTTTGAAATGTGGTCATTTGAGTACATAGTGAGCCTATAATTAGTTTAAGACTTTTAAGTCAACATCAAGATTGAAATGAGTCAAAAATGGTGATGCACTGATGCTAATAATGTATTATTTTTTTTCATGCCAACATGATAATAAGTCAAGCTCAAGATATTTTTAAGATTATTTCTGAGTAGGAGGATGAGATTGAGAATAGTAGGTGGTTTTCTGATCGGCAATGAATCGCTTGCATTTTGGTTTCTCATTTTAGGAACAAGTTTTAGTGTCGAAGTGTTAGTTTTGCTGTGGGTATATTTTTCAAGATGTTCCTAAGGATATTCCAGACGAGGATCATAGTATCTAGAGATGTTGTTCATTGTTACTACCTGTTGGAAATTTTCGAATGTGTTAGAAAATAAATGAATTTATTTCTAAACGATAGGAGAAACTAAAGAAGAAATGTTATAGGTCGACTTTTGGGTACATTGAAAAACTTATCTAATATTGGCAATGTTTTATGGCAACTTCTCCTTGTCATCACTTGGACTGTCTGGAATTGTAGGAACAGTTTAATCTTCGGCGGAATTAATTTCGAAGTAGATCAAGTTATAAACAAAATCAAAGCTCAATGCTACTACTGGTGTCAAAATGGTGAAACACTTTCCGCTAGATAATACTGTCTCGAATTAGGCTCAATTTTTTTTTTGTAAGTTAATTTTACTATAGTGAGTGTTTTAATGTGGTCCATGTGGATATATGGTGTCAACAGAGGTTTACTCTGGTTTTCTTTGGGTTGTTCTTATGATGATTCTTGCCGGGGTCTGGTTTTTGTGAGTTGTTGGTTGTAGTTTCTGCTTACTTCTAAGCCATTTTAATCTACTAATAATCTTTGCCGTGAAGAAAAAAATATTAGGGGGTGTTTTCGCAATTGACCAGGTCAACTGTGGTCAACCTGGCAGCCTAAGTCGAACAGTCAGATTTCAGAGTGATTTTTGCAATGGATAATAGTGTTCTTCAATAATGAAAACTCACAGTTACAATCAACTAGGATTGTAATAAAAACCTAACCTATTACAATAGGTTTCAATTTGGTAGTGCTACAATCGGTTTGGAAGAAAATAAGACCTACCTAATTTGGTTCTTCAAAACTGTATGATAATTGTTCAAACACCAGAATCGGCATGGTCTTCTTAATTAGACTTCCGTACCAAATTTTTAGTTCTTCAATACCCAACCGATTGGAGAGTCTACCAGGAAACCTAGCTGATTTTGATTCTGTGCTATCCAATAGATACGTAAAAACTTGGCTCACCTCCCCTGAATCTCCCTTCTGTATTTCAATGGATTTTTTTTTAAATCTCTCGAGTATCTAAAAGAAAACATACCGCCTTATACTCCATTTTGAGGTCAATTTGGAGATGTAGAATCACCAGATCTAAAGAAACCAAAAAATTTAAGTAAAGATCTCTCATCTTAACCAGTACTAGTACTAATACATGAGGGATCTAAAGTAAAGATCCCTCATCTCAAAGTTCATTTTAGAGAAAAACTGAGTAGGACCAACATAGCGAGAGACTTCATCTTAACCAGTACTAGTAATTACTAGCTAGTTACATTAAGAAATTCCGATTTTGATCACTTAAGATTCGCCACTGATAAAGAAGATTGGGAAGACGAGGCAGAGGGGTGACAGTAATAATGGGAATTTCTGGGCGGCGAAAGCCCCCAGATCCCAGCTTTCATTTTTCCTGCAAATTGGCAATCGAATCCAGGTAAATGATAAGCTGGTTGAATGATCATTGGTTGAATGATCATCAATGATGTATAACCTGGACACATCCAAATGGTAACAATTCAAAATTGCACCCTTTCAGATCCACTGTTTTTCCAATAAATCATTCAGGACGAAATTCTTGATGGTCAGCCCACAGTGTTGGTCCTCTACCCGTCGCCCGTAGGTTAACATATGCATTTTCTTTTTTATTGAATATCAAAAACATTGATTTATGCATCTTCAGGAGTGAAATGTGGTGCTAATAATGGTACCTCTGGGTGCACTCTCATTGTCTCTTTAAATATTGCTTCGACGTATGGTGGGCTTTGGTGTCTTTCTCTTCAACCCATCTCTCTTCCATACTTGATTGAGTTCTTCTGTTGCCATTCAGAAAATTCCAGGCGATTTATGCTGGTAATAGTGATGATGATGACAATGGTATTTGGAATGGGAATGTAAACAAAAGATATATATATATATATATATGTTTGGTGGTGGTGAATCTGTTGATGGCAGTGGATACAAATAGCTTACTATACACACAGTGGGAGGAAAGGCCCAAGTCAGGATGATTGTCAATAGCACGATAGGAACCATATGCTACAGCTGATAATCGATCATTAATATAACGCTCAAATAATAGATTTAACATCAAAAATTAAGAAAATTATACATCTTGTCAAAATCAAATTTATATAGAAAAACGTTGACCGGTAAAAATTATGATGGGTCCAAGCCATGTTATCCATGTGGAGAAGTCCATCAGATTACGGACTATGATTATTGCAGAACAACCAGGCTATGATATAATAACAATTTTGACAGCTACCAGCCTACCACCGTAGAAAACTCTATATGATGCAAACATCGAAGAACAGGATAGTAAGTCTTTAACACATCGGGTTAGTACAAAAGTCCTATTAATGTCATTTTCATATTTCAGTTTCCATCTGAGAAACCTAAAAGCATGTCAACTGTGTCTTGTGCGATACTCATCTTAGATTATAATAGGACACTGCGTAACACAAAGCTACTTTGGCAGAATGCTCAACCAGCTAGTATTGAACTTGTAACTTGGGCGCTAAGAGTCAAACTTTCAGCACATTAGTTTAGAAAGAGATAAAATCGACAGGCATTTACAAGAAGTTTATAATGGCATTTCCTAGTCTAATAAATGTATTTTTAGTGATTGTGTAGTATATAACTTATTTATTGTGTCTGTTCCAGAGTGTCATTTTCCCTCATTTAGTTACGGATCTTATTACCTGTTAATTGGTTGTTAATTTATGAACCTCATGTAGGGGGTCTTTCTTCTTTGCCATTTCCTTGCTTAAAGTTAATAATCATGTCAGGTATTTTGGGAAAGGGGATATTAATTCCAGGCTCCATCTATAGGTTTACCATAATGGTAAGCTCAATCTTATTAAATTGATAATACAATAAGTTCAATAGTAAGGAAAATTTATCGGGGCAAGTTTAAGTTCTTACTAGAATGATTATGTAGAGTGGATGTGAGACCGGTATTCCTTTACGAGCTGTGCAAATAAAGATCCTTCTTCCTTCATCAACTTCATTGGTTCATCGTATTCTATTATCTTTCCTATAGAAACGACAAAATCTCGTGATTTCTGCGAGGAACTCTCCAAGAACCAAGATTTCACTGTCACAAGTATATTAAAAACTTACCATCACTAATGGCAAGAACCATTGTACTGTCCATCACAGTTGGTATTCGATGGGCTACTGTTATAACTGTACAACTTGCAAATTCTGACCGTATGGTTTTCTGAAGAATGGAGTCTGTAGCGTTGTCGATGGAAGCAGTAGCTTCATCAAGGACCAATATCTGACTTCTTCTTAACAGAGCTCGGACTAAACAAAATAATTGCCGCTGTCCCATGCTCCAGTTTACACCATCCTGTTGAACTGCAAAAGCAGGAAGCATTATAAAAATTTCCATTTAAAATTAAACAAGAAGAAGGACAGGGAGAAAGGAATGTTTACCTAAACTATCCAACCCGCCTTGTTTCTCTTGTACAGACTCTCGAAGTTGACATTTACCAAGAACCTTCATTCATGAATGCCAAGATCATATTACTTATATGGTTTATACATGGTAATTCTTCCTTAATAGACAACATAACACAACCTATAACCAGCAACAAGAATTACCTCCCAGATTTCCTGGTCCGTATGTTGAGAGAGGGGATCTAGATTGTATCTAACAGTCCCGATAAAGAGTGTAGGATCTTGAGGTATGATCCCTAAACGTGACCGTAGATCATAAAGTCCTATTGTGGAGATGTCAACACCATCAATGACTATTTTCCCCCCAACTGGCTCTACAAGTCGAAATAAAGCACCTATCAGAGTTGACTTCCCACTGCCGGTTCTACCAACAATACCAATCTTGTGCCCTCCTCCAAATATGCAACTAATCCCTTTTAAAACAATAGGAGTATTGGTCCTGTACCTGATCTGCTTGACATTAACTTTTTTAGTATACATCTTTATTAGACATTACTTTGCAAATTATACACAAGTATCAAATTCTTATACCTCCAAATCATGTATCTCCACTCTACCAACAGCAGGCCAACCAGTCACAGGTCGATTTCCATATATGAGTTTTGGGGCTTCACCAGGAATGCGCATGTACTGGTTTAGCCTTTCTACAGAAATGATATCATTCTCTAGTGTGCAGTTGAGTTGAACCGTTGAAAAAAGTAATTGGTTCAAGGAAAGACCATAAGACAGTGCCATTCCAACAAATCCTGCCACATGAAAGATTGATTTCATAGGACTTAGTTGCTTTGGTAATTTTAAATGCCTCTTACTAGTAAAATTAATATGAATGTGTTGCGGAGATAAATGTAAGAATAGAGAGCATAGAAGAAACCATACACCTACCAGGACCAAATGTTTTTGCTGGAAGCAAAACTAGCAGGAGAGCTATGGAGCAGAGGACAGTGATACAAAGTATTTCCAATCGCTGGTTCAACCACTCGCTTGCAGAATAAATGTGAAAAGAAGTACTAACATTTTTGTCAATGAAAGAAAGATTATCAGCAAAGAATCGGTGTTCCTTCTCATAAGCTCTAATTGTCATAGATCCTGTTATGGATTCCCCGAGATGGCTTGCCAGAATAGACTTGGTTGTCCCATTAATCCGCACGATCTCTTTTATAGATGCAGAGAAGTACCTCTATTGGGTTACAGGACATTATCAAAAAGTTACTTGTCTATAAGAAACATCCAATTAGAATAAAAGCAACTACTAAATTATGAGACTAAAAAATCAAAGTTACTTGTCTAGAAAAGATGCAGAATCTTTGTATCTTCCATCCACAGATCAAATACAGAAGTGTTTGTTTTCTTTTGCAATTATTTTTTTTCATTATGAGGATCTGGGATACAAATATACTATGTTTCCGGCAAAGTAAGTCAAATCATTACAAGCAAGTAATACAAATGACCCTGATCTGAGTTTGTTCATGTCTAGATGGTATCTGAATATCGATTAATGAACAATTATATCCATTAAGTATGTACGTCATTAGAGTGACAACTTTTGGTTTCCTGCTACGAAATGGTAGGTGCTGATAAGCTTGAAGTGTGTGCTATGTATGGAAGACTGGAAGAGAATGTAAACAGTGCTTAAAATTTATAAGTTATGAGTTATGACTTATGACCAATATTCGAGCAGAAAATTCTAGGAGTTTTACCTGTAAGAAAATTGCCAAATACACTGTCGGTATGCAGATTAGCAAAACTTGCCAAGTAATAACAGACAGCACTACAAGATACGAAAAGGTATTGATTAAACTTATAACAGACATTACAATGCTGCCAGGGAGATCAACGTCTATGACATTCAGATCAGAAGACACCTGTATAGGAAACCTAGAAGAATTAGCCACAAGTAGGTTGAAAGAAAAATAATGTTACCCGTAAATTACTATTATTTTTAATATCTGACTTAGAGATTCTTACCCGGCTTAGTATCCTTCCCAATGGCGTGGACTCATAAAAAGCTAGTGGTGCATGAAATAGAGAGTTCAGTAACTGATCAAATATCGACTTTGAAGACTTTAAACCCAAGGCAACTGCAGATAGAGCCCTCAAGACAACAAAGAACATGGAGCTACATCCAATCAGAATATACACCAGGATCAGTCGCAATTTGCTGATTCGAAGGTTCTGAACGTTAGCAGCCAACCAATAGTTTTGTAGTATCAAACATCCAAAAAAGATGGTTTGGCATAGAACAGCCACGGAGAAGTAAAAGAAGGATCTCTTCTGATTCAAATATTTAAAATATGGCTTCAACCCAATATCTCCAGTTTCTCTTTCTTCGTGTCTAATCAGTTGATGCTCAACTGATTCTTTTACCTGATTTATACAATAACTTTTCCCGGTCTCTTCGCAAGAGGTTTCACAATTATCCGGAGAAGTTACATTAACATGTCTTTCAGTACTAGCTGTATCTTTGTGTGCATTAACAAGGTCACAAAATGCTCGACTTGAAGATAGCAACCTATGGTATGGAGCTGCTTGTTGGATTTCCCCATCTGACATCAGCTGGAAAAAAAAACTTATTACTGTTCAACATGTATAATGATATAACGCTGCCGATTATAGGTGACAGACAAACACCTTACTCCTCAATAGATGAAACAAATAGGTGACAGATATCAACACCTTATTTCTCAATAGATGAAACAGTGATGTGGTTAATGGAGAACCAGTTTTAAGAAATTAAAAGAAGTTCGGTCACTCAACAACTCATAGAGAAGTTACTCCTCTGAATCTAGGATATAAAGGTTACTCCCCAAAGAAGTCAGTTAGTTACCAATCTCTATCAAAAATGAGCTGAGGAAACAATCTTACAACGAAGTTCAATTCTATCTAGATGTGACCGCCAAAAGAACTTTTGCTTTCTATATGTAAGTTAAAGAGGAACTTGCATCTTTTTCCTCAGTATCTAAAAGACTTACACAACATTCCCCTTTTAGGTTCCTATACAAGTGGAGAACCATTTTGGTAACATATTAGCAGGTCATTGTCTTAACATGCAATGCAGCTACAATCTATTGCTTTGTTTCGCTGCAGGTAAACATAAAAATTCAAGAAGCAAGTGATGCTTAAGAGATGTATTGTAAACAAACCAAAATAGAATCAAATGCAGGAAGGAAATCCACTTGGTGAGTAACAAGCAGGACAGTCTTTCCTGATAAAGCTCCAATTACGTAGTCCTGAAAAGGCCAGAGTTAGTGCTCAGTGGCAGGAGATTAATAAGGACATAATAATTGCAAATACAAGAGAATTGTTAGATCACATTAAATATGCTTATGGCAGTATGGGCATCAACTGCACTAAATGGATCATCTAGGAGATATATATCAGCATCCTGATAGAGTGCACGAGCAAGTTGAATACGCTGTTTCTGGCCACCACTCAAGTTGATTCCTCTTTCTCCTATTTCAGTGAGATCCCAAAATGGTAACATCTTAAGGTCCTGTACCAGTGAACACTTCTCTATTGTTTCTTGATATCTTTGCTCATCCATGCTGCGTCCAAACAAAATATTATCCTGTATACTTCCAGACTGGATCCATGCCACCTGAGAAACGTAGGCTATCTTTCCATAAACTTGAACCTGTAAAAGAAAATGCGTCACACTCTGAGCTTACAAAGAATAACCGGTAAGGTATCTTGTCTACCAGATTAAAACTATGCTTCTGAATCCAGATATACAAATATAATTATATTATCAGAGCTTCCATATATACACGAGGCTTGCGAAGGAAAACAAACAAAAAGTAGAAACAATTCCTCCATGTAGATAATCGGTAGAGAAATCTATATGCCAGGAACTAAATTTGTGACAAAGCCAAAACGATTGATATAGGGAGTAAGAACTCACCGTCCCCTCCACTTCTGGAAGTTCTCCAAGTAGCGCTGCTAAAAGGGTTGATTTTCCTGCACCAACCTCTCCACATATGGCCACTTTCTCACCAACTTTAACTTCTAGGTTTATGCTCCTTAAGGTGGGGAGCGAAGGATTCTCTTCCCATGACAGATTACCTGAACTGATTATAATGGCGTGCTCGTGTTGCTCTGCAAAATCCATCTGACGGATATTTTCGCACTCTATCTCCCCCGCTTCTAGAAACTGGATAATCCGTCTAAATGCAACTTTTGCGTGAATGACCATTTCAATAATTTCGGGACACAGGCCAACAGGTTCATGTACAATGCCTAGAGTTGCTAAAAATGTGAAAACATTTCTAGCATTCAGAGGAATTCCAGTAAAGTAACAAGCCACAAGGGTTGCAGAAGAAGCTAATATGGGCGAAATATAAGAAAGACATAAATTACATCCTCTTAGCAGCTGTACATCTTTCAACAACTTGATCTCCTGTTTCCGTAATCTTTCTATGACAGATTTGAAATTCATCTCCCAAGCATAAAGCTTCAAAACCTTCATGTTCACCGTAGACTCTGATACGGCCTTCAGCCTTTCATCTTGTGCCACTACGAGCTTACTATGAAATTTATGCTGCAGCATCGCCAAGGGAGTATTGCATAGCACAGAGAGTACGATTACACCAACAGCTGCAAGGGACGCAAGCCCAACTGCATGAAAAAGAATTAGAAATCCGAGGCATATTTGAAAGCATGATGCCCATATATGATGCAGCCACATAAGAAATTCCCCTACTCTATAACAATCTACTGTGACATAGTTGATTATTTCACCAGCTGAACGCTTTGCTTTAGCAGCATTAGAAAGCCTAAGTTGCTTTCTATAAATAGCTGCTGATAGCAAAGATCTAACTTGAAATCCTATCAATCTACATCGAAAGCGCCACTGCCTCATCGCCAGCGACTCAATAAATTTTGTCAAGAATAGTAATATAACTAGAACAAATCCCTCGTGCTTAAAGGCTTCATTACCTTCTGCAACATAAATAAAAGCACTAACAAACAACGGACCAGATGAAAGAGAGATTACTTTGAGAAATGCAAAGAACCCCGATATTAGAATTTCTTTCCAATGACACAAAATAATTGCCCATAAAATAGATGGTTTAGCTTGCTTTTGTTTCTTCAGTTGTTCCATGAATAATAAGTAACATGGTTTAGCTCTATCTATCTTTCTTAACATGGGCATATCATCATCTCCAAGGACCTTTTTTCTACCCTTCTTCAACAATGGATTCAACCACCAGAATGACAATTTACTCAAAAACCCAGCTTTAGCAAAAGGTGTCTCACTCTGTATACAGTTATCCATATTTCTGTGTCTAACTAAGTTCAGTGTATCCGAGTATGGCTTTCACCAATTAAACTTTTTCTCTGAGCATTTCATTAGCGGTTTATCAAGTGTTCAATAAAATATATGATTCATTGTCTATGGCCATACAATGTCATCACGATTTTGTCATCATCATAATTTTCTCTAATAAGTTTAAAAACAAGTGTTTCTAATTACGAAATTAATTACTGATTCTTTCCTTGACTTCACCAGAACATAAGACAAATTATACAGCAAGAATATAGCTTGAGAAGGACAAAACAATTTAGCAGACTAAGCAATCTTAATATAATGATATTCGTTGTCTTAAGTTAAACGACAAACTGAACAAGTTGTTGTAGAGAGGGCCATAATCAGGCGTCTGGTGGTCAGATTAGGCTTAAGTTAAACTGAGCTAAAAAATACATTTATATGAAGCTTAGCTTAACATTCCAAACTTACATGTGACTCGTCTACGGCTAGATCAGTCAGACTATGAGCTCAAATGGACTTAACCACTCATTTAATTGATTCAAGTGTTCTATAAAATCTATGATTCATTGTCTGTGGCTAAACAATCTGTTGTCACGATTTTGTCATTATCACAATTTTCTTTACTAAATTTCAAAACAAGTGGCCCTTGATTAAGAAATTAATTATAGATTCTTATATATTTTTTTTATATGTAAATCAAAAGACTTCACCAGAACATAATCAAAAGACAAATTAGACAGCAAGAGAATAGTTTGAGAAAGAAAAAACAAATTTAACAGACTAAACAATCTTATAATATAAAAAAATTTCCTTGTCCTAAGTTAATAGAAAAACTGAACAAGTTGTCATAGAGAGGGCCATAATCAAGCGTCCGGTGGTAATATCAGGCTTAAGCTAAACTGAGTTAAAATACTAAGCTTAGCTTGACATTCCAAACTTAGGAGTGACTCTCTACGGCTAGATCAATCAGACTATTAGCTCAATGGACTTAACTACTCATTTAATTGATTCATACATTTAAATAAGAAATGTAACATAACAAGTTTCAAGCAAATTGCTGTAACATGATTTCACATTCAGATCTAGAGAAGCGTAATACCCTATCTATATCACCTGAATATTTATTAATCAAACCAATCTTGAAAGAACGAATCATACTCAAAACTAACTCGGGCTCTCTTGAATTAAGCAAACAAAATTTTACAACTCCCTGTGGATACTAAATCTACTACCAACAAAAGATCAATGATGAATTAGAAAAGATAAAGTATGAAATTACAATGAACTATGACTGAGATAGGAATTGTAACTTACAGCTCCAGATTGAAGATTAATCGTTTGGGAAACGCTCCCGATTGCCTTCCCAAACCAAAAAACCAAAGAATTAACCTCACAATTAAAATTCCGATAGCTCAGTTAAGGGTTTTAGAGTTTCAAAAACATAAATAAAACATACCTTAGAATCATGGAGAGATTATGAACAGAGGTAGAATTTGGAGGAATTAGAGTCTCCAGTAGATGAAATTTAAGGTCGATTTTGCACATTTTTGATACGATTTTTTTGGATTGGGAAAAAAGAATCGAAAATGATAGTGGAGAGAAAAATTACTAGGAAGTGAAAAAAGAGAAAGTAGGTCAGCGGTTCGAATCCGTTTTAGTAATAGGTTTTTCTTCTTTGTTTGCGCAACTGGCTTTTATTTGGGGCTGGTCCGTCCTTATGTAGTCCATCTTTGCCGAGATGGCCGAGATATCGCCGATAATATGGGTTTCGGTGTTTTCCGAGATGCCGATATTATCGACATTTCACCGATATTCACTGAAATATCGTATTTCGGCCATGGCCGATACTTATCGAAATCCGACATTGACTACTTCATCATCAGTCTCCGTCCATTAACGAGAGAAGGGCAATATCAGCCGTCAGTTTCGCAGACTAATGGATTCGATACAGGTGTGGAGTTAAAAATTTGTTGGACATCGTGTTCACTAGAATATACTCTTCCTCCGTCCCTTATATAAAAGCGAGGTTTTGAATTTTCATTGTCCCATTTAGATGGGCGGAACTCTCATTTCCAGATGACTTTCTCCGTATATACCCTTATTCCTTATACATGGGTATCATCACAAATAATGTTTCTTGTCTTGGAAATAAGATAAAGGGTAAAACAAGAAATGTAATGGATATTTATGAAACCTATAATTTTCTTATTCTAAAAGATTCGGCAAATTCCTTCTTTATATAGGGGACGGAGGGAGTATAGATTTCCCAAGATTATTATAATGAGTTTCCTTAGTACTAATCCTTCTGTTTCTAAAAGATACATTTGGTTTTTTATTTCGGTATGTCAAAAAGATAGGCTGGTTTACTTAAATGGAAAGTCAAATGCTATGAGTTTACTAATCTATTCATGGAGGAACCACTTTTCTCGATCTCTTCTTCTTATCTCTTAACTCAAAAAGGTAATCATTTCTCTCTCGCTTTTTTCTCTAATATCAAATGAATGAGACCAAGGAGAAATTAGGAAAAAATATGTGGCTTTTCTTAATCTTTGTGCAAATCTTTGTGCAAAACCAAACAAGCATATCTTTTGGAAACGAATGGAGTAATATTTGATGGTTGTGCAAAGAAAATGTTATTAAAGGTTTGGGTACTGAGTTAATATTATAATTCATGCTAATGATAATGGTATTTTTAAGTCATTGTTATTATTATGGTTTTATATATTTTAAATATTAATTATAGTTGAATTCATTGGATCATCTGCATCCAACCCGTCGGATGTTGAATCGGATGTGGATGTCAAAATTGAAATCCGCCATACATTGCACTAGCTGTGCACCAGACGAAAACCAAACCAATTTGGACTGCAATTTCCCCTTCTCAGATGCACCAGTATGTATTATTTCTCTCGTTGATTAGGGGCATGCAAAGTGCTCATACGCGCAGATTTTACCCCGCCGAAACCGCATTTTAACGAGTGGAAACCCCCTCGCATTTTGTTGGATTTGATGTGGGCGCATTTCTAGACCCGGTCATTTTTACGGATTGAAGGCCGGTAGAACATCACACATCCATTGGACACCAGATCCGCAGGATACTTTAGGAAATTCCTAAGTCAAATGTATTCTTCCATATCGATTATGTCTTGATGAAGAATTTTTTTTTCCCACTTCTACTATTGTCTTCTCTTTCCGTGATCAACTGTTATAATTGCTGACCAAAATTGCTAACCATAACCCGGATCTTTTCGACATCGAACAGAATAGATACTTGCGCATCCAACTGAAAGGACTTGATCAAGTCATTATTCAACTCTTGCAACTTCCCAAAGTTCTTCTTTTTCGATATAAGATATCCCATTATTTTACGGATGAACATTTTTCTTCTAGGATTTTCCCTTATCTTAGTAACATTATCAAATATCAATCTATTTAGGTTCAGTTCTTCCTGACTATCAGTTCTCATTATTTCTTCGTCATCTAAACGTTTGATCTCTTCAACTTTGGAAATGATATTATACTCTTCGATCCATATTTTTCTTCTTTAATGTAACTTTTTTTATTTTGAAAAAAAAAAAAAAAAAAAAAAACTCTTAAATCTCGCAATCCACTCGCACCCACTTAGTTCATCCGGTCACCCCGCGAATATTATACCCGCTGGGTAATGGATTGGATATGGGTACATTTTAGAAACCGGTTATTTGGATTGATTGGACGTGGGTAGTACCAAATTCGCATCCGCCCATCCGTTGCTCACCCTATCGTTGAAGCTATGGGCCTAAAGCTTGATCACTAATTGTATTTTCATTCCAAGAGGAATCCTGTTTTGAGACATACAAGGTAATGACAAAATAGAGTCACTATGTGGTAAAATCAATAACGCCTTATCCATCATATTTGTATCATGACAGTAATGCCCTTACTTTCCTAGTGTTAATGATAATATTTAGAATCTAATATTAATGATTAGTAGTTAATGTTAATGATTAGTGGTTAACGTCAATGTGTTAGTTTCAAAGAGAATTATTTTTGGAGAGATAGTTAGGTAAAGGTTTGTTAAAGAAGAAGAAGGAAAAAAAATTAGGATTTTGAGATCTTCTGAACTAATATATAATTAAGGTTTGTTAATACATTGGTATACTCCTAAACGAGGTTTAATGTCCTTTTTATAAGTTGAATTTGTCAAAAACTTGTATTTTTACAACCTAGATCTAAAAAATTGAATTTTTATAACCGACCAGATGAATGGTTCGGCTGATAACTTGTCAGCCGAACCTATGTTTGTTGAAAATATACCTAGGTTCGCCTGACAAGTTATATGGTTGATAACTTGTCAGGCGAACCTAGGATTTTCAAAAAACATAGGTTCGGCTGACAAGTTATCAGCCGAACTTCACTTTGTAATTGACGAATTTAGGTTCGGATGATTCGAATGAAAAATTGAACAACGAAACTTAGTGCGTTTTTTAACAAAGTGAAGTTCGCTATCATTTTCATCTTTTATTATCAGTCGAACTTGTCATCAGCACTTTTAGAATGGAAAATAACAAGCAGTTCGGCTGATAATTCGTTTCAATTTTCATCCTTACTTCACTTTGTAATGCCATTACACCTTGGGTTTTTCGATCTAAACCTAATATGTCAATCAAACACTAGAAAATAAAACATTGTTTTGTAGGAAATACTTTGTACATATCCTTATTCGATTTGATTTCTTCTTCTTCTTCTTCTTCAGTTCACGGATTAGAAGAACGATAATTAGAATGATTACGATTCTTCGTGCAAATCATTTAATTGATGTGTTTAATCGATGATCAAAGTTCTATAAATCGAAGATAATGAAAAATTGAAATCGGGAATTCATGAATAAGTTCCGTTGAGAAGAGAAGATGATGAAAATAAAACTGATTTTGTAGTAATTAAGTTTATAATTTTGAGTTTTTAAATTAAGTTTCAAATTAATAAAAAATTATTTTTGTGATTTAAAGTATTCAAGGATATCTAAGTAATTTACTACCCATAAACCACCCCTTGTCACCCCACTCTAGGTATCCTCCCCCTTAAAGACCTTGACAAAATTTTGTCTCATATTAAACGGTGTTGAAACCTCGTTTCCTATTGGCCGAAATAGGCCTTTTCTAATGTAGAAGCTATTCTCACATTAAAAGGTGATGAAACCCTCGCTTTCTATTGGTCAAAATAGGCCTTTTCTAAGAACACGCGATTGGGGGATACTTAAACTAATTGGGGGATAGGGGGAAAAGAAAAAATATGGATTTAAATATCAAATCAGGGTCACCCCTTATCTATGTATTTTACCTAATTCCTAATCTACCCCTCACTGATCAGGTTTAGTGTTTAATTATAATTAGGAAAATTCATAAGTATTTTTTAAATGATTAGTGTGTATTTTTATTTGTATTTGGGTGGGTGAGGTGAGTGTAGAAGGAGGGGAAAAATTTGAGAGAGAACTTTTTTTTGGTGAAAATGGAGGATGATTGTGAAGAGAGAATTGCTGCTGAATCTTTAGCTCAACTACAACAAGGAGCATATCTTCAATCTTCTACTAATGACAACAACTCACAATTGCAAGTATTTGTGGAACCAACACCCTTGGATCGTGATTTTTATGAGCATAAAGTGTTTCGTGAAGAACCAACCCAAGAGAATAAACTAGTTCAACATACAAGCACTCCCAATACTCAGGTAAAGGTCCCAATGTGTTGAAAATTTGATTTTTTTTTTCCTTTGAATCTACCATTGTTGCAGCTGAAATAGTTCGGTGCCAGCATGGACGTAGTATGAATACAATGCCGGCAGTAGCATTCCCGACATTGTATTCATACTACGTCCATGCCGGCCAACAATATCCTCCATTAAAAAATGCAAGACGGCATTGTATTCAACCGAAAAAACCATGCCGGTACAAAAGTTACTTTTTACCTACCAAGAAATATTTTATGGAATATGCTACCGGCATGGTTCAATCCTAACGTTACCATGCCGGTTCCAGGAAAAAAACATACAGGAAGCAGTGTCTTCCAAAGCTAAATACCGGCATGGTTGATTCATTATCCACCACGCCGGCACTTTGTACCGGCGTAGAACCATAGATAACGAGCATGCTGGCACTTATGTTTCCGGCGTTGATTTCAAATGAAATGTTTATGCCGGAAGTGTTTCAAATTTGGTCTTCAGTTTCGGTTCAGTTCGACCATGCCAGAACTTTGGTCGAGCATGCCGGAACTTTGGTCCGGCATAGTATTTTAATTTTTTTTGGAACTAATTTATTTTCTTTTCATTCGACCCTTAGGTTGTGACATATATTGATCCAACAAATGCAAGACCGCTTGGTCGGGATACGTCGGAATACCATAAAATTCCTCTGGTATGTTACCAAAGAAAATTTTTCACCTAGTATCTTGAACTTTACTAATGGATTGCTTGTAATGAACCTTATAATCTCCCATTATTGTCCTTATGTAGGGAATAAAATCTAAAAATGAAGCAATTGTTTGGGCTAAAGATACGGCTCTTAAGAACATGTTTGTGTTGGTGAGGAATACCCAAGGTTCAAATATCCGTTTTGAGATGGCTTGCGAGAGAAGTGGGGAATAGAAGGAGAAAAATATCCACAAGAGAAAGGGATATGTATATCCAAAGAAGACTAATAGGGTATACAAGACTCGTGCGATGAAGGATAATTGCCCCTTTAAGCTTGTATTCAATTTAAACGACAAGGACAAGGAATGCGATTGTAAGGTGTGGTTCGGCCGTCATAACCACCCGGATCCGGAAGATTTTGTTGGTCACTCCCTAATTGCGAAGCTAAAACCTCACGAATTTGAGGATTAAAGAGATTGACCAAAGCATGTATCAAACCAAAACCAATTCTAAGAGGCTTCAAGGAAAAGGATCGGACGAACGTGTCTTCTCTAAGTACAATTTATAGCGCACAAGCAACTATTATAAGGGTGGAATGGGAAGGGGGAGCGTTGTGCAAGAATTTGAGAAGATAGTTTGGGATCCCAACTACACGCGTATCATTAAAAGAGGGTCGGAAAACAAGCCTCTTCAAATATTCATTTCGTATCCTTTTCTTGTGAAATTGGCTTATACATGTTTTGGTGTTCTTATGATGGATTGCACCTACAAGACAAACAAATACAATATGCCGTTGTTCAATATCGTGGGGAAAACATCGGAAAAGGTATCATTCACATTGGCTTGGTGTTTAATGGAAAACGAGAAGGATTATAATTATAATTGGGCATTACGACAATTGAAATTACTCTTCTGGGAAAATCATCTTCCGAGGGTCATCATAACCGATCAAGATGACGCACTAATGAATGCAATACCCGGCGTCTTCCCGGATGCACAAAATTTCCTATGTACATATCATATACGTCAAACATCGGACAAGGTATCATTCACATTGGCTTGGTGTTTAATGGAAAACGAGAAGGATTATAATTATAATTGGGCATTACGACAATTGAAATTACTCTTCCGGGAAAATCATCTTCTGAGGGTCATCATAACCGATCAAGATGACGCACTAATGAATGCAATACCCGACGTCTTCTCGGATGCTCATCTTGCTCAACTGTTCTAGTAGGTTCACGGATTACGAGTTTTTTGCGGTCACCACTCTCCCATTTTTTTCCCTCTTGTAGATGCCCCCAAACGCTTGTTGCGACCAAGTTCTTTCCCTCGAGGAGGCAGAAACTCGGGAGTACCAAGATTGTTCTTCTTTCTTTTATTAATGCCAACATCTTTAGCTTTTGCTTTCTTAGCTTCCTTGGCTTTAGCCCTATATCAAAAGAAACACGAAATAAATATAAGACAACTCACAATCATATTTGATGCCAGCATAGATATACTGAATAACGGCATATAATCATCAATACCGGCATTGGTTCACGAAATATTGACCATGCCGAGACCAAGAAACAGAATAGTAACTTAACAAATAAACTATGCCGGGACATGATGCCGGCATTGTCGAATAAATGTCGACAATGCCGGTACTGTTAACAAATTCCTAGGGTTTTCCTATATATTAAAAGAGCACTGCCGGCATGGTCGAAAAAATTTAAAACAATGCCGTAAAAGATTACCGGCATAGTATTCATCCTAATTTCAATGCCGGGACAACACATTCAGTTTCAGGTGATTTAAGTTTTGCAGCCGGCATGGTATTCATACTAAATTCAATGCCGGAACTCGTTACCGGCATGGTATTCATACGAAATACAACGCCGTAACTTGGTACCGTCATTGTATTCATACTAATTTCAATGCCGGCATTGACTGTAACTCAACTGTTTAAGTTAGGGTTTGCGATTCTAACCTAAACCCAGTGCCTTAAATCGATGGAAACACTCATAGAACAGTTCAGAATCACTTACTTTCTCATAGAAGTCATTTGTTCGAGAGTTTGATGGTCCGAATCCTCTTCTTCTTCTTCTTCTTGAGTAATCCGATTGAGCCTTTCTTCTTGTTTTTGTTGAGCAATTGATTTTGAGTTTGATTGCGGATTGGGATTGGGTTTCTTTCGTGGAGACATGGTTATAGATAGATTCGGGTAATCGACGAGGAAATTTTTGAATCGACGATGAAGAATGATGGTGCGCACGATGAAGAACTTTTTTTTTCAAAACCCTAACTATGCTGTGCCGGAACTGATGAAGATGAATGGCGGGATATGTTTTTGATTTTAAGTTTTTTATTTTGTGGGAAGGGTAATATAGGTCTTTTCATAATGTTTTTAATTAACTAAAGGGTATTTAAGTATTTCCACCCTCCAAAAACACCCATTAGCTGACACTATTGGTTGGGGAAAGTAATTTATATCCCCAAATTAGTTTAAGGGGAAAATTAATGTTTGGTCCTTTTTTAGGTGATCCCAAGTCAGTTTAGTCCTTTGGGAAAACACGTTTCCTGTTTGGTCCATAATTATTTAAAAATATTAAATAGACCAACATACTCTTCCGTGTTAATTAATTACTTTTTTTTTTTGTAGCGGTTCATTCTTTTTGATTAACTATCAGGCTTTTTTAGATTTGAGTTCATTTTGTCTCATGAAAATTGTACACTTCATTAAATTCTATGAACTTCATTTCACTTCATTAAATTCTACAAAAAAAAATCGTTATTAAGAACAAAAAATCAGAGTTCATGTTTTCAAATGAACACACAACAAAAACTCCACTATTTTGAATAAAAACAAGAGTCCATTTTTTCAAATGAACTCCTAATAAAACCTATATGAAAACCGAGTTCATTCTTTCAAATGAACTCCTAATAAAAACCTATATGAAAACCGAGTTCATTCTTTCAAATGAACTCCTAATAAAACCTATATGAAAACCGAGTTCATTCTTTCAAATGAACTCCTAATAAACCTATAAAAGAAAACAAAGTTCATTTTCCAAAATGAACACACAACAAAAATTCGTAAAAATGAACTACATCAGCATTATCTTCATCATCTTCGTCGTCTTCAACAGCAGCAGCAAACATCATCATCTTCAACAGCAACTTATCTTCATCTTTTACACGAGCAGCAAACATCAAAATCAAGATCTTCAACACGAGCAACAAACAAAAATCATCATCAACACGAAAAACATCAACAATCGAGATCTTCAACACGAGTAGCAAACAAAAGATCATCATCTCCGTCTTCAACACCAGCAGAAAACATCAAAAACAGTAGCAAGAAATCAAAAAAGCATCTTCATCTTCGTCGTTTTCATAATCTTTATATGATTCATCGTCTTCATCATCTCTGCAAATCAAAATCGTAAAAAAAAACACAAATCTTCATCGTTTCTTGTGTAGCAGAAAAAGAAAAAAAAAATGGAGAGGAAGGAAACTAGATCTGAAAATAAAGAGGAGAGAGAAAGTAAATCTGAGAATGAGATATTTTCTACTTATTTTTTATATATATGTGGTCCCAAAAGGGTATTTCTGCCACCACACAATGACAATTACATCATCCATGACGTCATTCTAGGACCATATCATAATTTCTAAGACCAAATAGTAATATATTTTTTTTTTAAGGACCAAATAGAACTCTCTCTAATATATTATTCCTAGGACTAAATGGTATTTCTACTTAGTTTAAGTATCCTCCAATCGGGCGTTCTTTTCTAATGTCATCAGCACTCTACATACGGGAAATATAGGTACAAAACAATCAATGGAAAAACGAAAAACAAATAAGAGATCAACGAAAAACAATCAATGCAATATTTTCTTCAAGGTAATAAAGAACCAAAATCACAAAATTGATCTAAAACAAAACACATCATATTTCGATTTCGTTAAAGAAAAACAAATAAGAGATCTCAATTGATCGATAACATAGGATGATTTTTTATATTTTAAGACATTGGATCAAAAAAACAGAGAAGTGATATTAAGGAGCACCTTCAGCAACTTCGGGTTGAACACGGGGTGGAAGAGGGGAGTAACGGGTTTGGTAAGTCCGTGCCTGATCCAACACCCATCTCAAGTTCTTCTTCTTTTCCACCCCAGTTGTTTGCGCCCAACTCGCTGAGTTGATTATCAGACTCGGTATCTGGATCTGTTAGGCACTCAAAACAGCGAGTCACCATTGTTCTCAAATCTCATTTTCTTCTTCATTTTTAACCCATCAAATCTAATTCAAAATTGACATCTCTGCTGCCATCAGTGGTGACGAGCTAATTTTGAATCATAGTTGGTGGGAGAAAACTGAAATAAAATCAACTGTTCATCTTTAATCAGATTCGACAACAAAATAAAATAAACAGAAAACTAAATGGGGGTATAGGCAAATCTGTTTGTAGTAAGGACATGGTTCTTTCCTCCTAAACCTTTTCTCAATTCTTCTTTCCTCTGAGTTCGTTGGTGGTTGCGGTGGAGTTGCACATCTCCATTCAGAAAAAGAAGGAAAATGAGATGGCCAAATGGGGACAATAGGTAATTAATAGGGTGATGTATGAATATAACCTTGACACTTGGTTAGCATGCCTTTCAATATTGACTTACGTGGAGAAAGAAAAAAGAGAGTTTAGAGAGGTAAACCGGATATCACCTTCTCTTTCTTTTACGGTTTTACCCCGGCATAATGATTTTTATATGGGATACATACCCAAATCGAAAATACACTGTAGTCATGGTCATGGGATAAAGTCTTTTATGTATCCTGGTTGGGGTACCTATCATATTATAACTCATTTATCCAAATTATTAATGGAAGAAAAAAAAAACCACATTTTATACCACATATTTGTAATTTTTCTCCACCTATTTAACGCATTAAGACAGGGCGGCGCAAAGCCTCGCAACACTAAATCAAAACTGAATCGCCACGGGGCAGGGTGAAAACCCTCCACAAACCAAATTAAAAATTAATTGCCACGGGGTAGGGGAAGCCCCGCGCACACTAAATTAAAAATGCATCACCACGAGGCTGGATGAAGCCCCGAGCACATCAAGTTAAAAGAAAGAAAAGATGCCCAATGTGTAGCACGGGAACAAATCTAATGATAATCAATTTATACGCCTCAATTTTTTTGAGTATGCCTCAAAACAGGATTCTCCAAGAGGGTAGTATGGGTTCTTATCACCTAGTTGATCTCCGCCACCACTATCCCTGTCTAGCTTTTAAAGGGCGAGACGATTAAACAAATTTCCAGTTTGCCAAAAAAAAAAAAAAAAAAAAAAATCCTCATCGAGCATTACTAAATGAATAAACCGTTATATCAAGCATATGGACATTTAGCACAAAATATTATTTTCTCTTAATCAGCTTTCTTGACTATATATGCTTAATCGGTAAAAGCTCCAGTGGATTTCTACACCATGTTGACTCCATCTTTATGTCTTCCGTCTTCAATCCTTTCGGTAATTCCCAATCGAAATTGTACAATACATTAGCGAGGACAAGCTCTACTAACACGATTCCCATATTCAAACCAGGGCAAATCCTTCGACCTCCCCCAAATGGCGTAAACTCAAAATTTTGATTTTAGACAAAATCAATGGAGCTATCCTTGAACCTTTCCGGCAAGAATTCTTCTAGGTTTTCCCAATGTTCTGAATTTCTACCTAGTGCCCATGTATTTATTAGGAACACCTCGTACTGAAAAGAGTCTAAAGGACAGTACAAGGGAAGGCAAAGTCCCGCCTCTAACTGGCCCTCAGTCACAATTATCTCATTCGGACCACAAGGTTGCTCGGCGATTTTCTTAGTAAGAACGCCGTCTTGTCCTGCAGGGCTAGCAAAGGCGACCTCGAACCTCTGAAGGCGGTATTTGGCCTTCAAGTTCTCTAAATAAGCAGTATCAGACATCCCGGAGGAACGACTGGTACCAGAGGGTTTCGAAATAGGCCTCTTATCAGTGCCGTAAAAGTTCAAAATAAGAAAAAACATCCACACCTAGAAAAGAAAAACATCATAATCATAAATTGAAAAGAATAAGAGGGCAGAAATACAAAAGATGAAAGATCTGAGACGACGACAATGAACCAGTAACAGTGATAAATACCATTAACAAATAAAACAACCTTAAAAAAGGAAAAAATAACCCCTACCGTCTTAGAGGTCGAGATGGAGAGCTTCTGCCAGACATAATGAAATTCTTTATGAGATTCGAGGAGTTAAGAAGGAACAGGAAAAAACAGAAAAGAAAGAGAACAAAAAAACTCTGAACTCATCAAAAGGAGAAAAGAAATAAAACCATGTTTCTCTATCCTAAGAGGATTTTATACAAACCTTTGGACAATCAACAGGCGCCTCAGGTCTAACAGGTAAAAGTACATTAAAAGCAAAGACGTGGCAAAAATCTCGGGACGTGGCGACAAAGAAGGAATGGTTACATGTTTTCTTCCCATCATGCCCTCGGCGAGATGAAAAGAAAAAGAGAAAATTGTGAGGGGAAAATAGCCGATTGCAACGTGTCGACATCTCAAGAGATGATCTCATGATAAGATAGTAAGAAAGGTGTACCGAATCACACTCCAAAAGGTGATTGCATTTGAACCGAGACGTCAGCTAAATGGATACATGTATGACGCGTGTGAAGAGTGGTCTAATCACACAGATGGTCAAGTCTAAAAAGAAGGAAATGCATTTAATGAAGGATCAGAAGAGGTGCGATACAGCTGTGGACGAAAGTACATTGTATCAAAAGATCAGATACATGACGATCAACAATACAACCTGAAGAAGGTGCAGTACGATGCCCTCCAAGGAGGAGCAGTACGATAGTAGACAAGGCAAGACAACTCGGGAAGAGAGTCAAGCAAAGCACCACGAAGGAGAACGATGTAGGATTCGTCCGAGTAATGATAAGATGTACGAAAGCGTCACCATCTCAGCGATATTGGGTCACACCTTCACGAGTCCAGTCTGTCTATAAATACCAGTCCATGTAGAAGGAAATGGGAATGTAAGGTTAGATGGTCTTTCTTCAGAGAATTCTAGAGAGAGATTTAGAGAAAGAAAGAGTGAGAAGTCTAAGTGATATTTGTAACTCATTCAAGGGTAAGACCTTAATCAATAAAGAGATAGTTTCTTTCCGGTGGATGTAGGTCTACAAGTCCGAACCACGTTATATGCTTGTGTTCATCTTTACTTTCATGTTCTTTGCATCTTGTTTATCTTTGAATCATGAATATTAGTAGCTTTATAGTCGTTAGATTCACTTGGGTATAGTAGTCAGAAAAGATGCAACTACACTTATGTCAGAAGAGAAGGCTCTCAAGAATAATCAAACTAGGTGCAATCAAAGTTTCAACAACCGTTAGTTAATCAAATCAATAATCGAAAACTAAAATAACAATGCAATTATTTAGTTTCCCACCAACGGTACTCGTAGAGCTTCTTGATCCCACAAAAGTCTTTAAACGAGCGGTCGTTAGAGATTTCACCTAATTAGGGTACTTTCCTCTCTGGATAGACGGCTCTATCAGAAACAACACGAATGAAGTTTGCCTGGTTCTTAGTATAGTTCGCAAGAAATGCAAACTCAGGTATTTATAGACCAAGGTTGTTTGGACAACAAGGAAATTCCAAAACCGAAAATATTCTCAAGATATGCATTAAAGTACCTAATTTCGGTTTTCCTATTTCCAATTAATGTCAAACAATATTTTTTGAAATCTCTCTTAGAAAATTTCTATTATTAGTTTAGCACATTAACTAATAAACCTTTTACGGATGATATGCTTTAATTGCTGGTAATTAAAACATATATATTTGAAAATCATAATTAGATGCTTTTCACAATTTCAGTTTGGCATCACCTTGAGCATCAAGGAATATATTTGAACAATTAATGATAAGAGTTATGCATATGTTCAAGTAATGTCGTCATCTTGAAGTTTTCTATCTTAGAAAAACCTAATTTCAACATCACACACAACATAGAAAAATATGTGAATATTGGAAACTCAGTTTTTATCTTGGGAACGGTTATACCATGACTCACTATATAGGTTGCGACCGGTTATACCATGCTTCCCAGTGTAGGTTGTGACCGGTTACACCTTGCTTCCCAAAGTAGGTTGTGAGCGGTTACACCATGCTTCCTAGTGTAGGTTGTGACCGGTTACACGTTGTTTCCCAAAGCTAGTTAGGATCGGTTACACCTTTTCACATAATATAGGCTATGACCAGTTATACCTTGATTTTCAACATAATTTAAGATCGGTTCTACCTTGTCATCTTGCATTAGTCATCCAAATATTATTCAATGAAGAACTGGACAAACACACTTATGATTTCCCTTTCGATTATGACAAGTTCATACATCTACTTCCTTAAACTACTATAATAATACATAGTTTCCTAGGATGAAATCACACATATATCCCATACATAATCAAGTAACTAAATATATAGATTATGTTGATGTCGTATTTACGAAGTTAAAAGGATAAGCGTTATAGTTCAATATAATTCCTTGATACTTTGATCATAATGTTATGACCAAGTCCAATCACTAGAGTGTCATAAATATATCTTCGCATGTTATGTTTTCAATATAAAGCGACTTCAAAGAAACGTTAGGAATGGAAACAAGATCAAGTCAATATTATTAACCTCAAGTGGAAGGATGATGTCTTTGTTGCAGTCGTTACTTCTTCAAATTCTTCAGGTCTTCAGAGTAATACTTGTAAGTCTCAACATTCCTATACTTTCTAGTCTAACCTAAATGAAGCTGACTCTAGTAATTAATCAAGCGACTCTAGATGAGTTTTGATACTAAAATATGAAAACCAAACTTGACATACCAACGCTTGGTGGGTTCAATCGATCTATGCTCTAACGTTTATATTTATTGATGTTATTGTCTTAGGGTTTGGATTTAATAGATTGAAAAGTATTATACATTGATTGTGTTCCTGTGCAACTATTGATTGATTGTGTTCTCTTGCTTAGAATTAATAATAAAAAATGATTTTTTTTCCTTCTTCTTCTTTGTACTGATAAAACCGAACAAAACCGCAACCGACTCGGATCGGTTTAAAACCGAACCAACTATTGATTTGCTCGGTGACGGTTGCAAAACTGAGAAACGGTAGTTGGTCAACTCGGTCAAAGGTTTTGCCAAAAAACCGGACCGACCGACCATTGTGCATCCCTGTACGCATTTGGGGTCGAATCCGTAGATTCTAACGGCTCATCCGTTTTTTTACAGGAGAGTTGCACTGTCAGCCCTCAGGTATGTAGACTAATGGAAATTGTGTATTATTAATACAGATGCCGATGTCAAAATGAAATTCTCCATATATTGCATTGGATGCACATGAGACAAAACTCATGTTGGAAAGTTGGGTAAAACTAGAGGATGAAAACAAATAGAAAAATGGTGTACCCTGACTTCAAGGATCTTTTGATTCTTTTAGACAATAATTCGACCTTTCCCAATTAATTGGCGAGTACAACAGGTCACTCGAATTATACTTGCAGGATTAAATAAACCCCTAACATCGTAATTGAATTCAAGGATTGTCCTTGACTGACCGAGAAAACATTGATTAAGATTCTGATGATGCTATTAGAGAAGAAGAAACAATAATATTTGATGTGTTTTCAAGAGAACAATTACTCCTACTTATAAGGGATTTCATGTCTTTTGGAGATGGTTGTTTATCACCAAACGATACCTTCAAGAGGCATAAGTGGTGGTTATTGCAGAGACGCTTCTATTTGTTAGAGCAATGCTCGGTTAAACCCACAAGTTTTGCTATCTCAAAACAGTTGTTAATGTTAGATGAACAAAACTATATTTTGATTTCTAGTATAAGTCAAGTCTCGGACTAGGTTAGAATTTGGTAGTTGAATATCAGACATCACTCTCGAAAACTGATGATCGACGAAGACATTTGGAGATTTTCATTAATCAGGTATCTGAATACTAAACCATTCTATTTTATTCACCATCTAATTAGCATTCTATCTTTTGAGACTATGTCTTACGATTTATGGTAGATTTATCGCAAATAAGAAATTTGGAGTCAAGCTTGTCTTGATAAAAATCTCGAAATATGATTCAAGCATGGATGTTCAATGGTCCTTAACAATATTAGTTCGAAACAATTTATTGTTGAAGAATTAATTTATGGATCAAAGCAAATGATTTTATCATTTGGAAATGTTTCAAAAGATCAAAAGAGAGAAATACGAAACTTCTGTTATTTCGGCTCAGGGTAGGTTGACGAACCACTTCGCAAACCATGGATATCTGAGTTTCAGAAATACAGGGAAAGTTGGTTAACCCGGTTCGCAAACCACAAGTTCAGTTGACGACAGTTCACAAACCGTGGTGAACTGAATTTTCATGTTGGTGTAAAAGACTTATAGTTTTCGAACCCGATTCACGAACCGTAGCATCCTAACTTATGAATTAAACATCAAGAACTATCATGCTTACTGTAAATATATTTATCAGCATTATTAATAACAAAACAATATGACAAAGCTACTTTGTCAAACTTCTCGGTTGCTTGAAGCCATAGAAAGATTTTACCAACTTGGAAACTTTCTTTTCTTGGTATGGTAATATGAAACCTTCAGGTTGTTCCATATGTATCTCTTTTCTAAATTATCATTTAGAAAAATAGTTTTGACATCCATTTAATGTATAATGAACTTGTGAATAGATGCAAATACAATTAAACAACGGATAAATGAGATGAGAGGAACAAGGGCATATGTATCAAAAAACAATCAACTCCATGCCTTTATTTATAGCCCTTAGCAACTAATTTGGCTAAACCCCCGAGACCCCACGTCATAACGGCAAATATAATGCTTACGTTTTGAAAATATCCAACAAACCAAACCTCTGGACCATGAACCCCTGATCAGATGCACCAAAATGCATTATTACTCCACTGAAGTTGTGGGCCTAAAGCTTAATATGGGTGCCTATCACATAGCTGTTTGGGATAGGAAGGACGATCATGACATGATTTGGACCTCGATCTCCACCACCACCATGCCTATCTAGCTTTTTAGAGGGTGAGATGATTAAACAAACTTTTAGAGGGTGAGATGATTAAACAAATTTCCAGTTTGCCAAAAAAAAAAAATCCTCACGGAGAAATAATAAATGAATCACATCTACATCCAACGTAAAAGCTCAAGTGGTTGTTTACACCAAGTTGACTCCATCTTTATGTCTTCCGTCTTCAATCCTTTTGGCAATTCCCAATCAAAAGCGTACAACACATTGGCGAGGACGAGCTCTACTAACACGATTCCCATATTCAAACCAGGGCAAATCCTTCGACCACCCCCAAATGGCGTAAATTCAAAATTTTGATTTTCGACAAAATCAATGGAACTATCCTTGAACCTTTCTGGCAAAAATTCTTCTGGATTTTCCCAATGCTCTGGATTTCTCCCTAGTGCCCATGTATTTATTAGGACCCATGTCTTGGGGTAGATGTCGTAACCATCAATTTTACTGTGTTTCATGCTTTCTCTCGCAAGCAATGGAGCTGTTGGATGCAACCTTAGAGTTTCTTTAACTGCCATTTTCAAGTATTGAAAATTATCAAGGTCTGATTCCTCTACCTGTCCTTTTGATCCCACATAGTTTCTGATCTCTTCTTGAACTTTCTTCATCGCTTTTGGATTTTTAGCCAGTTCTGCCATTGCCCAAGTCATTATACCAGTTGTCGTGTCTACACCGCCAAGATATACATTCTGATAGTTTTTAAACAGAAAAATCATAGATATGCATTATTAGTATTACCAAAAGAATTTATACAAACTAATTGGGCTAGAGCAGTACTTGGCCAACTCATACTTGACGCCAAATGTTCGATTAACTAGAGAGAAAAAGAAAAAGAAATTACCAAAACAATTGCTTTAATATGGTCGTCAGTGAGACTAATTGCACTCGTTTGAGCTTTCTTTAGTTTAAGCAAAATGTCAATGATATCTTCGTGCTCCAGTTTCACTCGCTCCCAGTTGTCATGCTCGTCTATAATTTGTTGTAAGAAGCTGTCCAAATCATGAAAGCATTTATCTGTTTTACCATGAACTCCAGTGATCCTATCAATAATCCAACTTACCATGGGAAAGAAGTCGGATGCAGATAAACTAGTCAAAACCCCGACTTCACAAAGAAGTTCTGTAAGTTTTCCATTATCATATCTATTCCTACTTTGACCTGTTGTGCTACCAAAAGCAATTCTACAGATTGTTCTGTGCGCAAAACTTGTAAAGTTTTCATAAATGTTAACAGCAGTAATAATTGAAGAAGATGATATGGAATCAATCAACACATCAACTTCCTCTGCCCTGATTACCTTAAAAGATTGCACCCTTTTCCTACTATAGAGTTCAATTACGCATACTTTTCGAACCTCTCTCCAATACTCTCCATAAGGTGCAAAAGCCATATCTACGTAATTATACGAAAGCCGTTTTCGTCCAGCAAGTTGAATTCTATTACAGAACTCAATATCACGAGTTTTCAAGACTTGTTCGGCAGCTTCAACCGAGGAGATTATGACCGTTGGTACACGACCATACTGTAGAAGCATGACTGGACCATATATTTTAGACAGTTGCGAGAGTGCTTGATGAGGCCGTTTTGTAAGTTGATGTAAATTGCCAATGATTGGAAGCTTAGGAGGACCAGGTGGGAAGTTGGGTTTATTTTGACCATTGTTTCTGTTTTTGAATGTAACGAGCAAATATAGAGGAAGTAGTAGAAGAGGGAGAAGTAGAATGAAATTGGTACGTAAAACCTCCATGCTTAAATGAAAAGACTATTATTATCTCTTTTGTTGCGAAATGGTGGTGTTTTAAGAAGACAATAAGATGAGGTTCTTCTTATGGAACAAGGATGATGGTACTAAGGTATTCATTTATGAAGATTCAGCTAAAAACAAATCCAAACCCACCCCTACCTATGTAATCAGTGATTAATAAGGTGATGCTATTTCAAGACTATTTTGGGGCGTACGGCTGCTATTTTATATTCAATTGTGATCGATGCGTTTGGTTCCGTTTCTTGCATTTTTGAATTATAGATTGTTTTTGGCGTTGCTCATCAAAATACCCAACCCTTATATGTCAACATACGGTGAAAATATTTATTAAGTCAAGCACAAAGAGACAGAAGCATGTGGTAACGGTTAGGTGGAGTGCTAAATGGCAAAAAGCCATTAACAATTGCTTAAAATTCTAAGAATCGCTTCACCGTTTAAAATAGCTTTTCCATGTCGCTACATTTTTCTTTCTCTAAGCATCATCAGAACCTTTTTTCCGGTTTGTTATAGGTTAAATCAAGTTACGTTGTTAAAGGGCTTCATCACGCACTGAAAACATTATTTGACATGAATAAAGTCATTTTTGTGCCTGTTAGATACAATTCCTAAGAGCCAGATGGACCTCATAGCGAGTAGACAGAGTGGAAGACTTGTTTCTTCCAAGTTTTGAATGGATTTTCTTTGTATCGGAAGAGCATAAAACGTGTTCTAAAAGACAGAATGATAAGCTTTTTACATGGTTTATAATATAGAACTATATAGTACTCCTGTGTTCCTAAAAGAAGACTTCTCATTCTTTTTCTTTTTTTTGCTCGGTAAAGAAAAGTTTATTAGAAAAGGAAGGAGTGTCAAAAGAATAACCAACCACCAAAACAAAAACAAAGTTTATTAGAAAAGGAAGGAGTGTCAAAAGAATAACCAACCACCAAAACAAAAACAAAGGAAGTAGGAGGCCAAAGCCAACTGGAAAAATCCAAAACAAAAGAAAGTGTACAGTCAAGGAGGGTTAAAGAACAACTCCTTCCAGTCACAAATTACATCATTCACAGAAAACCCAGCCACACAAGAAGAGTAAGAAGCCCAGTTGTACGAAGTTAACTTAATATCCTTTATAAGATCTTCAACTGTGCGCTCTTTGTTGCTGAAGGTACAATTGTTGCGTTCCAACCAAATAACCCACAGGGAAGCAGCATAAAGGCGTTTCCATATTTCTTTACCGCGAGCAGAAAAACGAGGTGTTATCCAATTCTCAATAAAGTCTTTAGTTGAACCACATAGATTTAAACCTTGGTTGGCTGCATCTCCAAAATAACGCCAGATTTTCTTCGAAAAAGTACAATTCAGAAAAATGTGGCCATTAGATTCGGCAAGTACTCAAAAGATAGTTGACCAAACAAAAAAAAGCAAGTACGTACATGAGGAAGGGAATGGATATTCCAAGCACACGGAAATCACCAACAATGATTCACCCAAATCAAGTCCAAACACACTATTAACAAGATTGATGCATGCAGCAAGGATACATTCTGCACTCTGAAGATTCAGCTAAAAACCAATCCAAACCTACCCACAATCAATTAACATCACCAAGTTGTCCCTTCGGAAAATAAATAAATAAAATAAGATAGAGTTCACCAAGTTGCCATTTTAAGGCTTATTTAAGGACTTGTATACTTTCGTGTGATCTGGGTTTTGTTTGATTCGTACCTAACCCTTATGTCATTCGGTGTGTATATTTATTAAGCTCTTTTTTATACTATAAAAATAAATAAAATTGTTTCAGTAAATAATAAGGTAAAAAGGAAGAGGTAGAGAAAGAAAAGGATTCCATTATAAGAGTTCTCACTGTTACATGGAGAGGGGAAAACCAAAAGACTTCCGTTTTGGACCGCACATCCATGGGCACGGGCCCTTTAACATTCCCCGTTGTGCGGTTCAATAAAACTTCATATGCAGTGCTTCACATATAGTGCTTCAAATGTAGTTCTTCAAACGTCGTCCTCTCCTTGATGACTTGTGCCGAAATCAATTGTCTCACTAAAACTTTGAAAAAGAAAAACCCAGTGGGAGAAAACCTTGGTACAACTCTTCACATGCAGTACTTCACATGTTGTCTCGTACTTTACATGTAGTTCATCACATGCAATACGATCTTCAAAGACCGATGAGTCTAAGTTAATTGCCTCGTTAAAACTTCGTCAGTATAACCCAGAGGGACAAAACCTGAACTAAAGAAAAAAAGTACAATATTAAGAAAACTTAGAACATAGTTGGACTCGAATATGTTGCCTCATTAAAACCTTGACAAGGAAAAACCAGTGGGATAAAACCTTGACGAAGGAAAAGAGTACAACATGAAAAGAGTACAACCTTGATGCAAGCAAAGGTGATCTGTTGCAGATGATCACTTTGCTCCGTTGAAGTTGACTAGTTGCTTCGTAACTCTTAAGGCAGAAAATCCTCGTGGGAAAGACAATAGCCTTAGATGGGAAATTACATTCCCGGTGTTTTTTGTTGTCTCATTAAAAACCTTGCCGAGTAACAAAACCCTGTGGTAAAGAGCAACCTTGGTGAAGGGATATAGTTCAACACACCATTAGATGCTCCCCCTGATGTCGGACAATTTTCATTAGTCTAATGCAGTCAAAAGGAGCTTACTACACTTTACTTTGGTGACTTGAATGTTTATAAGTCCCTGTTGTTGATTCTGAAAGTTACGTTGCTTAACGGACTATCGCGTTTCATTTCTTTGATTCAGATATTTTCATTAATATCAACACGATCTTTATGTCTTCAACGTTCAACATACTTGATGTTTTTAGTATTGTCTCGCTAAAAACCTTGTCGAGTAACAAAACCCTTTAGGAAAAAATATTATCGATCGAAGGGAAAAAGTGTACAACACAGCTTCAATTTCGAAGTAAAATATGTCGGCAGCATATCCTTGGATCCTCCCCCTGATGTCGGCATCTCCCCCTGATTACTTTCAGAGTTGTTCCAGAAAATTCCTGTAGTCATGTACTTTTCAAACTGAATATCGGTAATGACTTAGAAAATAGTCTACCATATCTCCCCCTGATTACTTTCGTTGGACAAGAGATTATTGTTCTTTCATAATCAACAACTTTTGGATTGCAATTTCATTACCATTCCTTTTAATGTCTTTGAAGGGATAAAATAAATTTATGTCAATTGTTACTTTTAAGTACATGATTACATTCACTATACCATTCCAATGACGTTGCGTTGGCGCTGAGCTATATCTAGCTAACAAGTTCCCTGAAGATGTAAAATTTAATCGAGTACATTATTATGCTAAGTACAACAATGCGTCTATTGTACTTAGATATGGGAATTTCATTTCCCAACACATCTTCGTCATCTTTCTTTAGACGAAATGGTCACTTACTTACATTTAAACCTCGACTAATCATGGGAGTGCTATCAGGATGCGTGTCTTTGTTAAATTTCCTGACAACTTTAGACATATGCAAACTGGTGGAATAATATACCACAAACTCAGTATTCGGTCGAGCTTTCCCCATATTTTTCTTCTCAAATTTGGATTTCAAATAAATTTTAACGTCTCTTATTGTATCAAGAGTACGCATCATGTCTGTACCATCGACATAGATAACTACAATCCCAAATCAGGAACTTTCTTGTGAATACGCAAGGAAAAATAACTTACTTGTTTATCCCCTCCAAATCAAATAGCCACTTAGACGGGTATACCTCATCCGCCTGATTGCTTCAATCTATAAGTGAGTGTTCTATCTAACTGTAAATGCACTCTGTGGTTTAGAGTCATTTGATTTGGCAACAAAAGGCTATAAAATACTTTTGTAAATATCTGTTATCTCTTGATTATTTCATAGATACGTAACAACCACACACATATGCTGCATTTCAAGTCCTTTTGAAATTACCAAGCTAACTAAGTAGCGGAACACTATAACGTTCATTACAAGAGAACAATTCCAGGGCTTTGTGAGAAAACTCGCGCCACAAGGCGAGTCTTTACACTGTAAGACTGCTTTCTTCTCATTATGCTTTGTGACAAATTAATCGTGTATGTCTAATAGGTTTTACACTTGGTTGGTTAGCACCACCACACCAAATACCTGTATATTTGTCAAAGAACCAAGTTCTACCTGGATTGTATAGACAAATACGCTCTTCGTTGAGCTTGGTTCGATCTCATCTTGCTCTATTTCCTCAAGCAAGTGTATATAGAATTAATCATCAATATGCTCTCATGATCTTTCCATTGACTCGTGCGCATTCTCATAATCTACTTGGGATGTCATTGTTCTCTGGAATAGTTAAACTTCGGAGTGTCCTCCAGTTTGATTCATGGACATATTCAGAGACAATCTTATGAGATGATTTTTGATGATATAAATAAGTTGTTCCTTACCCACCTACTTCCTTTCTAGGTGAGCATTGATCGAACCAAGTGGTCTCTCCAACTTCCTTTATAGAGCCATGACCTCAACCACACTTCTACTAAGTGTAGTTGCAACACCTTATCCTATGGTGTATATCACTTATTGAGGATTTGTAACCTTGCAGGTAGGTTTGCAGCTGGTATATGTGATCTCATCACTTTAACGACATCAGTGTACATTTTGAAAATCGATTATTCTTTGTCACTTCACATTTACATTTGTGGAGTACAAGAATCAATATGCGACACAGTGGGAACACACCATGACAATTCCTGTCGTTCCCTTAGAAAATACTTTTTATTAACTTCCCCTAACGACGAGAAGACTGCCTCATTAAAGTGATAAACAGCAAATCTAACGGTAAGAGATCTCCTGCCAAAGGTTTTAAAACGCGGATAATTTTTGGAAGTAATATCCAACAAAACTACTTAATCGTTTTCGTGACCCATCATGGTACGATGTGGATTCATAATGTCACATATATAGTGCAACTAAAAATTCGTAAGAACACGAATGTCAGGCTTATATCCAGTTACCAACTGGTACGCAGAAAAGGTTGACTAATATTGGGTTCTAAAACAAATTAAGTAAAGATACGTTAATATTGCATATTCCCCAAGCAATTAAAGGTAGGTTTGTACGCATAACCATGCCTTAGGCACCATCTATAACTTTGATGGTAGTCTGTGCGAGACCATTGGGTATAAGATGCTCTACATTGATCCTATTAAACGTGCAATATTCATCAAGTCCTTTTGATGCACACTCTCTAGCATTTACAAGGGGGTGGTGATCCCTTACATGCATAATATACGCTAGTAGTTTTCCAAACGCAAAACTTATTTGGAACTATAACTTGTCCAAAGTGTCAAAATATCCACCAGAGTCATAAGTACTTTTATGGTCCGCATTCTGCATGGATATGTTTCTAAATATCACCTTGTTTTCTTTGTAATATGGATTGTTTACCATTTTCATCTTAGGATGGTCTCGATCCTGTTTTACTGAAAACTTTGTAAAATGAGTGATATGCTTTCTTACATATAAAAGCAAAATGGGAAGGGGGTTTTGCTTCTAGTACTTTAGAAAACACTTATTGAGAGATATGCCGCCACTTCGCATTTTTTCAATCTTTCTCCCATTGTCTCGTTCACTCAAATAAAGTGATGTACGTATGAGTCCTTTCATAACTATCATCATGTCACAACCAAAGTGGCTTTATGGTTATGCCAAAGTCTGTATGAGTCAATACCCAATATTTCATTGTCGGGGTCAATATGGATTCAATAATCCAAATACTAGTGATTTACATTTCACTAAATTGACTCATAAATTCTCTAAGAATACACTTTCTTCCACAGTCATTAAAGGTTATAAAAGATGCAATCAATTACATTCTCATCACTGTGAGTTTTCATATGATATCCACTTGCATGGGTATGTTTGGAATTTAACAAGGTGTGATTATCTCTCGGTACATGTAGAGATTTTTTTGACGTCTTTGTTCTATCTTGAAAACAAATTTTGAGCATTGCCGCGCTCGGTGATCCAATCCTCGTAGTCACATTATAAGTAATTAGTTCAACAACTAGTGTATATTTCTTAAATTAGTGGGAGGGAAACCACTATTTGTTAGACATTGAGTCTTCAGATATTAAATAAGTGGTGTGGCCTTATTAGTAACAAAAGTGAGATTCAACTCAAGTACTTTAGAGTGAATATATGTTACGTTTCAGGGGGATGATAATATTTTTCATCCGGATATATCTCAAGTGCTATAGAGAATTTATGTCTCGTGGGAATGATGTACTTTTCATTCCATAAGCGCAGACATTGGATCTAATTCAAATAAATAGTCAATTGGCCAGGCAAAGTTCTTCTTGTCATTAAAGTTGATCTCTAAAGTATGACCTTCCAATGGAAATTGATTGCTACTATGGTACCCTCATTGCATTGCTTGTACCAATACCGGTAAGAAGATTCATTCCCAACTCTTTGGTGAGAGCTAGAATTATATCATAGTTTCATCACATATGCAGTTGATACCCGTACTTTGGTGTCATTACTACCGGGGGTGGGGGGGGGGAATACATCTTTGGATGGTGATATATATGTCCCTTTTCACATGCTTCACACTATGTACACATTATATTAAGAGGGAGAGCAACAAAAACAAAGGATGATCGCCACAAGGATGAACCAAACCAAACAAATACAAGCTATAGTACATAAAACAGGGAATACGTGCATATTCTAACCACACACAAAGCACCAACAACAATACATCCAAATCATGTCCAAACACACTATAAACAACGACCTTGGATGCATTCGATGACCCAATACTTTACGCTTATACCTTAATAGGTACAAGGTATAAAGGATCTTTCATATGAGCAGCAATAGTACCAGCCACTTCCTCCATGTTTGCGTCTTCTTTCTTCAACCCATTTGGCAACTCCCAATTAAAACAGTACAACAAATTTGCGAGTGCAAGTTCTATAGTTACGAGCCCCATGTTAACACCAGGACAACCTCGTCGACCTCCTCCAAAAGGTAAGAGTTCGAAACTTTGTTGTCCTGTGAAGTCGAAGGAGCTGTCTACGAACCTGTCTGGGTAAAATGCATCTGGTTTTTCCCAACATGCTGGGTCTCTCCCTATTCCCCATGCGTTTATAAGGACTCTTGTTTTTGGGTATACGTCGTAGCCACCAACTTTACTGTATGTCATACTTTCTCGGGGAAGCAAAAATGGAGCTGGAGGGTGTAGTCGTAAGGTCTCCTTGACTACCATCTTTAGGTAAGGGAATTGATCAAGATCTCTCTCTTCTACCTTGTCTTTGCTTTTACCCACATAGCTTCTAACTTCGTCTTGGACTTTTTTCATTGCTTTAGGATTTTTAATAAGTTCTGCCATTGCCCAATTTATGGTTACAGCTGATGTGTCTACTCCGGCAATAAACAAATTCTGGAAGAAATCAAATAAAACAAGAAAAAAAATGAACAAATAATTATGAAAGATTCGTCAATATATATATATGAACCGGCTATTCTACCGCGTAGTTGATTATTTGAGACTGGTACATGATTTTTGTCCAATAACAGTCTTTGGTCTAACATTTGTCCAGTTTGGAGTTTACTACCTACAAGTAAGCTTTAAGGGCGTTCTCGAATATAATCATGGAGTCAAAAATCCATGTATGGATCATGTGGATGCCCAGGACATTTATATCGCAGAAACTAAAAATGGATTGATGAAAAAGATACTTACAGTAAGAATTGCCTTGATATGATCGTGAGTGAAATGAACTGTAGAAGATGGATTGTCCTTTTCAAGTTTGAGCAGAACATCAATGATATCATCGTGCTCGGCTTTTTGTCTTGCTGGATCAAGATGTTCATCGATGACTTGTTGAAAGAATTTATCAAAATCATGGAAACTTTTTTCAGTTGCCCAATATGCTCCAGAGAGTCTGTCAAGAATCCAACCTACCTCAGGGAAAAAATTAGACGCACGCATATAACCCAAGGCGGCCATGGCTTCATATATAATTTCTTTTAGTCTACCATTTTCATATTTCTCTCCCTTTTGAGCCCTCTTACCAAAGGCTATCCTAGAAATAATTTTGTCAGATAAACTTAAGGATTTTTCAAAAAGATCAATAGGAGCAGAAGCAGATGAAGTAGCAGAGATAGATTTTATCATATCTGCAACTTCTTCTTCTCGAACTGCCGAAAAGGATTGCACTCTCGTCATACTTAGCAATTCATGAACACTTACTTTCCGAACCTCTTTCCAATACTCACCGTATGGTGCAAAAGCAATATCTAAGTTATTATACGTAAGACGTTTTGGACGAACCAAATCAGGTCTAGTACAAAACTCAAGATCATGTGTTTTCAAGATTTCTTTGGCAGCTTCAGCTGAGTTGATTATGAGCGTGGGTATACGGCCAAGTTGTAGAAGCATAACCGGACCGTATTTTTGAGATAGGTTATGAAGTGAACGATGAGGGTGTGAACCAAGTTGATGGAAGTTACCAAGGATAGGTATCTTAGGAGGACTAGGAGGAAAGTTGGGTTTTTCTGCATTAACATTTTTCTTGGCTTTAGATGTAATGAAAAAGTATAGAGCAGGAAGGAGAATAAGAGGAAGCAATAGCAAAAGAGAGTTATATGGGAGAGACTCCATATTGAAGTAAGGTAGAGACATTCGTTGGTGTTGTGATCTATGGTGTATGGTGTTAGTATCCTTATATAGAGAGGGGTGAGATATTTTAGAGTGAGTGAGGCAAGAGAGTTTTGAATTTTTATATTATTAAATTTTACTTTAGATAAATTATAGGGTCCGCGAGTTATAACCCCAAAGGTGTCACTATCCATCCACAAAAAACCCATCAAAACAAAAGTAACACAAAAATCCACAAAAACCCCATCAAAACAAAAGTAACACAAAAACCCCAAAGAATTTGATGAAACCAATTTTGAAATTTGGAGTTTTTATATCAATTTACATTTAAACAGGGTTTTTATATCACGGGTTTGGTCACTTGGGTTTTTATGACTAGTTCTATAAATTATATGTGAATGGGTCTAATTTCCATATAATGTAAATGTATGATGATCATGTTGTTTATATAATAAGAAAAGGTGTGTCGGTTGGATGAGAATGCATAATTACATCTCAATAATTGAGTAGTAATCGAGTGTAAAAGTGGACATGCTGTTTTTTTCCCCTAACCCAAGTGACTATCTAACTCATCTGAACTTATTACATATGTATGAATGATGATACACTCACCGGCGCTGCTCCGGCAAAACATTCCGATAGGGGAAATGGACGGATGAAATCTTAAATCTCAACATTTGGATGGGGAAAGGTTTGTCTGGGTCCCATGCTCTATTACATGCGGGACCAAAATCGGGATTAATTTCTCGGTCGGCTAATCATTTCCGCATATGTATATGATTTATTACATTTATGACTCAAAAATTACTATACAATAAGATTGTAGATTTTTTTCTTGAACCTAGTCGAATATACACTCAACAACTCATACATAATATTATACTTCTGAGTTAGTTGTATGAGCCTGAATAAAGCCTCGAATCATACACCAAAAAAATTAAAAAAAAAAACCATATGTAGGTTAGAGATATCGCTCCAAAGCACGCACATTTCGAAAGAGCGTTAAGCTTCATGATAATGAGATATTGCCGTCTCAAATTAATATTAGCGCAACTAGCTAGAATTTGTATTTAATCTATAAAATTATAACCTTTACTAAATTAGGTTAATGAATTAATATTAGCGCAAGTAGCTAGGATTTGAATTTAACCTATAAAATTATAACCTTCACCAAATTAGCTTAATGAATATTTGCACTACTGGATGACACAAGGGTTAGGTATTTGGCAGACATAAGGGTTGGGTATGCTGAGCAGCCCGAGAAACAATTACAGAAATATGTTAGGAATAAAACGAAAGGAATCGCACTAAAAATTTGTCATTGATTACATATTCGAACTCTTAAAATGGCTAATTGGTGACAATTTCTTCTTTTAAAACTGCAACTTGGTGACATTGATTTAAGCGCATGAAAATGTGGCATTGATCACTAAAGCTAACATCTCTTTGTAATCTATTGGGGGTGGGTACAAAAGGTATAGAGTCACCACCCATGCATTTGGGGTCGGTGTGGATGGATAATAGACTTGGCTTTTAGTTAGAATCCTATTATAGGGGCTGATGAAATCATTAGAGGGACTGAATCATAATAATAATGTCTATCTAGTTGGTTAGGGGATGTCCTAATGGCATTTAAACTGTCTAAATTACCCTCCCATTTTCATTTAAAAAGACTGAATTGTCCTCCACACTTTTTAACCTGGATGAATTAAATGTAGAAAATCAAAATCAGTTTCTTCATTCCTCCTCTCCTCTTCATCATTCATAACTTACCTCCATCGGGAAAAAAAAAAAATCACCGTCTTTGATTTAACGGGAATGACCGATGTTTCAAGAAACTCACTTTTGATTTTATTTATTTTTGTTCGAAATAAGTTAAATCCTTACAAACTAGGGTTTTGTATGAAAATTTCAGTTCAAGATTAGGGTTGCATGTGAGGTTGCGGCTTCAATTACCAACCGTAAGTCTAGATTTGATGGTGTTATGGCTTGTCTCGCGTAGAACTACGAACCGTAAATACAAAAAATCAAATGGGAATAACCAGTTACGATTTTGGTTTGCAACTGTAAGTTGGTCTACGGTTGGTATTGGTACTCCCATTAGAAACCGTAAATTATCAAATTATCCAGAGCTTTAAATTGAAGATCTAAAAAATTCTACGATTTGTAAACATATAAACTGTAAGTAAGTTACTGTTTGACTCGTCACCACCATTAAGTAACCGTAATCATTCCTGAGCTTTACACTCCCTTCCAAAATGTTTTCTACGGTTCACAATTCAAGTTACCTTGTTACGGTTTGTGTTTTGTAATTTTTTTATGAACCGTAAGATGTTACTGTTCGTGTTGGTGGTGAAGACGAGACCATCAACCGTAACTAAATTACGGTTCATCTCGTGAAGATTAATACCAATCGTAACTGGTTTTACGATTGGGTTTTACCCAAATTTAACCAGTTATGGTTGGTAGTTCATTAATTACGAATCGTAAATCCAACTTACGGTTGGTTACGTGAAAAACTCCAACCGTAAGTCTCTCTGAAAATCTAATTTTTTTGATCTTTTTACGTATTTTAGATAATTTTGGGCAACAAAAAGCTAATTGCAGCTAAGTTAGAGGTATACCTAGTCATATAAAGATTCACCCATCTCAAATTTGTCACTGGATTCACTCATTTTGGTTGATTGAATCAAAACCTAGGGTTTCAAAAATATCACAATTTTTTTTTTTTTTTTTTTTCTCCTTTACACTTTTTTCCCCTCTAAAACTAATCTGATTTTTTTTAGAGTAAATATAATTGAAACTTGATTATCAACACTAAACTATATAAGGATTAATTAGTCATTAATAAAAGAAAATTGATAAGGGATTTTTGAAATTACCATCTAATGACCCTTTTTGTCCTATTATATCCTCTAATGGTTTCTTCAGCCCCTATGACAGGATTCTTTATTTAACTTTTTTTTTTCTTTCTGAAGCAGCCTAAATACGTTTAGAGGTTCTTCTGGATACCACATAAAAATAAGCCAAAAGTTAGTTTTAGAGCTCAATTTCAGAATGACTTACAGAAATAATATTATCTTCGTCCCACTATTAGTTGACCTACGGTGTTCAACAATCTCATAGTACATGTACATCGCCCTTGCTCGTAAGAAGAACCTCATCTTATTCTGAAGTTTTGACTTGAATGATACTCGAGGAGAAAGTATAAGAGTAAATACTAACAGGCAATCCAGTCACTGAGAAGGAAAAAGGAGAAAGCATAAGGATAATTGGTGCAAAACAGAGAAGGCACAGAAGACTACATGGAGTGGGCACTAAGCCCAGTTAACAAAGACCTTCATTTTCTCTTGTTACAAGTGTTTTTGGCCCATTCCGATTGAATTTCTGTCTCACACTCGCACACATTGACACTACGGCTGCTGCTGCTACCTAAACCATTGCTTCAGCTTCTTCAACGCCCAATCTTGGCAAGGTGTTGTCCTTACTTATGATCTCTTTGATATCTACTAAAACCGCCAATGGCCGTGTTTTGGGTTCTCTGTTGCCGAGGACTTATATTTTTGACCAGCATTGGCTTTGTACTCAAATGCACCAGATGGAAATTGGAGTACTCAAAACCTAATAAAGCAATAATAAAATCATACTAAAACTCGTCAACACCAAATATATGAATATACACACTACACAATCACACCCATGCTACATCATGCATATAAATTTGTCACACTATCACACAAGATTTTATTTTCTCTTAATAAGATTTAATTCTTAAACACATGCTTGATGGGTACAAGCTCAAATGGATCATATCTACTCCCTAATGACTCGTCCATGTTTAGGTCTTCCGTCTTCAATCCTTTTGGCAATTCCCAATAGAAAGTGCACAATAAATGTGCGACGACGAGCTCTGTTAACACAACTCCCGTATTCAATCCAGGGCAGATCCTTCGACCTCCTCCAAAAGGTATGTATTCCAGATTATGATTTTCAAAAAAATCAATAGAGCTATTCTTAAACCTTTCTGGCAAGAACTCTTCTGGATTTTGCCAATACTTTGGATCTCATACCATCGCCCATGTATTTATTAAGACCCATGTCTTGGGGTACATGTCATAACCATAAATGTTGCTGTGCTTCATGGTTTGTCTTGCAATAAATGGAGCTGTTTCTTTAACTACCATTTTTAAGTATTGGAAGTTTTCAAGGTCTGATTCTTCTATCTTTCCTTTCGATCCCACATGACTTCTAATCTCTTCTTGAACTTTCTTCATTGCTTCTGGATTTTTAGCCAGTTCAGCCATTGACCAAGTCATTACACCAGTTGTTGTGTCGAGTGTGTCGCAAGTGGATAGAGATATACATAAATGAATGTGAAATCTGACTGCTTAGAAGTGGATACACGCAAATGTACTCGAGTGTGTCGCATAAAAAAAAACATTCTCCTATAAATAATTTTGTTTATTACCTAATTACTTAGAGAGAAGAAAAAAAAGAAGAAATAAGAATTACGAGAATATGCCGGTGTCACTGTAGTACAGTGGTAAAGTCATTGGGTGATGATACGAGTGACCTGAGTTCGAAACTCGCCAACATCAAATTCTTTACCGATCAAAAAAAAAAAAAAAAAATTAAAAAAAGAATTACGAGAATAATTGCTTTAAGCCTTCCTTAGTTTAAGCAAAACATCTATAATATCTTTGTGCTCCAGTTCCAGTCGTTCCGGGATGTCATGTTCATCTATGATTTATTGTCAGAAATCGTCCAATTCGTGAAAGCATTTTTCTGTTTTACAGTGATCCTATCAATAATCCAACTTACCTCTGGAAAATAGTCGGATGGAGATAAACTAGTCAAAATGGCGACTTCACGAAGAAGTTCTACAAGTCTTCCATCAAACTGTTTCCTAGTTTGACCAAAAGCAACTCTACAGACTGTTTCATGTGTGAAACTTGCCAACTTTTCGAAAACGTTAACCGGAGTTATATTTGAAGAAGAAGATGATATGGAATCAATCAAAGCATCAACCTCTTCCGCCCTGATTACCTTAAAAGATTGCACTCTTTTCTTAGTAAAGAGTTCAAGGGCGCTTATTTTCCGAACCTCTCTCCAGTACTCTCCATAAGGTGCAAAAGTTTCTGATTACCTTAAGCTATAGTTTCTGTTTTTGATTGTAATGAGAAAATATAGAGGAATGAGAAGTGAGGTGAGAAGTAGAAGGAAGTTATAAGAAAGAATAATCTCCATGCTAGCAGCCTAAATCAGATTATCTCCTTCCTTGCAAATGGTGGTGTTCTAAGAAGATACTAAGGTGAGGTTTCTCGCATATAAATCCTGAAGACTGAGCTGTATACCAGCACTAAAACTTTATTGATCAATGGCCACATTTTGTTTCGATTTTCACAGAAAAATAATAAAAAGTCACCAAGTTGCCATTTTAAGACCTGTTTAATAATTTGTAATCTTCAGTGTGATGCACTTGGTTTTGTTGGTTTCTCGCATGTTTGTATAATAGATTATTTTTGGCGATGCTCAGCATGTTTTTCAGCCCTCACCTTTAAAATTACGCTGAGAGCACTAAACAAAAGGAGTTTCCACTATAATGTGAAACGCACGCGAGACCCATCTAATTTATAAATTAAAATGTTCTGCAAATGAGCAAATGATTATTGGGTCTTGCTGTTTTCGTCCACTCTGATGTGTAACGCATTTGAATATACATGGAGTTCATGCTGCACATATATATGTTTGTTCTTGGTGAAAGAAAATTTGAGTTATTTCGGTACAACACCGCGGAGCGAATCTGGAAATGATCTCCTCTGACATAACTAAAACACAACTGAAGTTTTACTCATTGCTATCAACATCCAGCGTTACACACAATATAGCACTGCACTGCGGAAATTTCTGCATTAGCCCACAAAATTGATCTTTCTAACTTTTCAAGAATATTAGAAAAATGCACATGTAACCTTAGTAATAGCAAATGTAAGGAATGGAATTCGATCCTCTTCGTCCAACCATCTGTATGACCTGTACAGGAAATTAAATGCGAAAACGAAGAAACTGGAGCTCAGTATACACAGGGGTATGGCAAGCCCAGGTACACAACTAATAACTGTGTATGTGCCTGTCACAAATGCAACTGCCAAGCAAGTGTTGGCACAGCTACTGATATCAATTCATACTTGTTTACCATGGCGGTTTGGAACCTAGTCCAAAAATGAATGAAGAGAGCATATAGGGAAAGTAGCATCGCTAAACTGTTTGATACCATGAATGCAATAAAAGCTGATTTCTTAGCTAATGTTGCCATACCCTCTTCTGGTCCATCATTTCTGTAGCCTCCTGGTAACGTAAAACCAGCTGCAAATGCAACCGTTGCTATGAGTGTAACCACCACCATATGGTTTTGGCTCATATTCTCTAACTTTTCTCTTCTTCTTTCTTTTTTCGTTTGTAGTTTGTCATCGTTGGTTTGTTTCTTGTTGTTTTCTATCTGTCAAAGAAGGAAAAAATAAATAAATAGGTAGCACTACTTAAAAAAAACAGGTATCACGACATAAGAACAAAAGAAGGGCTAATTGAATAAAAATTGGTTTATGAGCCACCCAAGTCACATGAAAATTAGTTGTTCTATCGCAGTATCTCTGCTAATTTGGAATTGAATATCAACCGTTGATGGGGTTAGACTCAAAATAAAGAGATTTGGAACTAAATTCAGAACGAATTACGGTTAGAATCAAGATATTTAGAACTAAATTAAGAACTAAATATGAACCACAACAACAACTGCACGATGCTTTTATCATAAATTTCTTTAGCAAGGTATGAGAAAGTAAAACATACCGAAGTATTCTGGGACTGACTACAGTCGTGAGTTGCAAACCGATCAACCATGAATCTATACCTGTAACCAACAACCTTGATCACTCTAGGGTCCTGTACAAAAATATTATAACACGCATCCTTCCGCCCATGACAGACACCTCCTCTGGCTTTGACAAACAGATCCCATGGTGTGTTCCCATGCTTATCCATGCGACCTATAAGATTATTTGCCATGTAATTTGATTTCATATCAAAAACATACTTGATAACGCTGAATCGTCTATTCATAGCAGCAACATGAAGAAAATTGCGGCCTTCACTATCTAGAAGTTCCCAACAATCCGGACATCGTTGAATTACATTCTCAATAAATTTATCACTTTTACGGTCTAATGTAGCATTACAGTTCCCTCCTGCAGCATAATGAAGAGCAGTCATGCCATCTTTGTCCTTTACATAACCAGCTGAAGGATCCACATCTAACAGTTTCATAGCTAGTTCCGCGTTTGAATCATATGCAGCATAGTGAAGTGCACTCCGCCCATCTCTGTCAACCTCTCTTACTAAATGTCGCTTATTTTTCAATAACACGTTTACCATATCCATTAGACCTGTCATATAGTTTTAAGTATTAGAAAAAATTTAAACCCATAAACGAAAGGATGGCTACACTTGGTAACCACATATCTGTTTCCTTTGTGTTTGCTATTTCAAACAAGATAAATAGATGTAGTAACTCTTACGAGTACAATTTTGAATTTTCAAAAATTTATCAGCATCAAAATTACCGGAATCATCAAAATTACCTGAATCAACGAGGTAAAGTATTGCATTGTGCAATACAGTCCTTCCTCCAAGGGAACTACAAGTTGGTCAGCAAGTTGTTCAACATAAAATTGACTTGAAAATACTCCCCATATTGGACAGCCAAGTGAAGCGGGGTCTCACCAGCATCATTAGCACAATATTCAAAGCTTGGGTCTGCTTCTGCTAACATCGTCACCACTCTACCGTAGGATGAGTTTCGCAGTGCCTCGTGAAGTGCCGTGTCTTTCTTATTATTTGTCAACCTCACTAGTTGCTGCAATTTTGTCATTAATATAGATGACGAATACCATTCATTCACTTCAGCGTCACTAGTAATAAAACGTGTAGTTTCTTCTCCTAATAATTCGCGTCCTACACCTTTTTCAACATCGTCTTCTTCATTCATTTGACGAGCGCAATTAAACAGAACTCTGACCACATCAGATAACCCCAACCTTGCAGCAATATGAAGAGGAGTATCCCCCTCTAAGTTCTGTTGCAATAACAACAATGGACATCTTCTGCAAATCTCTTCTACACACACTTCTTTGTTGAATTGCACCGCAACATGAAGCAAGCTACTCTCCATATGGGTCTTCATTTGTAAAAGTAGAAGATAACTATCATGGTCATCACCAGAATCAGCTACCAATTTTTTAACAAGATCAATATCCCCTGACCGTACAGCTTCATACAAACTATACTTCATCATCATTGGTCACTTGCAGAAGCTTGAAGACTCAATTTCAACACTTGACTTCACAAAAGAACCGTCAAATGTCAATCCTCTTCTTCCAAGTTACACCACTTCCAACCTACATTTCCTCACTGAACATCACTAGCAAAGGCTTAAATAAAAAGTCACCAAGTCTCTCAATTTCAACATTTTAGTTCTCAAAAAATAATCACTTTTACAAAAGACATGAAGAGAAGTCGGCAAGTATTCCAAAGAAATTCTCCATATGGTCAAGATGTTTGAAAACACTGGTAGACTCATAATATAAAATGCAGTTTTTTATGGGAGCAGGTAGAAAAATGGACATAATGTGCATTATCCTATTGTTTCACTAATCTTACAATTATTAGAGTCTCTCCATCATTTCACACTAGGTGTGAATGCATCTTGCACCAAAGACACAGTTGAAATTCCACTCCAGAGTCCAGATAAAAGATAATGCAGTAAATTCAGTAAACGCAATACAGTAACCGAGCAAGCAATATGTAGGAAACTACTACGACACCAATATGGCAAAATTTTCCGATTAATTCCTTAGATTTAGACATTTAATTATTATCAAAATTCAACAACACCTATTTCTGAGTTTCTCTAGGGGGGACACCTAAACCACCCCTGATATTTGCACCCAATCTCTTGAAATCTTCAACCTGGGGTTCAATAACAACATACATACAGTAAGGATAAAGCCCTAATTCAATGGAGACGGATTTCAGGGGTAATTTCGTCATATGAAGAATAAGATCAAACTCAAAGAGAGAGTAATGGTGTGTATTTACAGTACCTTGTGCATACCAGAGAGATTGAGCAATCCAGTAATAGCAGCAGCACCAGAACCAAGAAAGATTGAAGCAACACCAAAAGCTTTGAAAGGCATTAAAGTTCCATCTCCGTTGTATCCTCTTCTGTACGATCTTATTCCTACTGCTAATTGAGCTGCACTTGCTAATCCCCACCACCAATATCCGCCAATTTCACCAATTTCACCAATACCAACTCCGCCGCCACCGCCGTGATCGAGTTTTTTCTCCTCCTCCATGTCTTCCTTCCTTTCTCCTTTTTTTACTTCTTCTCACTCATTTCTCTGAATCTCTCTCTCTGTGAGGAATATTTCTCTCTTTGTTACCATTTTTGGGCTTCGGTTGGGTGTACTTTCTTTATTGGGCTTCGGTTGGGTGTACTTTCTTTATTGGGCTTCGGTTGGCTTCCGTTGAAATCCTTGTTTCAGGGTTCTGAGGCACACATTATTTTATTTTTTATTTTTTTTGGGTGCCAAAATAGGGTCACTATGTAAAAAATCATTCCGCTCCTCATCCACCCTTTTTGGATAATGGCATACGTAAGTATCATTACATGATTAGTGTTAGTGATTATGATTAGATTTAGTGATTATGATTCCAGTCTAACTTCGATAAATGAATAATTTTCGTCGGTGCCGATTTGGTCAAAGGGGATAAATGAATAACCTTGCTATATGAATTGGTGGATTCTAGACTAAGGTCTGGAAATCCGGGAATTGTATGTAAAATTGATCTTGAAAAGGCGTTTGATAGAATCAACTGGAGATATCTTGAATTTGTACTTGTTCAGATGGGATTTAGTAGGAAATGGTGTAATTGGTTGAGGTTTTGTTACTCGACTTCATCATTTTCGGTTCTTATCAACGGGTTTTCTTTCGGCTATTTCACTAGTACAAGAGGAGTTTGACAAGGCTGTCCGGTTTCACCTCTTCTTTTTAACATTGCTATGGAGGTTTTTCCTAGATTCATGGATAGAGCAGTTAACCAAGGTCTATTCAGCGGCTTTTCTGTTTCCCCTACAAGTATCGTATTCAATCGTCTTCATTATGCGGATGATACAATCTTCTTTTTAGATAATAAGAAGGAAGAGCTACATAACTTGTTTTCAGCATTACATTTTTTTGAGTTCATAGCCAGCCTAAAGGTAAATACTTCTAAAACCAGATTATTTGTCTTTGAAAAAGGTCCCTGACTTAACTATATGGGCTGAAGAATTTGGTTATTCAACTGATTGTCTACCTTTTATGTATTTGGAAATGCCGCTTGGTGCAAAATCAGGCTCAATCAGAATTTGGGATCTAATTATAGAGAAGTTTGATGCTAGACTTTCAGTTTGGAGACGTATTGCCCTATCTAAAAGAGGTAAACTTGCTCTCTTGAAGTGTATTTTATCCTCTCTTCCCACCAATTATTTTTATCTATTTAAGGAACCAATCTCAATCATTAAGATTCTAGAAAGGAAGATGCGCAATTTCTTATAGGAATATAAAGAAGTGTATTTTACTCCCTATTGGGATTTAGTTCGTGCAACTAAGGAAAGGGGTGGACTTGGTATGTTCAATCTAAAACTTAGGAATTTAGCAATGTTAGCTAAATGGAGTTAGAGATTTGGAGTTGAAAAGAACAAACTTTGGTATAATATCATAGAAGACAAGTATGGAACTGAATTCTCCTACTGGATTCTGGGAAAAATAAATCAAACATATGGTGTGTTTGCTGGCGTACAATCGTTGAATCTGCAGGTCTAATTAGCGAACATTCGACACTTTTTCTTCATTCAGGGACTTCCATTGCGTTTTGGAATGGTATTTGGTGCGGACAACAACCGTTAGCAATTACTTCACCTAATCTCTTCAAGTTATCAAGGGACAGGAACATCTCAATAGCTGACATGATTTCTAATGAGGGGAATTGGTAGTTTAATTTTAGGTGAATGCTTACGAATGCAGAAGCTCAAGAATACGTTGTTCTCCTTACAGTCATTGGTGAAACCCCCCTGCTAGAGATGGCCTGCGGACACTAGAAGGTGGAAACTTCAAACCTCAGGGGTGTTCACTGTCAAATTTCTCCACTTACAGCTGGTACCGGAACATGGAGAGATTCACTTCCCTTATCAGTTTATCTGGCAACCTGCAATTCCTCCTAAAATTAATATATTGATATAGTACATGGTAAGCTTAATACCATAGACATTCTACTGCAAAAGGGCATGAATATGTATAACAGTTGTGCTTTGTGTGGTAGTGGTGTTGAGTCGCACGACCATCTATTCCTGCATTGCAAAATTGCTTATAAGATTTGGCGTGCTCTTACACCTAGTACAGATTGGTTATGGGTATTTACAGGTTCAATGTGAATGTTAGCAGAGACTTGGCATAACAATCGCTTTTCACATTCCAGAAACTTCGTATGGAGGTTAATTCCAGTTGCAATTATAAATACCATCTGGAGGGAAAGGAATTGTAGGAAATTTGAGGAAGATTACATGTTCAAAACAGATGATGATCTCACTTATGAAGCTAAATCATCCGTTTTAGCATGGGCTGCAGCTGCAGGAAATCCAATTCATTTGAACTTCTCCAACACAGTGATGTCTAATTGGAGTGCAATCTTTTTGTAATAATTTCTAGTTTTCTGTTTTATTACTTCCTTTTCTTTGTTTAATCTACCACTGGTAAACTCACTGTACATTCATTCTTTGTATAATACATCTTCTCTTTCGATCAAAAAAAAAAAAAAAACCTCGCTAAATGCAATAACGAATAGAAAAATTGAGTCCTTAAAGGTCATATACTAATATAAACAAATAATTACTAAATAACATATAAAAAAATATAGATATTAACAAACCAAAATACTTCATCCAACTAATAATGTTCTTATAAGAAGTCATTTCTTCTAAACAAATGCATCCAAATGCACCTAAACTAAAAGGCCTCCCATCCTTATTCTTTCTTAATGCATGCATAACTTCTAGGATATTTTGCTCATGTGGTAGCAAAAACTATTTTATGATGATTAATGGTTGAAATGCCTCTTTTGATGACATATTTGGTATGACACTACTATAATCTAATTCAAGATCATTCTCATAATTTGTTACCGGCTCGATAGTTTCTTCGTCGTTAGGATATTTCATAACTGCATTATTTTCATTAAACTAGACCAGAAAATGTTCGACATCCATCACATTTCTATAGCATAAGTTAGAAGTGTCAGCAGTTACTTCTTAAATCTCTTTTTCTAATTGACCAACTTCGGGTTCGGAAATATCAAAATTAAACAAGTAAAAAGCTAAAAATACTCTCTAAATAAATAAGTATTCATTTATCGATAAATAAACTACCTCGCTATACGAGTTTTTTTCCAGTCCCAAGTCTATTCATTTATCGAGATTAGACTGTAATTACTAATATTAATGATTGATTGAAATTAAATTATTTATGGTAAATTATTAGAGAAATCAAATTTATGTAAAATAGTTGGGATTTTTTAGAGGAAGAAGAAGAAAAAGTGAAAAAAATAACTTGGGTTTTGGGATTTTAGTGGTTAGAACTAACCATAATATGTGATTCAAATCAGATTCACAGGTATAGTTGTAGACGATGTTTAATCTCCATTTTTTAGGTTGATTTCGGAAGAAAAAAAAATTACAAACTTTTTCGGATGTTCAGTGTTGGGTTCGGCTGATATTTCTAAAGGTGAACCTAAGTATATGAAAAAAATATTTGATGTTCGGCTTATTCGAACTGTAATTGTTGTTGGCCGAATTTGTACTTCGTTGTTTGGTTTTTTATGAGTTGCGACTTACCAAGTCATGTTCAGCTTACTATGATACAACCGAACTTGGTAGTGTAAAAACAAAAGTTACAGTTTCGGTTATACAAGTTCATTTCCAATATGAGCCGAACCCAGCTTGGTGCAACATTTTTATAGGTTCGTCTAATAATCTAACTTTTTCGAACTAGCCGAACATGGATTTTCTCTGAAAATAATATATCAGATAATCAGCCGAACCTAAAGGTCTTCTTCAATATAATCTAGATTCGGCTGAAAACGTGGTATTTCAATATCCGTCGAACTGTTATTCTGAAACATAAAAAACGAAGAACAAAGATTTGGGTTCCAATATGCGGATATGGAGCTAAATCTCTTGCGCAACGCTTCACACAACTCATTTTATACTTGTGGTTTTAATCAATAATCAAAGATTTATGAAACGACAATTAGTCGTCCAAGAAAATAAAAACAAAACGGTTTGATAATGATTAGATTAGGTTAGGAATGGAAATGATTTTTTATTTTGAAAATGATTTTGGATTTTGGTTTCTTTAGGTTTATACTTAAAATTTAGCTGAAGGATATTTAAGTAATTTAAAATGATTAGGGGCAACTTAGTGAAAACGCAGGAGGTACCAAGATACACCACCAACTTTTTCGTAGGCAATCTGTATGGAAAAACTCAACACAACTCCGAGAGTAAAAACTCAATTAAGGAAAGTTCCTAGAGTTATATATTTCTCTCTCTTGTTGTTAGAACGTTTATAGAATTGAATCCGTGAACCTAACCACAAAGAGAGTTCTTGGACGGTACCAAAGACCAATGTCCAAGGATCAATCAAGTCTTTTCCAACTAACAAGGTTGGACCTAGCAATTATGATTGATCAATACACAACCTGTGATATTTCAATTATAAAGATAAATAATGCGAAAAAAGAAATAACACAAACACCAGAAGTTTTTTTAACGAGGAAACTGCAAATGAAGAGAAACCTCGGGACCTAGTCAAGATTGAACACCATAATGTATTAAACCGCTACAGACACTAGCCTCCTACCAATTAACTTCGGTCTGGAATGTAATTGATCCCTAAAAGGAAATCTACCGATTAAGGTACAATCGCGCTCCTTACGCCTCATGAATCTCGCAATACTCTGCGCAATTGATTCCCTTAGCTTATGTCACCCACAACTAAGAGTTGCTTCAACCTCAATTAAGGCTGCACATGGGCCGGTACAGTCCAGGTTTCCTAAGAACCCGGTACTTGTCCTAGTAAGACAGGTCCGATTCCAGTCTAGTACCGGGTTTTTACCTATTACCCTTATCAATTAACGGCAATCAATCCTTTGATAAAATAAACCCACAAATTTAAGTCATTAAAATTCACAAAATTCAACCATTTTCAGGGAAACCCAAAAGATCAGAGAACCCATGTTACCAAATCCCTACAAATTCAATTAATGGTTCTAAGAAGTTAATTCATAAAACGTCCAGAAGAATATCAATTGATTCACAATAAATTGAAAATTCCGTGAACAAGGATACAATATAAGATTGTTTGATTTAACATGGATATAAACATGATTGAACAACCAAATCAAACAACCATCTTCAAGAACTACATATGCACTTTACCAACATCCCATTCTAAAGTCACTGAAGAAAAAAACAAAACAAATAATCAATATCCAGATCTCTAATCAATTTCCTTTAATAGAACAGAAATTGATATTGAATAAAACCCTAAATCAATCCATAAACAAAACTATGAATCAATCCATAGAGAATGAAAATAAAACTCTAAATCGGTCTCAAATAAACCCCAAAATCAGATGGATGATTTACCTTGACTGTTTTTCTTGAATTGGTTTAAACCCTAATTGAAATTGAAAGATAGGTGCTTATGAAAACTCTAACAAACACATAACCTAATCATGGAGACAAAAATCATTTACCTTAGTAGCAGATGCAGAACATAAGAAGTTTAGAACCCTAAACCAGATGAAGAAGAAGGACAGAAAAGAGGAAGTGAAAAGAGAAAAAGAAGAAAAGAAGATGCAGAAAGAAGAAATGAAGAATAATCTTCACTCTTCAGTAGAAGTAAAGAAGATGAAGTCTGAAGCCGCAGTGAAGAAGAAACTGAAAATGAAACTGAAAAAAAAAAAAAAAAAAAGATCGAAGTTTTCCCTTATCTCTTATACCAAACCTAAAATGGATGGTTGAGATTGATTTATATAACTATAATCAACGACTCTTATTAACCGAGACTTTCAGGGCGGTATGTACAAGCCAGTTTTTCCCCTGAACCAATACATGTACCGGTCTACACCGGTTCTCATATTTCATTCCCGGTCCCTGTACCGCCAACATCGGTTCTAGTTTAGTTCCGTCCCAGATTTTCTGATTCTAGTCCGGTACTACGGTTCCAGGACGGTTTTTGTGTAGCCTTAACCTCAATTGAAGACTTTAAACCAAATCTGCCTCCCACGGATTAAGCCTATAATTGATTTCCTAATTTACGATCCAAATGGATGATCAGATTAAACGATAGATCCAGGTGATGGAAATCGATAGCAACTTAAATAAAAGTCTGGCTATCCTCAAAATCCGGACTTATGTAACCCAAAGTGCATCCTAGATTATTATTCACCTCACAAGTATAAAACTTGCAAAATCAACAAAGTATGAGACGGAGAGACTTTGTTGATTATTATCTATCTTGATCGTTGGAACAAGCTCTACAAACAATCAAGATAAGGATACTCAAGTTATCAAGATAAAATATAACTGGACCTGGCTTCACGAATCCCTGTGAAGTCTTTATAGTCGCTAAACCCTAAAAGGGTTTATGGAGAGGATGACTCTAGATACAATTAGGACACACCAAAAAGTAATGTCGGTATTCAAAGATCCAAGTAGCCAATAGTTCCCCTTATATAGACTTCAAAACCAAGGTTGCTTTAGGTTTAAGCTAAGATAGCTTTGAAACCAAGCAAACAATATCCACTGTTAGATGAAAGCTTTGAATCTTAATCACATATAGAAGATAAACACTATGGTTAGGTAAACCGTAACCGAACCGTGTATAAAGACTATGTTCAACATGGTTAGCCGAAACAAGCCGATTTGAACTTAAAAGCTTAACACTCATTTTTATCTTCACTAAGACATTAATATTGAGTCACAATCATGTGATCAATTGAGTCTGGTGTTAATTAGAGAAAAAATCAAATGCAAATTACTTCATAGAATTAATTTAATCATAATTGAATCATGATCAACATAGATTGTAAATGCACAAGGTACAATTTCTTGAACCGATTGTGAATCGTCTGAGTCATAGTACCCGGACCGGTTTGCAAACTCATATGCAATTACTGAGTTCCAGAATAAACAGAACTTTTTAGTTCAAAAACCGGTTTGCACGCTTATGCAATTACCAAGTTCCGGACTCCACAGAACTTTTCAGTTCAAGTACCGGTTTGTAAACTTTGACCCAACTCAAAGTTCCAGACTCTACAAAACTTCTAAATTCATGTACCGATTTGCAAACTCTTAGAACTTTGCCGGTTTCGAAGTTCATAGAACATTCAGTTTATGTACCGGTTTGGGTACTAAACTGGTTCTAGAATATAGAACTGTTTTGGCTCGCATGCTGGTTTGATTATTTTTACCCGGTTCCCTTATCACGGTTCCACAATTGTTTGTATACGAATATATATACCTATCCGGATCACGAAAAAAAACAGATTTTCCTTTGATATACATACAAATATGCATATCACACAAATCTGAAAGTCGATATATTGCTACTCCGCTACGTGTACGAATACATGTAATACGGCTTCAGACATATAACAGTTTTCTCAGTTTGTAAGACTGATAACACTGTCTTGTATTCCAAATATAGTAGTTCTATATTTCTCAAAATCAATTTGAAACATTCCTGAGTAACAACAATGACACTTATCACTGTTCCAGGCTATTTCGAATGATGAACTTGAATCATGATTTGGTTCCGAACAATAAATTTTTCTCCACCGAATTTGATCAAGTATGAACAAATGTTCATTAAGCTTAGTCATTATATCTCGATAAATTCGTAAACTAAATAATTATTTCTCGACTCGAAATTCTTATTTATGCAAGCTAGTCTAATTAGTTATGCGACAATCGTCTCAAGATAGAAAAGTGAATATAACTTGAGAAATAGGTGTTCAGCCTTCACTTACCTTTTGTTGAAGTTCTCGAAAAGCTTCGGTTGATCTTCACTTTCAAACGGTAGAACGCAAATGATGACTGACTCATTTCTCAACTCCACTATCCTAAACCGAGACTTAAATAATTGTTGAATAGAAATCAAGATATAGTTTTGACAACTAAATTTTACAACAAGCTTGACATATATAGCAACACTTGTGATTTTGACCGAGCAATACTCTAACAATCTCCCTCTTTGTCAATTTTTGTGCCAAAACTATTTAATACATATGGATAACAAAAATAAAGTTTTGAAAAAAACTTCTCGATCCACCATGTCTTTTTGATTTTATTGGTTTCTCCAACTTTCCTTGAACTCTTCGTATTTCAAGTTGCAATGATTCTGAACGTGTTAGACTCAGCATCGTTGTTGTTGATGAACTGATTCCATAGCGATAACAACATTTTGAAAACAAAATATTCTCAATCGTTGTTATGCAAACACATAGTATTATTATCTTCTCTCCAAAGTTCAATTTTATATCAACTCCGAGGTAATATTATGGTAATATTTTCTCCCCCTTAATCAATACTTACATCTTTTGTTTAATAGGAAAACCTATTGCTTAAATGATCCACTCCCCCTTACAATGATTCGTAAACCATATGTATGTAGTATGAAACTACTAAATAATTCTCCCCCTTATTGTCAATAAAATTAACAAAGGTACGAAAATCGCGGGATCATAATAAATACAACCAAAAGATATCTCAATATTAAGGAAGATGGAGATACTGTATAATAACATAGTCAAAATGCAACTCCTCATATCAACTTTTTTTAGATTATATCACATAGTAATAAATACTTAGCGCTCATCCCAAGAGATTAAAAAGATACAAGTATCCCCTTTATAATTCCACAACCACACTCCTCTCAAAGATATACCAATTAAGCACAACTTTATTTAAGAACTCCCCCCCATAAAATGTCATTCCTGAGAGAACAACATGAGTGACCTTACTTTCGTGAAAAAGAAGGATTTGTGGACATTAACAAATCACAAGGATTTGTATCCATAGTATCGACATAAATTAATCTCAAGGCCAGTTACAAACAGTGAGACAATTTTACTCGATTTTGCTCAACATAAGAGAATCTTACGGAGTGTGTCAAGCAGCAAAACACAAAGGTGTGATAAAAAAGATTAATACTGCGAGAAAAATATCAAAGAGTTTGTTATATTTTTCGTATATTAAAACATAATAGATTTAACTTATGAGCATATATGAAATATTAGCTCGATTCACGAGAACGTAAAGGCACAAATATTTCATAAGATTTTTTTGCAATAATTAAACCAATAATGATTACATACTGCAAGTTCATCTTCCAACAACTCTAGAATTTAAATAAATAAATCTAAAAACCTGCAAGATGAAAAACTTTTGAAATAGCTATGTGTAATCACAATCTTTGCTATACCCTTGTTATCCTTCTCAAGAATGAAATCCTCAAAAGAAGTTTCCTAAACAAAGCGAAGAAAACAAAATCATATGTAGTTTGCGAATTTTGTTTTGAGAGAGCCGAGGTCTTTAGAGGCTTTTCCTAGTTCTGAATGGAGAAGTTTGAGATCCCTTTTTTGCAGCAGACAATTAATCAAATACAACTACAAAATCCTTCATCAAATTGTCAACCAAAACAGATGTCGTCTGAACCAGTTCAGCTCCTGCTTGTTTAGCTGTTTCAAAATTTCCACCCTTTTTGTAGGTATATAGGTATTCCTTTGAACCCATATTTCTGATGATTTCACAAAGTTCTTTTTGAACAGATGTTGCATACTACCCTTATTTGTGGACCATGAAGTGCTAACATTCCTGGAAGTAGAATTGCTTGCATGTGGTCTTACCTCGAGAGGTTTAGACATCCGAATATCAGTAACACCTTTCAGAATCAAATCCAAGGTGTTTTAAAGATGGAAAAACTAGAAGTTATTTAACCTCAGTTTACACTTTCTTTGAACATGTCCTTTAGTGTTGCAATAGAAGCACATTCTCTGAGTTTCGATGAAATCAGAATGGGTAGTCTTGACAATTTCGTTCAGTAAAGAACTTTTCCTCCTTGAGACATAGTTTTATCTTGATCATAGAAATTCAACTGATCATCTCTTATCAAAGTAGTGCTTTGATCATTAGTTTCTGACTGCGGTTTTGCTAGTATATCATGAATATAATCTGTTATTACCTTTTCTAGTTTATCTCCTTGATCAGAAACTGTCATTGAGGTAGTTTCTTTGAATTCAGTATCGCAACTTGGAGAAGAATTCTTACTCGTTGGTTAAATGATCTCCTAGGAATTGTCTCAAAGAGACAACCTTGTTTTGGAATCATATTTAGAAACCATACCAACGAGACTATTGACTTTGTGTCGCAGCCGAAGTAACTCAGATTTCTGAATTTCTATACGCTGGAAAATTTCAGAGCTTTCCCATTCTACTTATGAGTCAGACTCATATGTATATATAACAGTGGGAATGGCACTTATAAATACCCAACTGTTGTAAGGAATCACAATGTTCGTCTCTAGAAAAGTTTGGAAAATCAAACTCTTTTACACGATCCATAGAAAAAGTTTCTTTTAAACTGGTGAAACGTTTATTATAGATTTCGTCTATGTCCATAACCTTAGACTACTTCAAACACATATTTATTAGGTCTTAACGTGTTTGCCTGCTCTGATACAAAATGAAAACGCAAGGGGTACCAAGATATACCACAAACTTTTTCGTAGGCAATCTGTATGAAGAAACTCAACACAACTCCGAGAGTAAAAACTCAATCAAGGAAAGTGCCTAGAGTTTTTTTATCTCTCTCTTGTTGTTAAAACGTTTGTAAAATTGAATCCGTGAACCTAACTACAAAGAGAGTTCTTGGACGGTACCAAAGACCAATGTCCAAGGATCAATCAAGTCTTTTCCAACTGACAAGGTTGGACCTAGCAACTGTGATTGATCGACGCACAACCTGTGATATTTCAATTATCATAAAGATAAACAATATAATGCCGAAAAATAAATAACATAGACACCAGAAGTTTTGTTAACAAGGAAACCGCAAATGCAAAAAAAATCTCGAGACCTAGTCCAGATTTAATTCCACACTGTATTAAACTACTACAGACACTAGCCTACTACCAATTAACTTTGGTCTGGAATGTAGTTGAGCACAAAAAGGAAATCTACCGATTAAGGTAAAATCGCGCTCCTTACGCCTCTTGAATCTCGCAAGACTCTACACAATTTATTCACTTAGCTGATGTCACCCACAACTAAGGGTTTCTTCAACCTCAATTGAAGACTTTAAATTAAATTTGCCTCCCACAGATTAAGCCTATAATTGATTTTCTGATTTATGATCTAAACGGATGATCATATCAAACGATAGATCCAGGTGATGGAAATCGATAACAACTTAGACAAAAGTCTGGGTATCCTCAAAATCCTGACTTATGCAACCCGAAGTGCAGCCTAGATTATCTTTCACCTCACAAGTATAAAACTTGCGGAATCAACAAAGTATGAGACGAAGAGACTTTGTTGATTACTATCTATCTTGATCGTTGGAGCAAGCTCTACAAACAATCAAGATCAGGATACTCACGTTATCAAGATAAAAGATAACTGGACCTGGCTTCACGAATCCCTGTGAATTCTTTATAGTCGCTAAACCCTATAAGGGTTTCTGGAGAGAACAACTCTAGATACAACTAGGACACACCAAAAAGTAATGTCGGTATTCAAAGATCCAAGTTGCCAGGAGTCCCCTTATATAGACTTCAAAGCGTAGGTTGCTTTAGGGTTTAGGCTAAGATAGCTTTGGAACCAAGCATACAATATCCACCGTTAGATGAAAGCTTTGAATCTTAATCACATATACAAGATACACACTATGGTTAGGTAAACCGTAACCAAACCGTGTATAAAGACTATGTTCAACATGGTTAGCCAAAACTAGCCGATTTGAACTTAAAAGCTTAACACTCATTTTCATCTTCACTAAGACATTGATATTGAGTCACAATATTGTGATCAACTGAGTCTAGTGTTAATTAGAGAAAAGATCAAATGCCAATTACTTCATAGAAATAATTTAATTGCAATTAAATCATGATCGACATAGATTGTAAATGTACAAGGTACAATTTCCTGATCCATTCGTGAATCGACTGAGTCACAGTACGCGGACCGGTTTGCGATATCATATGCAATTACCGAGTTCCGGATTCAACAGAACTTTTCAGTTCATAAACCGTTTTGCACACTTATGCAATTACCAAGTTCCGAACTCTACAGAACTTTTCAGTTCACGTAGCAGTTTGCGAACTTTTACCCAACTCAAAGTTCCAGAGTCTATAGAACTTTATAGTTCATGTACCGGTTTGAAAAATCTTACACCTTTGCCGGTTTCGGAGTTCGTAGAACATTCAGTTTGCGTACCGGTATGGGTACTAAACTGGTTCTAGAGCATAGAACTGTTTTGGCTCGCATACCATTTTGATTATTTTAACACGGTTCCCTTACCATAGTTCAATAATTATTTGTATACGAATATATATACATATCCGGATCACGAAACAAATAGATTCTCCTTTGATGTACATACGAATATGCATATCACACAAATCTGAAAGTCGATATATAGCTTCTCCGCCATGTGTATGTATACATGTAATACGGCTTCAGACATATAATAGTTTTCTCAGTTTGTAAGACTGATAAAACTATCTTGTATTGCGAATATAGTAGTTCTATATTTCTCTAAATCAATTCGAAACATTCCTGAGTAACAACAATGACACTTATGACTGTTCCAGGATAATTTCGAATGATGAACTTGAATCATGATTTTGTTTTGAACAATAAATTGTTATCCACCAAATTTGATCAAGTATGAACAAATGTTCATTAAGCTTAGTCATTATATCTCGAGAACTTCGTAAACTAAATAATTAGTTCTCGACTCGAAATTCTTGTCTATGCAAGCTAGTCTAATTAGTTATGCGACAATCGTCTCAAGATAGAAAAATGAATATAACTTGAGAAATACCTTTTGTTGATGAAGTTCTCCAAAAGCTTCAGTTGATCTTCGCCTTCAAACGGTAGAACGCAAATGATGACTGGCTCGTTTCTCAACTCCACTTTCCTAGACTGAGACTTAACTAATTGTAGACTAGAAATCAAGATATAATTTTGACAACTAAATTTGACAACAAGCTTCATATAGCAACACTTGTGAGTTCGACCGAGCAATGGTCTAACAATTAGTAATCTACCCACTGCTAGGATACCCCTTATAAACCCACCGTAGATAGAAAAATAATTTTGTATGCCTCAAAACATGTTTCTTCGGTTGTGGTGTGCTTTCTTTTTTTGGCTTTTTAACTGGTTAAAGTTTGGGTTTGCCATCATCCGATTTAGTGTTGAACCGTCATTTGGGGTATACACTTTTTTTTTTGGGCATATATAAGAGGACAAAACAAGGTCGCTAGATAGGGTTTGTGTAGAGTCCCTTATCTAGATAATTTTTATAATGGCAAAAATGCCCTTATATGATTAGTGTTTAATTAATATTAATTTTAATGATTAGTTGTTAACGACTAGAGTTAGTGTTAGTGCTAATTCGGGAGAGTAATTTTGTTTTAAAGAGATTGTTAGGGTTATTATATAAGAAGAAGAGAAAGTGGAGAAAAAATCTATATTTTTTCCTTTTTGAGATTTTTGCGATTGTTGAAAAAGATTGTGTGATTCAAGTGAGGAAGCTGAAATTTCATCATGTAAAGCTAAGAAAATACATATCAATTACGATGGAGATCCGGGGATGGCTTATTTCTTGGATGATGAAATTATTTTACCCAAAATCAAGCTCAAACTTAACTTCAACCTCTATTTCAAGCTCAAGATGATGATTTTTTGGAGTCAAATCCCGAATATGGATACATTGAAGAGGAACCCAATCCTAATAATACACATGTACACTTCTAGATGTTGCTTAATGTCCATTTTGTAGATTGAATTAAAAAATAAAATAATTTATAAGTAGTTTGGCGCACAAGAAAAAGCTTCGGCAAATATGTTGATGGGCTAACGTGGTTTTGGATAAACAGTTCGGCTCATACGTATTGAATCTTTTATCAGGCGAACCTTGAATGAATTAATTTGCGCCAAATTATATGTCAAAGTTTGGCTTATAATGGGTGTGATACAATCAGCCGGACATATTGATATTGTTTTTTTGAGTGTACAGGAAAATGCTTGATTTTCTTAACTTCTGACTTTTTTTTGAGAAAATCTTAAGTGAGGTGGTTGGGAACGAAAAGATAATTTTATATGAGCCGAACCATTATATTGTTAGCTTAGTCGGGTTGGTTAGGATTATATCCAAGATTTCGAATAAGCCAAACCTTTTAGGAATATATGTATTTTGGCATCTAATTAACCTCTTGATATTCTTGTATATCGTTTATGAGTTTGTAACAATGGATGATCAACCACATCCCGTTGACGTCATTCACGAAGATACTAAAGATCATTTCCAAAATGACTTGGTAGGTAACCAATTGTTGTTTTAATTTATTCTCTCAATTATGTTCTACTCAAAATCCTTAATATAACTTTACACTGGTACTTGTATCCATGTAGACGTGGCTATATCAATTCGAAGCAACAACTTGGGCTGAGGGACAAGGATTTAAAATCAATTGCGTGCTAGTTAAGGGTAAAAATGCCAAAAGGAGCGGTTTGTGATGGTTTTTGAGAGAAAGGGTTTAAAAGAAAGTAAGAAGAAAAAACACTTAATATATAGTGGGAGACCTGGAGAAAGTATAAGAATAAATCGAGGAAAATAAATTGCCCCTTCAAGATCGTTTTCAACTACAACAAAAATGAAAAATATTGGACTATGAATAAAGATATTGATTGTCGTTATAACCACCCACACCCAAATGATCTTCATGGACATACATTATAGAGCCGGAAAACTTATAGACAAAGAATATGTGGAAGTAAATAAAATGATGCGAGCACGTATGTCACCATTTAAAATCATTAGAAATTGAAGGCGGATGAAAAGATTAACAAGACTATTTTGCAACAAATCTATAATGCGAGAACTAATTTGAGAAGGAAGGATTTGTAAGGCAGGTTGGTGATGCAACAATTATTGTGGTCGGCGGAAAAGAACAGTTATGTGACCCAAAAGAAATTGGATGACTTAGAACATCTTACACACCTTTTTATTGCCCACCTGGAATGCGTCAAGTTGGCTCTATGCTTTGCACGTACAAGACCAACAAATATGATATGCCCTGGATGATTTTTATCGGGCATACGTCAACCAAAGCACCATGTCGTTACTACATGGCACATTAGTAACATGTCTAAGCCATTACTACGTGGCAGGTTGAAACAGCTTTAAGCCGTTACGAATGTTTTTTGTAACAGCAAACCTTGACCAGGTCAAGGTTGACCGGCAGTTCATTTTCAGCCG
>JAJJMB010008936.1:672524-799570 GCA_023531105.1 Papaver atlanticum | reverse complement strand
TACCAATTTATTTTGTTAAGTATCAAATTTCTAAGGGGAATACATAGAAACTCACTAAGTTCCAAAATGCAGTTCACAAAAACTTTAGAAACTTCCTAAGTTCCTAACCTATTCCTAACCTTAAGAAATACCCTTAAGAAAATGAAATTTATATAAAATTTAAGATCTATAAACTAAAAGCCAAATTGGAAAAAAGCAAAACAAAGCATACAGAAACTGCAATGTAGTGCACATTACCTTGGTTGGCTTGACACAAATCCTAAGGCAGTTCAGGGTTCATAAGTGGCAGCTCAGTATAGTGCACATTACCACTGCCTCAGGGTTCATAAGTGGCAGCTCAATATGCTTGCAAACCAACAACATCAGCCTCAACCATTGCAACTGCATCTTTACTTCAAACCCAGTCACTGCAGAACCACTTCAATCACTCTCCTCTTCCCTGTAAACTTCACACATCAACCATCTTCAGATTCACAAACACACATTAACACCATCTTAGCAGCACCATTTCCCTGTGATATAACAGTCCCGATGCACTGTTCTTCTTTCATCATCACAACCACCTTCAACTGCATCTGCATCACCAGTTCCATTGCATCCATCGCAACTCCATAGCACAACAGCAGCAACAAACCATTCATAATTTCCCCCACCTCGAGCCAATTCTGTTGTTCTGCAACTGGCTGCCAAGAACCCAATCCACTGAACCAATTCAAACCATCTAATTTGCTTACAAATCAAACAATATACATCAAAAAATATTACGGCATAATTCCACTCAAAAAGGGTCAGAAGACTCGGAATACAATTAATAACACTTCACTCAGTCCTGTCTATTTCAAGACCCAAGTTTCAAATCAAGTCCTTGAATCGAAAATTTCTATGATTACCGGTTTTGGTGATAGAATTACAGTTTAAATCAAAACGCAGAAGAGATTTTCAGGCTAATAATAATTTGATGAATTAGTTTAAAAAAAAGCCTGTTCTCTTTCATTCCCAGCCCTATTTCATCTTGGATAATTAAAACTATGTCAGTTGAACCCTAAAATGTCGATAATAGACAAATAAAGCTACTGATTTAAATAAAGGTGAAGAACGTTGAACAATAACAAGAAATCAAAAAAGGTCAAAAATGAATGGAGCTGAAAGATAAGAGGATTACCCGTTTAAGATCCAAAGGAGTTTTAAGAGAAAACTGGAGTTGGAACTGGGTACCAAACATTCACCCATTTACCACCAACACCAGCTCACAATTGAATCTGACTTCAACCCTTTTTCCAATTCTTCCATCCTGCACTTTTCCTAAACATTCATCTATTCATTCATCTTCAACAGCAACCTTCAACCTGTTCAACCCATTTCAATCTTCTAATTTCTCTCCACTGTTCACACCAGCAGCACCACGAGAACCCTAATTTCAGATCCTCAACTTCATTTCACTATCCAAAAAACTGAAAACCTCATCTGAATCAAACCCATCGTCAATTTCAGATCCATTCAAACATCATCCAAATCTTCTCGTTCTTCGACTGAAACCCAGGATTTCTTCTTAATTGATATGAAAAATTTCTCATTCTGAGAAGAATACAAAGAACAGAAGAAGAATAAGAGAAATGAGATTCTCTTCGATCTTGTTTTTTTCAGGATTTTGAGTATCTGTATCTTCTTACTGTGTAGAGAGATCGAGAGAGAGGAAGAGGGACGAAGAGGCGGAGATAAATAGATAGAGAAAGAGAAGGAGATGAAAAAATACGGAGTAGGAATAAAATCTAGGTTTTTATTATTGAGATGCATCTCGAGACTAGAATGAAGGGTAGCGATATTACCTTAGGCATATACGGTGTAGATGAAACTTAATACCACACATGTGAATGGCACACGCACATTCTAAAGGTGTTACGACCCAAGTGTGACTCGCACCGAATTTTTTAAAATTAGTAACGGTTTCTGCCTGTTACGAATTTTTTGGTGCCACCACCTCGGGGTTTGGGAGCTTTAGAATTAGAAGGAGTTGTTTCCATTGTTATCCTCTTAAGATTCTCTTTGAATTTTTCCTGATGGGTCCTAAAAAAAATCACACACCTTAATTAACTCTCCAAAAAATATATGATTCGTTAAACAATGTCATAATGCACCTATAAATATACAAGTTTGGCTTATATAAATGCCTTTCGGCTAAAATACCAGGCTACTACCCATACACAGAGAGATGTTCATCAAACCCGATATTTTCCATATTGAGCCGAACTTAAATTTGTAAGGTGAATTTTTCAACTAACAGTATATAAGTTCGGCTAACCCGATATTTCCCATCTTGAGTCGAACTTTGTAAGATGAATTTTCGGCTAACAGTATATAAGTTCGACCAATAATATTTTTTTTTATTATCAGCCGAACTTATTAAAGATAAGTTCCGGAAGCACAAGTATCAAATTTCGGCTGAAACGAAATTTTGAAGGAAAGCAATTTTCCAGCTAAATTGTTCATTATCTGAAGAAAACAAGAAAAGTTCTGCTGCTAATTATCATCCAAAGAATTCTTTGTAATTACCAATAATACATAGATTTCTCGAATTCATCTTTTTTTATCAATCAAATAAAAAAAAGAAAAAGTCTTGGGCTTGTGAGAAATACCTTTCAATGTGCAGTTTCAAAGAATCACGTTCTATTTCTCTCTCTCCAACATCAATCAATTCACTTTCCTCTTAAACTCCATTTTTTCCAAAAAACCTAGGTTATTGGGTTGCTAAAGATGGAATTCCCAGATCAGGTATCCTACCTCTAGCATAATGTAGATGGGTTTAATCGAAAATCAGAATTTTGTGAATCAGCGATTATTTGAAGATTAAATTTTGAAATTTATTTTAGCGGGAGAAGGGTTCGGTTGATTTTGATATGGAGAAGAAGAGGAATGAACTTGAGTTTTTATTTTGTTAGAGTTATTTGATTTATTTTAGTTTTTAATATTAACGTATTATGATTAGATTTTAATTTAGATAAAAGTTATTAGTGTAATTTTAATTAAATAAGGTCATTATAGTAACTTGAGTATCACTAAAACACCCCTTATAAGTTTCCATTGGATGGGACTATTCCCCAAAATTATTGCGTATGCCCCAAATGATGATTTTTAACTTTACGCCTCTTGAACCCCATATTAGCCAACCTGATACAACATATATACAAGCATGGATTACACTTTACAACATCAGCTATATATTGTCAATGGCGCAAAGAGGTTACCAAATTTCATGGGAGTTACCAAACCCATATAACGATCAATTTTTATTCGGTTAGCAACTTCTCTTGGAATTTGGTAATTTTTAATAGTAAGAGCAGGTCTAATATTAATGGAATCCAAGTTGTTCTAAGCTTGGAAAAAGTATGAAATGTCAAATCTAATGGTTTCCAAGTTAGGGTCATCAACAATTTTTATAAGGCATGTTCTAAGGTTTCATGAAAAATAACTTGGAATCCAAACTAAAATGCCAATCTAAATTTTGAGTTGCGCTTAATCTTGTGGTTGCTATTTGTTGATACATGAAAATAATTACCCCTTAGCAGGGCTAGGGAGTTCCTAAAGAACCGTGTTTTGGGGACTAGCCCAAAACAGTGGGGGACTACTCTTCCAATTTGGAGGTGGTTATTTGAAGTAATTTTGGGTCACCCCTTATCTAATATTTTTTTTAATACCAAATTTAACCTTGGTAATTAAATTAGTTAGATTAGTTAGTGTTAGTGTAATGATTAATTAGTGATTAGTTAGTGATTAGTTAGTTATTAATAGGATAGTTTTGTTAGAATGAGATGAAGAAGAAGGAGAAGAAGAAGAAGAAAAGATGAAGAAAAATAGGGAAGAAGAACCCAAAAAAAATTATTTTGAGTTTAGTAAATATGATATGAGTGATTCATGTGATGATACCTCCTCCTCAGAATCAGAACCTCCTTCATCTCCTAAACTATTTGTCAATACTTCTAACGATCCGGGTATGAGTTATTTCTTAGATGATGAATGCTTTTTTCCCCAAACTCAAGCTAACGACCCAAATGATGAATTTTATCAGCCACAACCAGAATATGAAGTTATGGGTACTCAGGTATGGCTCAAATTTAGTTAATGTAGCTTGAATTGTGCAAAAAATTGGCCAAATCGAAAATTTCAGGAAGAAATTTCGGCTAGGTGATAGTAGTTCGGTTAGCAATTCTGCCAAAAAGTTAGCCGAACTCTCCTGTATGTGCAGTTCGGTTACTCATTTCAGCATACGCAGGTAACCGAACTCTGTTTTAATGGAGTTTTTTGAGAGTTCGGTTATCTTTTTCCAGAAAACGTTGCCGAACTAATTTTATAGATTATACAGTTAATGGTTCGGTTCAGTCGAGTTTATTCCTTTTGTTACCGAACTTTATGTTCGGAAATCTCGCAAGTCACCTTCATTGAATAGATAACCGAACTCTATAGTTCGGTTTAGTCGATTGTATTAATTATGTTGTCGAACTATAGTTTTGAAATTTCCAAAGAACAAGTTCGGCAAGATCGCAATTTTTTTTTCATAACCGAACCTTTTGTTCGGCAGGATCGCATATTATATTTACATTGCCGAAAATATAAGTATTTCTTATTTTTAGTTGGTATTGACGTTGTGCTATTACTCGTAGGTTGCATCTGATCCAATAGAACCAATGGAAAATCAACCTACCCCTGTTGATATTTTGTACGATGACACGTCACATCACTACATGAATGACTTGGTATTCAAAAGTCCTTTAGAGGCAAAGAGTTGGGCTAGACAACATGCACTAAAAGACATGTGCGTATTAGTATTGAATGGGAGAGAGACCAAAACCCGCTTTGAAATGGTTTGTGAGAGAAGCGGTGATCCCGATAAAAGCCACAAGAGGAAGGGTTATGTTTATAAAGGAAAGACAAATAGGAAGAACAAAACTTTCTCAAAGAAGATTAAATGCCCATTCAAGCTTGCATTTAATTACAACAAAGAATTGGGTGGATGGGTTCTCTACAAGGTTATGGAAGGTTGTCATAACCACCCTCGTCCGGAGCATCTTGAAGGACATTTCATGGCGGCCAAGCTAACTCCTGAAGAGATGGACAAGGTAGCTAAAATGAGGAAAATGGATCTTTCACCGATTCAAATGCTCCAAATACTCAAGGAGGATAACAAGGATAACCACTCATCTTTGTCCACCATTTATAATGCAATAGTGACAATTAGAAAGAAGGAATGGAGAGATAGACAAGTGATGCAACAATTGTTTTTTTTGGCCAAAGAGAAAGACTACGCGGTTCAAAAGGATGTGGATTCGGACGGAGAGATAACACAACTCTTCATTGCGCATCCAACGAGTGTTCAATTGGCTCAATGCTTTCATGAAGTTCTCATAATGGATTGTACTTATAAGACGAACAAGTACGAGATGCCATTGTTGAATATTGTTGGGCGTACTTCGACGCAGTCACCGTTTACCGTGGCGTTTTGTTTTTTAAGAGACGAGCAAGAATCTAGTTACATTTGGGCACTAGAACAAGTTAAGGAAATCTTCCGAGGTGATGATATTCCCGGGGTTATAGTGACCGACAATGAAGTCGCATTGATGAATGCAATAGAGGTAGTGTTTCCATTAGCACACAATATGCTTTGTACATTCCATATATGGTGTAATTTGATCAATAGGTGTAAGCCAATAATTTGTCCACCCAAGAAAAAAGGATATGAAGAGATTATGATGCTACCGGAACATGAACGAGCGGATGCAAAAGAGGAAGTTGAAAAACAATACGCTCTAAATTACGCTAAGTGGGTTGCTTTCAACAGTGAATGGGAATCATTGTGTTGGTCTCTTACCGAGGAAGAGTATCATCTAAATCTTGCGGAGTTTATCGGCCATTGGGATACTCCCGATTATCCCGGTGTTGTATCGTATGTTCTTCGCCAATGGTTGGAACCACACAAAGAGAGGTTCGTTAATGCCTATACCAACCAATATAAACACTTGGGAAATCAAGCGACAAGTTTAGTAGAGTCGGCTCACCATCGGTTGAAGAAGAATCTGTTTGGATGTGTTGATAATTTCGTAACCGTGTGGAATGCTATGGATAATTACTTCAAGCGCGACATTGATAGAATTAAAGAGAAATTCCAATAAAGCCGTATATTCAAAATGACCGGAAAATACGCCGACCACCCATTGTTCAAGGGAATCCATTACAACGTATCTCGCCAATGTATGAAGTTGTTGATCATAGAAGTCGAGTTGATTGATAAGTGGGAAACCAAGAGGGATGAGGTGTGTGTATGTAACATGAAGAAGTCTATGGGACTCCCTTGTCGCCATATGATAATCAACTACGAGCATGGCGTAATCCCTTTAAGCGACATTGATCCATATTGGAAGCATCTAACTTTCATCCCTCCTCCAAAGGGAGAAGAAGCCGGAGAGGAGTTTGGTGATAACGACATGGGTAGAACCGTACTAGAGATGTATCGTGGCATGAACAAGCTCCAAAAACAAATATTTTGGGATGACATGAGGAAAATCATATATCCACAAACTTCGGAGAATGTTTATGAACCGTCAAAAGGCAAACGCAAAGGTAGGCCAAGCAAAAAAGAAACTAAAAAACAACTAAGAGAATATGCAAAGGTGTTACGTAAGAAGAAAAGTGAGCAAACCCCATTTACTAGAGATCCATCGGCCCATGAGTATACCGCGGAAATGTACTTGGAGCAAACCAAGAAAAGGGGTAGGAGTATTGAGGAGAAAGGCGAAACAAGTGCGCAAGATTTGAAGAAAAAAGGTACGATGTGTCCATCTCAACCAAGCCAACCATCTTCCGGCGACGTGAAGCTTAAGTCTCCAAGTACATCTATTCAACCATCTTCCCTAGACGTGAAGCTTGATGCTCCAAATAAAGACTATTTGAATGATCTACCTCTATACATTCGAGAATACGTTATATCCACCGACGACGTTCCTCCGGATGGTAATTGTGGTTTTCATGTTGTCAATCAGCAACTTGGGCCTTTCATCGAAGGTGCAAAGCTAAATAATGGATGTGCAATCACTCATATAAGGCAAAGGTTGTTGTCCAAACTAAAGGAGAATCCGGCATTTTACAAGACAATGTTGTACGATGGGGTGGGTAGTCTCAATGAGCAATTTGTTAAGTATCAACGTCGTCTTCATGGGGGCCATCCGATCACAAGGGATTATTGGATGAGCATACCGATATGTGGACACTTAATCGCCGAGGCTTTTAATTGTGTGGTTCATTATTTCTCAAAGTATGCTAGTTTCACCTTCACCCCGAAAACAACCGTATGTGTCGAGCAACTCAAACGAAGGAGATGTGTGATGGCATTGACTAACAACAACCACTTTATAGGCCTTCGTTTAAAACCCGATTGTCCACTGCCTCCAATATCCGGAAACTCTTTTTGGCCTGCCTTTAACTACAATATAATGTTGGGTTGGTGTATTATGTATGAGCATAACATGGAGATGTGGAAAGCTTTGTCGAAATCTGACGAAATTGTACATGAAGGTCGAATTTCACTTGATGATGATTAAATGACACATGCAATGGAACTAAGTATGCTTATCAATGTAATACTATGTTTTTTGAAGTGTGGTATTCATTATTGAGATAATGCTAGTATTCTTTTGAGTTGACAGATAATAGTTCGGCAACCTGTAATTTTGTGCAGGTAACCGAACTAAAGTTCGGTTACCTGGTGAAAAATTACAGTTTGCCGAACTCATGTTATATATGAGTCTTCAGAGAAAGTTTCGGCAACCAGTTTAAATGTTGCGAGGTAACCGAACTCTCTCTTCGGCAACCTTGTAGTATTTAGCTGTTCGCCGAAAATTAAGTTCGGTTACAAGCTAGAAATTTAGAAAACCGAACTTTTTACTTGAAGCCTCAGGGGAGTTTTCGGCAACCAGTTTAAATGTTGCGAGGTAACCGAACTCTGTCTTCGGCAACCATTAATTAGTTACAGGTTACCGAACTAACCTGTGTTTAAATTTCAGGTTGCGGAAAATAATCCTTTATTCAAAATTTCTTCCATATAAAATTGAAAACACAAACCCAATTTAAATTAAAAACAAAAACAAGGTTCTAAAACAAATATAAAAGTTGTTATACATACCAAACTACGAAATCCATAACTAAGAAGTTTTTTGAAACTAAAACCATACGAAATCACTAACGACCACCACGACGAACCCTTTTACCACTTCCTTGTTTACCACGAGTTTTAGGTTGAACCTCCTCATCACTTGGGGTTTCATCTACTCGTTCGGTTTCCTCCATGGCGCGACTTGAACATTCTCCTTGTTGTCGACCCCTCTTCAATTGCTTAGACCTACTTGGCTCCATCATTCTTTTAGTTATAAGACCCTTCCACTCGCCGTAGTAGTAGGTTTGTTCCTTAGTCGACATCGGCTCTCCACTGCGGATTTTAGCCATCAATTTCTTCAATAATTTCGTACCCTTCTTCACCTGATTCCAATTTTAAGCATAAGTAAAAATATTTTCAATACTTTCAAACAACAAGGAAGTATAAGAGAAGACATTTTCTTACCACATTATCCCATAACATTTTTGCTTCTTCTCCACAAATAGGCATCTCCTTCTGACCTCTCTTAGCCTCCCTCTCCTTTGCCTTCCCCTTCGCCTTATCAGTCTTAGCTTGTTGTTCTCTATTTATCACAAAAGGATGACTAATTTCTTGATAAAACACCGTATAATCTTCATCACATGCATTTACATCTCCACCACAAGGTACACAATCACCTAAAGGTAAGTAGTAGTTACGAAGTGCATTCCAATGTCCTACCGTAGGAGTTGGTTCATGTTTTGGAACAAAATATTTCGCGGTGTTCTTTGTTCCTTGAACCACCAAATTGAAATTTTCATTCTCCACGTCGGGATCCATTTGGACACAACAAAGTTGTCTTAGTATTCTCCTTGGATTATATATTGCGTAGCCATTAGGATACCAAATTGGTCCATAGTATGCCGAGACGGTAGAGAAACCATGTATATCTTCTTCATCTATAGGGACATCATCGGGTACGGCGTATGGGTGAAATACCACATCGTTCACCGTAAGTTTATCCAATTTCTCCCTCAACGAAGTCAACTGCTCTTCTTTAGACTTCTTTTGTGCGTCCAAAAACAACCATTTTCCCGCTGTAGGTTCGTCATAGGGATAAGCTGTCTTTTCCCTAGCCAATCCCAATGAAGGGAAGTGGTCATAAATCCAAACCTATGCGAAAATACGAAAATATTAACCACATACATGAAAATTGATTTGAAAGCAGAAAATTTTGGGGAATAATTTGCTAACTAACAATGTAGAAAGTTACCTGAATAAGAGTTAAGTAACCTCCAATTTGATTTGTCTTAATCCTCGACCCTTTGCTCATCTCTCCTAGAACAAAAGCAAGCACCCCAGTGGCCCAAGAGTATTGGTTAATCTCATCGAGATTCTCCAAAAGCTGTAGATAATGGGCATCCACCCTATTTCCAGAAGTGTCTGGGAAAATGACGGTTCCTAGCTGATATAACCAATAAGCGGTGACATGATACCTAAGGGTCTCCTGGTCCATCACCAACTTTCCTTTCTCCACCTTCTTTCTTGTCCCTCCAAATGCTTCCTTCAACTTTACCAACTTGAATTTCTTCAACCTCTTCTTAAAGGCTCCATTTGTCTCTTTTGGATTATACTCATCGCCACGTTTAGGGGACCTCACAGAACGTCTAAACTCACATTGAGCCTTTCTTGCATCCCATCCTAGACATTTTAGAGCCAATTCTTCAAGAGCTTCATAATGCATCGAGGGGTTGTAGCCTTCTCAAAGACATTTACCTTCCACTGGTAAGCCGGTTATTCTCGAGCAATCGTCGGGAGTAATTCCCATCTCGCCAAATGGAAGATGAATTGTATATGTCTCGGGATAGTACCTCTCGAGAAATGCGGATACGGCAACAACGTCAAAATCCGCATGTGCATCCTCTATAGCTCTCCATAAAACACACTCTTTCACCTTTGATTGAAAATCGTCACACTCCAAAGATAGATCCCATTTGGACGCCTTTTGACGCCGAATAAGACGTACTGCATCCTTATGATCCTACGAAAAAAACATAACACTATTAATACTTGACGAAACATGTCCCAAAAAAAAACATTTTGTTAGGTAAAAATGAACTTAAAGAATACCTTTGTCGCATAGATCTTCGCAGCCCATGAGTGTTTGTAGCCAAACAAGGTGGCCCCTCCATCATTTGGAGTACCATAAGTTGGGTTCACTGATGGCAAACACAAATTATCAGGGGGAATGTGTGAGTATCTATCACAAGGCGGCTTCGGCTTCTTTTTCTCTTTAACAGGAACAATTTCTTGCTCTTCTTGCTCTTCCTCCTCTTCTTCCTCTTCCTCCTCTTCATCCTCTCCCTCCTCTTCTTCCTCTCCCTCTTCTTCATCATCCTTCTCTTCCTCTTGTCCTTCTCCTTCTTTGCCCTGTCCTTGTTCTTCTTCCTCTACATTCTCAACATGTTCTCTTTGTTGTTCAACCTCTTCATTTCCTTGGTCTTCATTTCCTTGCTCTTCTTCATCATCATTCTCTTGATTGACTTCCTGGAACGATCCCCCTCCATGTTTATCATTTTTAGTACCACGGTTTCGGAAATCCAAATGTATTCTACCGCGAGGGGTGGGAGTTCTCAAATCTTCGGCTATTTGGGGATTAGATTTTTTTCCTTTGTTCCTAATGAATGAAAACCACATTATTACCTAAACAGAATATTGTCTTATCAAATAAAGATGAACATGGGATTACATCAAACACAAAATGTTAACAGGCTGAAGTTCGGTTATCTGGTATAAGTTGAGAGGTAACCGAACTACAAGTTTGTATGTGACAGATCAAAGTTCGGTTACCACATAGAAAGTGCGAGGTAACCGAACTATATTTTATCAAAGTTCGGTTACCTATATAAATTTATCGAGGTAACCGAACTCATATTTTTCATATACAGAAGGAGTTCGGTTACGTTATTTTTTTGCGAGGTTACCGAACTTCATAGTTCGGTTACCTTAAAATTACTAATTGGCCGAACTGTTCTTCATATTGAAAGTTCGGTTACCTATATAAATTTATCGACTAAACCGAACTCAAAATTTTCATATAAAGAAGGAGTTCGGTTACGTATTTTTTTTGCGAGCTTACCGAACTTCATAGTTTGGTTACCTTAAAATTACTAATTCGCCGAACTGTTCTTCATATTCAAAGTTCGGTTACCAAATTCTAGGGTTTTAAATTTTTCTCCTAGCCGAAATCTCTACTGTAACTTTCATTTTCAGTGGTTTTTGATGATTTCTTCAACAAAAAACGATTCAAAGGAATGGGTACGAAGGAAATTACCTGCGGATTTTCATTTTGAGGGAATCAGACTCCTTGGTTGATGTTTGATGCTTCAATTCGTCTCCCAACTTTGCTTGAAGTTGTTTATCAACTTCAAATTGATTTGGGAGATTCGCAATGCTAGCCAGACCCGGACTCAATCCTGGAATTCTTGGTGTCTGCTTAGAACGCATTGTTTTATAAAATTGATTAATCGACGATGAATTTTTTCAAATCGACGATGTATACGAAGAAGAGGAGAAGAAGAAGAAGAAGAGGAGAAGAAGAAGAAGAAGAGGAGAATAAAAAAAATTTGTTTTAAAACTGATTTTAGGTTTTTATTTAGGGGTTAGATTAGTGGGTAGTGGTTAAATTAGTGGGTTATTAGGATTAGTTATAACCTTAATTAGGATAAGGGCAGATTAGTATTCCCTAATCTTTTAGGACACCCCTTAAAATTTTGGGTGGACATTTGAATAAGAGAGTAGTCCCCCACTGTTTTGGGCTAGTCCCCAAAACACGGTTCTTCCTAAAGGGGAGGCAAACCCTACATGAAATGTGGGGACTAAGGCCCAAGTCCGCTAAGAAGTATCCATAAGGAGAAAAGGATAATGAGGGAATTAAGGGAATTTGATGAGGTTGCATTAGAGAAGGAGTGACATCAGTGATAATTAAAGAGGTTTAGGACATGTGGCATGATGTCACAAAAGGAATGACTTTTGGAAAAGTCTATAAAAGGAGGTCCATAGTACAATGGAAATAAAGTTCTCTCTCGTACCATTCCTTCAACATTATCTGGTGTAGCTAGGATGGGTAGGACCAAAATCAGATTCATCCTTCAACACTATTTATTTTATGATTGCCGATTTTGTGGGCGCAGAGGTTAAAAGCTATTCTAATTAGCGTTTTGGACAGTTTTAAATCCATGGAGTACTTTTTGGATGACGGTCAAATTCCATATCAACCTTTTTTAAAAATCCATGGAGTACTTTTTGAACATTTTGGACGAGGGTCAAATTCTGGTCAGTGTACCTGTTTTATGTAGATGTCGTACAGCTAGCTATGGTTTACACATTACATAGTAAGCACAGTAACTAAATTTTAAATTACCCTCGATCCTAGATGCATACGTGAGATAACTTAATTACGTCACTTTCCCCTTACAATAAAATCATCAACTTGATGAATATCTCTTCAGATCTTCACATGGGGAAGTATCAATCAATCAGTAGAAAAAGATCCCAGAAGACTTCAAGTCTTCGAGGGGTCTGGTCGCATTTTCTTCTTAATGGACAGTTTGGTTGGAATGTTGTAAGAAAAGTCTGGATGACAACCTTAGTAGGGCTTGAAGCTAACTACGACTAAAGGTCATCAAGCCAGTGTGTGGTACTATGGGGTCTCTAGTATGCTGCGCCTTCTGGGGTAAGATACTTGAGGCATTGACCATTAATAATTCATAATGTAGAATTGTTGTAAATACTTGCGAACTAAAACCAAATGTTAAAACATGACAGTGCAAATTCAGGCATTTGCCTCAGGGAACTGGCAAGTAGTCTTAATCGATAAAGTACTAATGTCGCGGAAAATATAACGTAAGCGAAGGTTCAATTTTTATTATTTTTATCTTGGAAAAGGAAGTAGCACAGGTTCAAGATTGGCAGGTGAGTTGGGATCTTGAAAGCAATATATGTTTTTTTTCTTTTCTTTTTTGATAATAAAACCTTAGAATAAAAGAAAAAACTGCTTACAAGAGTTGAGAGGTCTAAGTGCCTTGAGGAGCTTGACAACTCAGCCTATCCAAATTGAAAGCATCGAACAACAAACTAGGTGGGGGAAAGCAATGTTACAGGTTGCATTTGAATTGATCCTTGAAGCCAATGCAACGGCAGTCTGGTTTGCCTTTTTCCCACAATACAAAAAGATTAAGTTTTTCCCTTTCACATTCAAACTAGAAGTGACAAGTTTTTCATGAATGTCCCTAATTCTGGATCTAGCTTTCCAATCTATATGGCAGTCCTCTCCGTTAATAGCTTTGATGGTATTGATGCAGCTTCCTTCAATTTGAAAGGCTGTGGTATCCAACTGATATGACCATGTTGTTGCTTCCAAAGCCGCCTGCACCTCCATCTCATCCAGACTTTGCGCCCTGCACTCCAGCTTCTTTATTTCCCTGCACCAACCAATAGAATTTCTCAGTATTAAGGCAATGCTTCCAACCTGTTTATGTTTGTCAAAAGTCCCAGCAAAGTTAATTTTCTTGATTCTCGAAGGAGGGCTTATCCAAGTGGGTTCTGGTTTATGAGAATTTATGGAACTAGCATTGTCTAGAGGTCGCTCCAGGCTAGCATGAGCTTTCCAGTCCATTTCGGCTCTCGTGCAAACATCTTTCAGACTTGGGTTAAAGCCTCTAAAAACTTTGTCACATCTGGCCTTCCAAATGTACCAGATGATAGTGGCACATTTAGCACTCCATTGTCCATGAGAGATGTCCCAACCTGCAGGGTTAGTATGCCATTGGTGAATCCAATCCTTCACAGTCAATGGAAATAAGTTTGGTGGGAATGGGTTGCTATCAGAAGCAAACCACACACTCCTAGCAAACGGGCAGGCAAAGAATATATGTTCTAGGGATTCATTATGCAGGGAGCAAAGAGCACAAGAGTTAGTAATATCCATGAACTGAAAAAGTCTGCTATTGCTAGGAATCATATTTTGTAGGCATTTGAAAGCAAACAATTTAACTCTAGGGGAAGCATGCATACTCCATATGTTTTCCCATATAATAGGTCCATTATGGTCAAATCTCTTGATAGAATAATAGACACTTTTGGTGCTGAAAGCACCAGAGATATTGGGACTCCATTTAGGCGAATCCTTGCCTGTACCATTAATGTGAATAATGGTTATGGCGTTGACAGTATGGGGATCAAAGATAGAGTTGAGAAGGGGAATGTTCCATTCAGCAGAGTCTTGAATGATTAAATCCTTAACCAAGACCCCGTGGAAATGTGGATTACTAGAAGGGGGCACTGTTTGGATGGTTGGTATCCATCTATCTTCCCAGATATGGATAATTTCTCCGTTTCCTACTTCCCAGATACAATGAGGCCTGATCTGCTCTAATCCTTTTTGAATACATTTCCAAAACTTGTGTGCCGACATTTAGAGTAGTAATTGGCTCCAAGGGTGATAGCAATATATGTGGTTGAAATGGATTAAAGACTTGTGTGCATTATTGCTGTTCACTAAATAGATGTTTGGTACTGCCTCCCTACCGGGACTGTATTCGATTTAAGAGAGAATTACTACTATATATTGGTGCATAGATATACATCATATTATCGACACTGCAGAATAGGCAATGTCGATGACAACTTCTCAATCCGTCACAACTGTTCTTATAATCCTATCCATACTGCTTTGTTCTTCATATTCTGACGCATTATCATCACCATTAGAAGACGAAAACCCCGAGATATTCATCGTTCATGTTTCTAAACTAGATAAACCGTCCGTTTTTCCATCTCACCAAGATTGGTATACTTCAACTCTTCAATCTCTTCCTGCACATCTTTCTCCGTCTCATCCAAGAGGAAGTATTATTTACACTTACAAAAATGTTTTTCATGGTTTTGCTGCTCCGTTAACTCCATCCCAAGCATCACATCTTCATCTTCAACCAGGATTCCTTGCAATCCTTCCTCAAGAAATTCACCAACTCCATACTACTCGTACTCCTCATTTTCTTGGCCTCAGTGATAACTCTGGTCTCTGGCCTGGCTCAGAATATGGTGATGACATCATTATTGGAGTTCTTGATACCGGAATCTGGCCGGAAAGTCAGAGTTTCAATGACTCAAGTATAGCAAATCCTGTTCCGAAGAGATGGAAAGGTATATGTGAGTCAGGCCCTGATTTTCCAAGTACTTCATGTAACAAAAAGATAATCGGTGCTCGATTTTATTATAAAGGAATTGAAGCAAAAGTTAAACATAAGCTCAACGAGACCAGAGATTCGAAATCACCAAGAGATACAGATGGACATGGTACACATACAGCATCAACTGCAGCTGGATCGGTCGTTAAGAATGCTGGATTGTATGAATATGGTGTTGGTGAAGCAAAAGGAATGGCTACCAAGGCAAGAATTGCGGCTTACAAGATATGCTGGAGTGATGGATGTGCTGCTGCAGATATCCTTGCTGCAATAGATCAAGCTGTTGCAGATGGAGTTGATGTGATTTCATTATCCGTTGGTTCCCGTACCCAACATCCGTTCTATCAAGATTCAGCTGCCATTGGGACATTTGGTTCTGCGATGAAAGGAGTTCTAGTTACTGCCTCTGCAGGAAATTCAGGTCCAAGTCCTCTCCGAGTAACTAATGCTGCTCCATGGATATTTACAGTGGGAGCATCTACTATTGACAGAGAGTTTCCCTGTGATGTGATTTTAGGCGATGGGAGAGTTTTTAGTGGGGTATCATTATATTCTGGGAAGCCGCTCGAGAAATCCAACACTGAATTAGTTTTTGCTGCTGATATTGGCAGCATATTTTGCAAAGAAGGAGAGTTGAATTCCACTGCAGCCGCGGGAAAGATTGTTCTTTGTGATGGTGGTGGTGGAATTGGAATAGCTGAAAAAGGTAATGCAGTGAAAATGGCTGGTGGTGTTGGAGTGATTATTGCAAATTCATTGGTCTACGGAGAAGAATTGTCTGCTGTTTCACATCTAATTCCAGGAGCAACAGTGACTTTCAAGGACGCTAATGAGATTGTGAAGTATATTGATACACAACAAAAGCCTACAGCATCTTTCGATTTCAAGGGAACAATTCTTGGTTCCTCTCCTTCAGCTCCTAAAATTGCTGCATTTTCAAGCCGCGGCCCTAACTTTATAACACGTGAGATTCTTAAGCCTGATGTTATCGCACCAGGTGTTAATATCTTGGGCGCTTGGACTGGCGCTGTCGGTCCAACAGATCTTGAGGTCGACAAAAGACGCGTAGAGTTTAATATAATATCTGGCACATCTATGTCATGCCCTCATGTGAGCGGGTTGGCCGCGATGCTTCGAAAGGCTTATCCTAACTGGTCTCCAGCTGCAATTAAATCTGCTCTTATGACTACTGCCTATAATTTAGACAATGCAGGTAAAAACTTTACTGATCTGTCAACAGGAAAAGATTCGACACCATTCCAACATGGTGCTGGACATGTTGACCCCAACAAAGCTTTAAACCCTGGTTTGGTATACGACATCCAGCCAAGTGATTATGAGGCATTTCTTTGCTCCATTAGGTACAACCGGACACAAATTTCACTTTTCATCCATGATAAAACAGTCGATTGTTCTTCGTCACATACATCGGTTGCTGGTCCCGGCGATCTTAACTACCCATCATTCTCTGTGATTTTTAAACCACCAAATGATTCAGTTGTTAAGCACAAAAGAGTGGTTACAAATGTTGGAAAACCTGGAGATGCAATATACCGAGTAAAAGTTACCAATCCATCATCGGCTGAAATCAGTGTCTCCCCGAGTATACTAACGTTCACAGCGACTAACCAAAGTTTGTCTTATGAAATCACATTCACAAGCTTGAGTAAGGCTGATAACGTTACCAAAACTGAGTTTGGGTCAATTGAATGGACAGACAGTGCACACGTTGTGAGGAGTCCCATTGCTTTAATCTGGCCACCTAGCTTGTAATAATGGTTGTTCAATTATTTGTCCCTTGGAATAAAATTGGGTCCAGGAATTTCCGGAAAATTGAATTCTGTCATATCTTTCTAGTTAGAATGAATAGTCTGGAAGAGCCCTTACAAAATCCAACTTTCTATTTACTTCGTGCGGTTAAAAGCAAAAATATTATTATTGGAGTTAAGTTGGAGGCATACCTCACTCTGTAGAGCATTTGGTTTTTGATATTCATATTTTTTGGGTTCTTCAAATTCATAATAGTGTTCATATTCTTCATGTATAGGTTGAGCTTGTGGTTGGGTTAGAAATTCTTGACTATATATAAGAGTTGGAGGATTTTTGTTTTATTTGGTAGATGAGGATTCACCAACCTCACTAATCTTACTAGAGCCACTCATTTGGATTGAGAAAACCTAAATTTCAAAGGTTTTCCTCAAACTTTTTCTTCTTCCTTCACTAATCTTGATATTTTGATTTTCAGAAACTAAAATCAAATAATTCATAGAGGGTATTTTAGCCAATACATAAAATAGTTGGATAAAGGGATTTGTTGGTTACTACTTGGAAACCCATGTTTTGTCATTTTGTGAGCCCTCAAAACTTTTTCTTGGAGCCCCTATAATAGGTTTCTAAAATATTTCTTCAAATTTCCACATGAGGAAGTATCTATCAATTAAATACTCCATCCGTTTCTAAAAAATAGGCTTGTTTGGTTTGCACAAAAATTAAGAGAACTAATCATTATAACCATTTTTTCATAGCTTTTCCTTCTTTATCCATGGTCCCATTGATTTGATATTAGAGAGAAAATGGAGAGAGAAGTGGTCCCTTCTTCATATTAAGAGAGAAAAAAAAAAGTGGTCCCTAAATGGGTAAATTAGTAAATTAATAACATTTGACTTTCCAAATAAGGAAACAAACCTATTTTTTTGAAACATAAAACAAACCTATTTTTTTGGAAACAGAGGGAGTAGAAAAGGTCCCAAGACTTCAAGGCGTGGGTCTAGACTCATTGTCGTCTTAATGGTATACAAGTGACAACCTTAGTTAAAATGATAGGAGGCTAAAGGACATCACCATGGAGTACCTGCCATGCCGGGCTGTGACCGAGTTGTTAATGTTAACATGATATTACAAATTCAGGCATTTGCCTCACAGGTGTACTGGCATGTGGCTTTATTCGACAAAGTAGTAATGTCACGTAAAATAAAACATAAGCACAGGTTCACGATTGTACTGCAAGTCAGGAGTTGGGATCTTGAAAGCAATAATATATATGGTTGAAATGCATTAAAGACTTGCGTGCATTATTCCTGTGCACTGAATATATAATATGGTTGAGCATTGCTTCTATATATTGATAGATAGATAGATATGATCAAATTTATGACACTGGTGAATTAGCAATGTCGATGCAATCTATTCCATTTTTCAGATTTGTTTTTATCATCCTATCTATACTACTTTCGATTCAATATTCTGACACACTATCATCTACATTTGATGACGAAGTAACAGAAACATTCATTGTTCATGCTTCTAAACTAGAAAAACCGTCTGTTTTTCTGTCTCACCATGATTGGTATACCTCAACTCTTCAATCTTTTCCTGCAAATCTTTCTCCGTCTGATCCACGCGAAAGTATCATTTACACATATAAAAATGCTTTCCATGGTTTTGCTGCTCGGTTAACTCCATCCCAAGCATCACATCTTCATCTTCAACCAGGATTCCTTGCAATCCTCCCTCAAGAAATTCACCAACTCCATACCACTCATACTCCTCATTTTCTTGGTCTCAATGATAATTCCGGACTTTGGCCTAATTCAGAATATGCTGATGACGTCATTATTGGAGTTCTTGATACCGGAATATGGCCGGAAAGTCGGAGTTTCAACGACACAAGTATAACAAATCCTGTACCCAAGAGATGGAAAGGTATTTGTGAGTCTGGCCCTGATTTTGCCAGTACATCCTGCAACAAAAAGGTAATCGGTGCTCGAGTTTATTACAAAGGAATTGAAGAAAAGCTTAGACGTAAGCTTAACGAGACAAAAGACTCGAAGTCACCAAGAGATACACATGGACATGGTACACATACGTCATCAACCGCAGCTGGATCTGTCGTTAAGAATGCTGGATTGTTTGAATATGGTGTTGGAGAAGCAAAAGGAATGGCTACCAAGGCAAGAATTGCTTCTTACAAGATATGCTGGAACGAAGGCGGATGTGCTGCTGCAGATATTCTTGCCGCAATAGATCAGGCTGTGGAAGATGGAGTGGATATTATTTCTTTGTCTGTTGGTTCCCGTAGGCCGCGTCCATATGACCAACATTCAACTGCCATTGGGGCATTCGGTGCTATGATGAAAGGAGTTCTAGTTATTGCCTCTGCAGGAAATTCAGGGCTATCTGGTCATTTCACAGTTGCTAATTCTGCGCCATGGATTTTTACTATTGGAGCATCAACCATTGACAGAGAATTTCCATGTAATGTGATTTTAGGTGACGGGAGAGTCGTCAATGGTGTATCATTATATTCTGGCAAGCCCCTGGAGGAACCCAATATAGATCTAGTTTATGCTAGTAGTATTGGTAGCATATTTTGCAAGGAGGGGGAGCTAAATTCCACTGCGGCAGCGAGAAAGATTGTTCTTTGCGATGGTGGTGGTGGAATTGGAATAGCTGAAAAAGGTAATGCAGTGAAAATGGCTGGTGGTGTTGGAGTGATTATTGCAAATTCATTGGCCCACGGAGAAGAATTGTCTGCTGATGCACATCTAATTCCGGGAACAACAGTGACTTTCAGGAGTGGTGTTGAGATTCTAAGGTACATTGTAACACAAAAAAAGCCAACAGCGTCGTTTGATTTCAAAGGAACAATCATTGGATCCTCTCCTTCAGCTCCTAAAATTGCTGCATTTTCTAGCCGTGGCCCTAACCCTATAACTCCCGAGATTCTCAAACCGGACGTTATTGCGCCGGGTGTTAATATCTTGGCCGCATGGACTGGCGCTGTCGGTCCGACAGATCTTGAGGTTGATAAAAGACGCGTGGAGTTCAACATAATATCCGGTACTTCTATGTCTTGCCCACATGTGAGCGGACTGGCTGCGATGCTTCGAAAGGCTTATCCTAACTGGTCACCAGCTGCAATTAAGTCTGCTCTTATGACTACTAGCTATAATTTAGACAATGCAGGTAAAATATTTACTGATCTGTCAACAGGGAGAGATTCAACACCGTTCCAACATGGTGCTGGACATGTTGACCCCAACAAAGCCTTAAACCCCGGTTTGGTATACGACATCCAACCAAGTGATTACGAGGCATTCCTTTGCTCTATTGGGTACAACCAGACACAACTTTCGCTCTTTATCCATGATAAGATAGTTGACTGCAGGTCACATACGTTAGTTACTGGTCCTGGGGATCTGAATTACCCGTCATTCTCTGTTGTTTTTAAACCACCAAATTCAGTTGTCAAGCACAAGAGAGTGGTTACAAATGTTGGAAAACCAGGAGATGCAACTTACAGAGTAATGGTTAAGAGTCCATTGTCAGCTGAAATCAGTGTTTCCCCGAGCGTACTTACGTTCACCATGAGTAACCAAAGCTTGTCCTATGAAATTACCTTCACAAGCTTGAGTAATCCTGAGAAAAACTCTAGCATTCCCAAAACTGAGTTTGGGTCAATTGAATGGACAGATAGTGTACACGTCGTGAGGAGTCCCATTGCTTTACTTTGGCTCCCTAGCTTGTGATAACGCTTGTACAACTTTTTCTCTCTCTCTGAAACATGCTTGTACCACACTACTACAAGTTGGCCCTTGGAAAAAAATTGGGTCCAAGATTTTTCAGAGAAATGAAATCTGTCATCTCTTTATATTTAGCATGGAAGGTCTTGTGGGCACATAATGTTAGATATTTGAAATTTCAAATATTTTAGGAAAATAACTTTCTTTTAGTTTTAACCAGACGAAAAGAAAAAGAAAATCTTTGGTCAATATTTGACCGAACGACATAGTTAACCCAGTCTACGGTGGTAATATTTGTAGTTAGAGTGGTAAAACGTGCCGGTCCAGGACGATCCAACCCAGGAAATCACATATTTATCGTGCAGTGTGCCGTGTTGACTATTCCACACAAAAAAAAAAGAGAGAATACTTTCTTAACTATTCGATAATGATTGGAACGCGAAGATAATGTACCACGGGGATGAATCTATTATTTCCACAATAAAAAAATATTCTTTGGGAAGTAAAGAAAGGCGGCTATATATCCCATCCACCTTATCACACTGTATATACTCTATGCCACATGATATTCTTTTTTGTAGCGGATAATTCTATCGAAACCTTCCGGAGATAAATACAGTACAAAACTTGAATTATTGCATTAATGGTTATGATTATGACACGAACAGTAGTGAAGAAGACTGATTAGTGATAAATACAGTGTCTTGTTAGGATAATATTGGTATACCAATTTACTCGGATAAGAATGCGATTGAAACCTACTTAAAGACGGGTTTTGTATGTGGAGATGGATGAATGGTGGAGAATTGACTAATGATTAATAGTGATAAGCATTAGTACTGTTTAAGTAAAGAATGGCGGCTATTGACTGGTTGAAACAATGACTAGCTAACTAATTAAACTTGTTTAGTGGAGTTTTCTATTCAATCCTTGTGGATATAAATACATGTACAAAACTTGAATTTATGTACTCATTTTATTCAAATACACAAGAAGAGGGAAACTGAAAAGAAAAAAGTGGAAAAAGAATGGAAGCAGGCAAATGTGTGAGAGTCCCTCTTGGCGCTCTGGTTATGGGCGTACTCATACTGGGGCTGTTTCTAGTGCAGACTCCGGTAGAGGCTAAGAGCTGCTGCAAGAGCACCGTTGGAAGAAACTGCTACAACGCTTGTCGTTTACGATTTTCCAGGCAAGTTTGTGCATCAACCTGTAGTTGCAAAATTGTTGGAGGAAACAGGTGCCCCCCTGGTTACCCTAAATTAAGCGGTTTTCTGAACTCGGGTATGTAAACACGACCTCATCAGCAATTGAATGTTTCCGGTAATTTTACTTATCTGTCACGTATATGTACAAGAGATTCTGTATTAATCCAATTCTCTTTCGGTCACTAGAGGAATTTGAAGACCAAGCCAACGTGGAGGAGGCATCTCAAATCAATGAGTACTGCAAGTTGGGGTGTGTAGCTTCTGTGTGTGATAACAAAATTGCTACTCCCCAGAAGTCCGGTAATTAAAATGGTCCAACTTCTTCTTCTTTAATAGATTTTTTCAGATCCTAATGGTGATTGTTTTTCTGCAACCAGAGGAAGAGGTGGAACGATGTAACAATGCATGCTTGGAGCTCTGCAACAAGAATTCCAATATTGTAGCTGTTGTGGCATAAATATGTGTGCGAGTGTTGCACATATTTATATTTCGCATCACATCATTGTCGTGTGTGACTGAAGTGCCTTACAATTTAAGTTGTATTGCATCCTCTAATAGTTTGGTATTACAAATTAATAAAATCATCATGCATGTATGACGACGAAAGTAATTATTGTTCCCAAGTATCAATATTATTACTAGCAAATATACATGTTGATGTATGATGCTATGATGTTTTGTGCTTTTATAAGTTTACTATGTTATAGGGATGGAAAACAGCACTCACCCTCCTTTTAGTTGCCGGTGACTCAGTTCACCGAATTACAAACTCACTACATGAGTCAATCCTGATTTGCTACCGTCAAACCGAGTAAGTTCATATATATATATATTAATTATTATGAAAAGAAATTTCTGGGCGGCCATTACAACCCATCTATCATTGCTACCGTGGGAAAATCCCGGTATCTCCCTTGGAACTCTATTGAGAATGAGGACCGAATTAGATAATTATGTCTTAAATGTTGTGGACTGCTTGGCCTCATTTTTTAATACAATGATTTAATCCATCTCGAGATTTTCCATTGGATTTGTAGCGGGGGCTGAAAAGCTATTAGGCAACTCCTATGATATGGAGGTAAAATCATCCATAACTCAAGGAGTATCCTCATATATGTGCATGGCTGCTAATGGGGGGCGCCATTTTTCTTGGGGGTGTACCAACCCAAAGGCAATTGTTTTTTTGTCCTACTTGTATATTGGTACACCCCCAAGCAAAATGGCACCCCCCATTAGCAACCTTGTATATGTGGACCTTCAGCAAAGAGTGGAGCAAAAACCCACTATGGTGAAAAATGAAAAAAGTTAATCCATCCCGTTAGCAAGTGGCCGGTTAGAAATAAATGAAATTTTATAAAGTGTTACTGATTTGAAAAAAACACTAAGCTGAATCAGCAACGGTTATATACGTCCCTGACTCCCTATTGCTTTCATACAAAAAATTTAAAAACTCCATCCGGTTATTAAATTACCGGATGAGGAAAAAAAAATTAAAAAAAATATAGATCCAGACACTTAATGTCCGGATGGTGTATCCGGCCACCCTTTGACCGGATGGACTCTCCATAGTATCCTCCACACATTTGAGGGGTTCCCTCTTGACTTCACAAACATATGGATGTTAAAATCATCCATAGTAGCACTTTTATTCATGTGGATTATCACAAAGATATGGATGATTTTTTGCTCCATAGGAGTTGCCCTGATGGCCATGATTGTTCCCGGTACAAATATAATATTAAACTATTGACGTTCCCAGTAGACACACAGTATTACACTGACATGTTTGCTTTCTCCTTCATTGGCAAGAAAAAAGAGAGAAAATGAAAACAGGAAAGTATGCCTTTTTTTTTATTTCTCTCTCTTCATATGCTTCGAAACTTTCACTTTTTCAATTTCGGGAAAGGGAATAGAAATCATTCGAGGCTTTTCTCTTTCCTCTGGGCGATTGAAAACTCGAAACAAGGAAATTGTTTTCCGCTCAGATCCGCTCCTTTGATAATGGTGCAGAATAAAACCCTTTTAATCGTCTCTTGTTCTAATCTTTTTTAGAATCTCCAAATTTCTTGAAGTTTAAAGTGTTTTCGTTTTATTTGCGAGGTATTTTTCTAAGAGCCGGTTAATTTTTGCTTTCATTTTATAGGGTTAGGTTAGTTCTAATTCTTTTGATAATGGTGTTGCTTCCATTTGATTTTAAATCATTAGGTTTTGATTGACTTGTGTGGATGATTAAGGATTGGGTTTTTGTTCTTTTACAAGAACAAAACTTACAGCAACAAGGAAAACAACATTAGTTATGGAAACAACACAAAGAGCAACATCAAGATCATCAACAACAAGTTCTACAAAGACTCCAGCAACAACAAAAGAATCTAAGACACAAGCTATATGCACAAATAGTTTCAGAAGAGCGATTCCGACGAAGAGCCAGGCCGATTCAAACCAATTTCTCCCTAAGAAAATCGATTTAGGTTATCCTTTTTACTTTTGTTACTGTATTTTTAGAAAAATCCATGACAAATGGTTGGATCTATGGGTCCTTTTATACTTATGTCATTTGTTCTACTGTGGATTGAAAATACTCTTGAGAAATGGCTTAATCTATGGATTCAAACATTTCTACTGATTGTAGATTTGTGTTTGTGGTTTGGATGTGTTACACTTAATCCAAACCAGGTCATTTAAACCTACCCTGTTAATTAAGAATCGGCAAGAAATGGTTAGGCTTCTTCGATAAATAATCTTTTGTAATTTTGTTGTCAAGTGGCTTGAAGATGTAAGTTGCTTGTTTGGAATTTCTATGTTTGTTGAAAACTCCCTAGTCTGTATGTAATAGTTCCCGATTTTAAATCAGATGATAATCAATATATCTGAGGCATGCCTCTTTTTCAGAAAAAAAATAAAATCTGTCATTTTATCTTTTTCATGGATTTATTTCTGTTATTTTACATTGAAACTTAAAAAAGTTTATATGTGAAATTCATTGTGCTCCCGCATCTCTTATTACTTACATGTCTATTCACTTTCAGAATAAGTAAATTACTTATATAGCTCCCAAAATATTTTGTATGGGTTTATTGGACAAATAAAGTTAGCATTTCTACATTAACGAGTTGATGTTGGTGTATTTGGTGTTGGATATCAATGATGTTGATGAAGGAGTGTAAGTCGAATTCTTTTTCTAAATTAGCTAGGGGTATAATAGTCAACATAAGAATGGCAAAATCCCTGCATTTAAGTCAACTACAAGTCTTATCCTCCCGATAGAACTTGGTTTTAAAGGATTTTGGACATATGCCCCGTTTTCTGCTTTCCCCATTTAAGCAACTTCACATTGCTCAAAATAGATAACTAAATATTCGAGCACAAGAGTGAGTAGTCTTTTCAGTGGTTTCTCTTGCCGATTACCTTGACTTCTTGTAATTATATACGCTGACAATAAAATGAACTGAAGTTGAAGCTCTTCAAGTATATTCTGGCTATCATATTAACTTCTTCTAATATAACTTTCTTCAGAAGAGGAGGTTAACACCACAACAGTAACTCAAAATCTACTCTTCAACACCAAAATCTACTCTTTAACACCACAACAACAGTGTGTGCGTTTTAATTCTATATAAATCACATCTTATCATCAAAAGTAGTAAAAAATGAGGATAAACATCATATATGGGATAGATATGGGTTGATTAAGACTATAACAGTGTATAGTTCCATTTTAGACTTAATCTATAATTAAGCGCATATCATATATTCCGCGAACAAAAGAGAAGGTGATTAGTTAAGGTTTTACTTATTTCCTATCCCCATTTTCCTTAAATGCCATCCCAACTACACAAATCGAATTTTCCATAAATCTTTTTAGAATGGGTAAACAAAACACACTTCAATATACTCTAATCTCTCACCACCACCACCAAATTAATTAGGTCTGGGGTTTAATTTGAAATCACAATCATAATCGGGATTTACACAAACCTAATTATCCAACACAGATCTAAATCAAAAGCAATCTCAAGTTCCTGTCACTATATAAATCAACTTCAGCCGAACCAATCAACACACAGGGAAGCCATGAAAACAAGCTATAGCAAACAAGTATTCAAAACGGATACGTATGGGCTCATGATGTTTACTCTCAACCAAATTTTTTGCTATGTCAATCCGAAAAATGTCAAACATGACAAATTTTATCACAAAAGTGTCTTTGATTCGTTTATACAATTCAATAAATTACAAAAACTGGAAAATAATTGACAACAACCATCATAGAATCGACCAAGACTTTAGGAGGATGGAAGTTGGCATTTTCTTTGAAGAAGATCGGATAGTATTAGAATATGATTGAGATTTGAGAGAGCAGAAGAAGAAGATGGTGATTGTAGTAACAGAACTAGTCATAAAAACCCAAGGTGACCAAACTTGTGGTACAAAAACCCCATTCAAATATTGGGATCCGTTAAAACTCTATCTTAAACAAAATTGATACAAAAACCCCAAATTTTTAAAAATTGATATAAAAACCCCAAATTTCAAAATTGGTTTCATCAAATTTTATGATGAAACCAATGATGTTTTATCAAATTCTTTGGGATTTTTGTGTTACTTTTGTTTTGATGGTTTTTGTGTTGATGGATAGTGACACCTTTAGGGTTATAACTCGCGGACCGTTGTAGTAATTATAAAGTTAACTATAGAATATGATTGGGTGTTTTGATTACCCAACCTAGAAAGGGTTATAGGAAATTTAACTTTTGTAATTGGGATGGGATTTAGGGAAAGTGGGGATGGGATTTAGGTAAAACCTTACTCAATGTACTTTTGTGCCGGCCTAATTGTCTTCTTACCTTAATTAAGTAACAATTAAGATCAGATCGATGACTATTCTCAATTCATTGAACGAGAATATGATATATGCCTTAAATAAAATAGATTAATGTTTTTCTTTAACCTTTTTGTTAGGTACACAATGGCAGGTATAGACCAGAAATCTAGCAGGATATTAATGGATCTATGCCTACTGAATCAATGAACTAATCAATACTTCTGGGTATAAATACATTGCAAAATCAACATGAATATGAACACAATCTACTCATATTCAAGAAACCAAATCAAAGAAGGAAAAAATATGAAAGCAGGAAAATGTACGGGAAAAGCTCCTCTTGGTACTGTGATTATGAGTGTACTCATACTGGGTCTTTTCTTAGCACAGGCTTCAGTAGAGGCCAAAAGCTGCTGCGACTCCAAAGCAGGAAGAAACTGATATGTAGCCTGCGTTAGACGAACAGGTGCAAGAAAACTTTGTGCTGGAGACTGTGGTTGTTTATTTACTAGGCCAAACAGGTGCCCCTCAAGTCACCCATGGGCAAGAATAAGCGATTTCCAAAACACGGGTAAACTGTTAACGAATCAGTGCTTCTGTTTTTGCATCTTGTATTTAAGTTTTTGCATCTTGTATTTAAACATTTGCTACTAATAATAAAGATTTTCAATATTCTAATCAAATTTTCTCTGGACAGTAGAGGTTGGTGATGAAGCAGAAGAACAAAGCAATGTAGTGGATGGAAATAAAATCAATGAGTACTGCAAGCTGGGGTGTGCATTCTCTGTGTGCGAAAACATAACTACTACCCAGCAATCAGGTAAAATAATCGAGTTCACTGTTTTTTTCCCCTTCTCTATTACTTAATTGATATTGTTAAAGCAATAGAATAAAAGTTGTTTTAAAAGAATTCAAATATTGCAGTAGAATTCAAAGTTGTATCCTAACGTTATTTGTTTTTGGAACTAGACGAAGCAGTAGCACGTTGTAACGACGCATGCTTTGATTTGTGCAACAAGAATTCAAATATTGCAGCTATCACGGCATAAGCAAACATATGTATGCACGGAGATATCACGTCCGAGTCAATCGAAGCCATCGTAACTAATGTTAAAAGTTGTCCTTCTATTTTGAATATGCGTCCTGTATGACAGTGTACATTGTCTTTGTTGTTTTATTTCCAGTTTTAGTTTGAATGGTCATGTATGATCAAGAAAGTAGACATCATAAAACTACCAAACGAATGTTTTCAGTAATTAATTACTTAATAATGAATGCAAGTTTATGTTTTAAGTGTCAGACCGGATTAGTTGATTTTGATTGGATCACAGTATAGTTGCAGGAAATCCTACAACCACACCCCTATGAAAATCTATGAAGTAATCTAAGAAACCATGATGAAATACTCAAAATCTTTTATTAAAACTTAGAACAAATACAAAGATGATTGGGTGAAACCCTAACTTGGAAAACAAATAACTTTATCTCTCCTAAATATCTTATCTCAGCTCACCAAAAAGATCTCCCTTCACAACAAGGGTCTCTTGCTCCTTTTATAGGAGTTTACATAGTGGAGGACAGCTAATAAAGCCCCTATTTTCGGATCTGGGGCGCGCCAATGTCGCTCGGCCATTTGTATTAACACACGATTTCTTTACTACCGCATAGATCTTCACATTATTATCGTGACTAGGTGACATCATCTGGTTTGTCATCCTGGATATGTTGTACGCGTTCATGTTCACTTCCTACCAAAGGGGCAATTTCGCATAACTAATGAGTGTGCGGTATTTTGTACCCACATTTTGCCTCTTCTCGTACCGTTCCCTTTCAAGGAAAGAGCGGTAAGAGAAATCTTTCTATATTGATTCACCACACCAATTCACCTTTTCAAATTCTCTTCAACCGACATCTTTCCGGAATTTTAGCTTAACCGTCTACACGTGTTGGCTTTTCCCCTTTTCAACTGGCACGTTCTGATTTAACTGGCTGTCCCTCTCTCCACAGCTTTCTTATTTATTAACCACGGTAAAGAGAGAGAATTTTCTTTTTCTTTACTTTCTTTTTTTTCTCTATAGATTTCCTTCATCTTCATCCTCCCGAAGTCTTCAACTTCCAGTTTTTTCAGAATCTTACTCTGTGGCCTTCGGACTTTATGGATTCTCAACAAGGGTTAGTTTGTTTTTCCTTTAGTTCTTCCATCACTGTGATTTTGTTTTTATTTGTTTGAATTTTGACCGCAATTGTTATTCTGCTACTATTCTTCATATTCCCATACTGGTTTTGTTGCAGTTAAAATTCCCCATCTGGTGTTCTCCGTATTAAAGTCTCAAACACTATTTCTTCTTCGAGCTCTAAGGATGATGACTCTCGCAAGAGGACACCTTCGCATGACAAGGTAGTAAGAAATACCTTATTTTCTTTTAAACAATATTGTCGCCTCTGTTTCTTATCTGCGTTGTTCTTCGTAGGTGACTGAGGGTGAAGCTAATTTCGAAAAGAAAAAGACTAAGAGAGTTCGTCGCGCTCCCACGCTCAATACATCTCTTGTCATACCTGAGCTCAGTTAAAAATCTCGTCCCCAACAACAAGACTCTTCTGGTGAAGATGTTCATGCTCCTGTTGCTTCCCAAGCTGCCGCGAACATTTCCGCGTCTATGATGAATGTCACTCTTCCTGATGATGCTACTGGCACTCCTTCAAAAGACTTTGTTGCATCAGCTTCTTTGAGTATCTCTGCGTCTTTAAAGGAAATTTGTTTTTTTGAGAATACCGCACCCATGGAGCCCGTCATCACTCCTTCTTCTGATAATACCGTGTCGATGTAAAGTACTACTCATTCCATTTCTGCGAATATTCCCACACCCATGGATAGTACAATCATCCATACTTCAAAGGGTATTGTGTCCACCTCCCCTAAGGGCATTGTTATGGCTACCCCTTCTCTTCCCCTGATCACTTCTTCCTCTCTGGAGGCCACTTTTGTTGATAAAGAAGACTTTGAAGGAGTCGATTCTGCTACCAAATCTTTATTAGAGATTATTAATGTCGCTCGTTCATCCATTAGTGATACTGCTAAAGTTCGCATTTGTGACGCTCTTGCCAAATTGTTATGTGATTCTCCACCAGATAAATCATCTAGGAGTGATATTTTTTCACAGTTGGATCCGAGCGTTAATCTTTCCTTTGATCTTTTGGTAAGTGTTTCTTTACCTGTATTTTTCAACTCCTGCTACTTTACCTCGTCCTTATATCTGGTGCTACTTCTTCCGTAGGAATCTCACCGCCGCTTGGTTCAAACTGAGGGATTTTCTGAGTCTGGTAACATCATTCAAGAACTTTCCCGTCAAAATGCTAAACTAAGAGCTGACCTTCTCTCTGAAACCCTTGTAACTGAGAATCTTCGTAAGAAGAATCAAGAGCTCAAACGTGTGTTATCCTTTCTTTTATTTAATAGTTCATGAGTTTTATTGCGTTTGTATCCATATTTTGAATTTTTTCGCACATATGTAAAGACTTAAATCAGAAGCGCGTCGCGGAGAGATATAATTATCAACACTCTGCTGAGGATGCTCGTGCGGATAATGAGATACTACAGAGTCAGCTCAACTAACTAATAGTTATTCATACCTTTTTGACCAAACTGATAATTTGAAGAATGAAAACCTTTGTTTATGCAATCAAAATGAATTTCTAGGCTCCCGAATATCCATCCTTTCAGGGTCATTGTACAATGCTGATTTAAGGAATCAAACTCTATCATATGAAAATCGAGTCCTTACCGCAGAGAAGCGGTCTTTTGTAAATGAGATAGCGATGTTTACGCGCCAGTATCTTGTCCTTCAAAAGTCTTGCGATGATCAAAAGGAATTCCTTCGCGTTCTAAGGAACCAATACGATGAGGACGTGAAGAAATTAACCTTGGAGAATTAGAAGATTATCCAGAGCAAGATAAAAGTGACCGTGAATATGAACAAACTTCGAGAACAACATAAACTATTAAAGGGGTCTTATGATACCCTGGTGAAAGAAAATCTTTCTCTCTCTTAAGATGAAAAGATGATTCGCTACCGCCTTCAAGGCTTAATTGACAATGATTTTGATAAATGTATGGAGGATATGAAAAGTAGTGGTCTTGCTTTATCTCAATACCTAATTTTTCAAGGGGAAGGTAGTCACATTGAGCTGACTTCCTCATTTTTACTTTTAATTGTTTTATTTCCTTGTTTGGCGCGATTTCTTCGCTCTTACATTAATTTGATGTCTTTTGCCTTTGCAGCATCTGAGAAGTCATATCAGTCTACCATCCAAAAGTTGAGATCTGATCTGTCAAAGGCTCATAAAGAGTGCGGGAAGCTCTCTGTAACAGTTTCTTCTTCTCGAGACAGGGCGAACATGAGGTGCTTGTACCTTGAGAGATTTATGGAAGTCTACGTAGAAAATACTAAGAGAAGTGCCGCACGTGAAGTCCATATCAAAGCTCAGTCTCTTGCAGATCGAGTTTGCCTTACTAATTCATTCCCCTTATTAGAGGTAGTACCTCTTGATGTAGCTGACGACGAGAAACTTCCCGAACCTGACAGTGACTATGACTATGAAAGTTATGATGATGAAAAGTCTTTTCTTCCAGAAGATCAACACAAAGAGAATGAAGCTGGTGATTATCTTCTCCAATATCCGAATCCTGATGCTGGTGGTGACCTTCCTAAAGATCAAAATCCTGATGTTGTCCCCAATGCTGAAGCTGATGCTGAAATTCCCTCCCCAAATGATGATTTGACTAAGAATGTTCTTTAACTTCTTTTCTTCTTCTATCTTTTATGTATCTTGATATTCTCTAACTCAAGAAATGGTTCTTGTTCATCTGTTTTTGCTTTATTACTCCTTTGGAGAAATAATCATGTCCTTCCCATTATGCGGTATTATCTGTGCGTCGTTTTAATTTTGATTATGTTCTGCGTTTCTTTTTGTCTTTGCGCGCTATTTTCTTCATACGACTATACCCGTGCGTTGTTTAAGCATCAAATATGTATTGTGTTTGCTTTGTGCGTTATATTGAAACTCTTCACTTGCAAAATATTATCTTTAAATTTAAAGTGGTCGTTGGGTTTTATGGTGAGGTCTTATTGAGCCTCCCTAAGTAGAGGTCTTAATCAGCCTCCCCCTGTTGATAGGACTTATCTTTGCCCCAGGGTATTATTTTGGTGGTGCGGAAAAATCGCAAGCAGTCATTACCTTTTCAAGTAATAACCCATTGATTTTGCCTTACCATTATTTTGGTGGTGCTCATTTATGTTGTACAACCCTTGTATTTGGCGTATTACCAGTTGTGAATCACTAGTTATTCTGACATCTTCTAACTTCATTTTAATTGCTAGTCGTAACGCGTGCACCACTGCTTCATATTATGTTTCATTATTGGTGGATGCGAACTCCAATCTAAATGAGTAAGACATTCTTGCTCCTTTTGGTGAAATGAATACTATTCCAATTCCATTTCCTTCTCCATTTGATGATCCATCGACCAATATTTCCCATCTTTTTTAGTTACACTCCGTTAAAAAGTCTTTAGGATTTCCCTGTACTTCATCTATGTCCATCATTTCTTCTACACCTTTATTTTCTTCTAACGGAAATTCTGCCAAGAAATCTGCGATAACCTGTGATTTTGGTGAAGATAGTATTTCATACTTAACTCCAAATTTTCCTACTTGTGTATTCCATCTTTCTATCCTTCCTGATCTTTTTGAGTTCTTCATTACAGACTCGTTTGGTACTTTTGTTAACAACTTAATTTTGTGAGCTTGAAAGTATGTGCGGAGTTTTTGTATTGCATAGACCAATGGGAGGATAAGCTTTTCTATCTTTATATAATTTCTTTCTACGAAATTGTAAGTTTTGCTTATGTAATAGATTGGCTTTTCAATCCCTTTGTCTAAGCGGAGCAGTACGACACTTAATGCATGCGGTGTTGATGCTAAATATATTAATAACTCTTCTCCTGGTTCCGCTTTCTGCAAACTAGATAAATTTATTAAATAATCCTTAATGCTTTGAAGTGCTTTCTCACATTCATCCGTCCATTCAAATTTGGTTCCCTTCTTCAAGATGTTGAAAAAGTGCTTGCACTTGTCTGATGAGCGCGAAATGAACCGTCCTAATGAAGCGAGTAATCCATTCAATTTCTGCATGTCCTTTACTGTTGCGGGTGATGGCATGTCTCGAATTGCCTGTACCTTTTCTGGATCTATTTCTATTCCTTCTTTCGATACAATGTAACCTAAAAATTTCCCTGATGCTACTCAAAAGATGCATTTGGCTGGGTTTATCTTCATTTAAACTGTCGCATCTGTTCAAATATTTCTTTCAAATTATCAACTTTATCTTTTGCCTCTTTGCTCTTTACCAACATATCATCCACATACACTTCCAGTGTTGCATGCATCCATTTTGCGAATATCTTCTCAACCATTCTTTGATATGTTGCACTTGCATATTTCAAACCAAAAGGCATTCTTGTATAACGATATAATCCTCTTGGTGCGAAGAAAACCGTGTTTTCCTGATCTTCTTCCGCCAAAGGGATTTGATTATATCCCGAATATCCATCCATTAGTGATAACGTGTCATTACCTGCTGCTGCTTCCACCGTTTGTGGTATATCTGGGAGTGGGAAGCTATCCTTCGGGCAAGCTTTATTTAAGTCACTAAAGTCGACACAAATCCGTATTCCTTTGTTTTTCTTTGGCACCACCACCATGTTTGCTATCAATTCTGGGTACTTTGCTGGCCAGATTATTCCTGTATCTAACATTTTCTGTAATTCTTCTTCAATTTGAGGATGGTATGTTGTTGCTATCTTCCTTATTCTTTGCTTACGTTCTTATTGATATCTAACCTGTGACATGCAATAAAAGAATCTATACCTGGCATTTCGTCCATGCTCCATGCAAAAATATCTTTATATTCCCGCAGAAGGTTAATCATCCTTTCCTCTTCCTCCTTGCCCATCTTGGTTCCTATTTTCAACATCTTTGGTTCTTCCTCTGTCCCGACATTTATTTCTTTTATTGGCTCTTCTGCGGTAAAGTTCACCTTTGGTTCACCTAATGGTGATCGTTCCTTTATTTTATGCACTGGTTCTCCTTCCTCTTCTGGGATCTCGCTTGGTATTCCCTTTCCTTCTTGTGCTCTTATCATGAATATTCTCAGTTCTTCTTCCTTCGCCTCCCTCCATCGATCTTTTTTTTTCTTCGCGCGTTCTTCATAATTCTTTACATCTATTAGATTTAAAATTTTCGCACTCCCTGTATCACCTTTGATTTCGCCTACTCCACTTGGCATTGGGAAGCGTATGCGTTGATGTAGAGTTGATGTTACACCCTTTATGCTGTGCACCCATGGTCTTCCTAGTAGCATGTTGTATGGTGACTGCACGTCCACTACGCACAATGTTACCTATGTTTCTATTTCTCCTAAAGTTATGCGTATAATTACCTCACCTTTTGGCTTTTTTATCGCTTTATTTAAACCGTGAATGTTGTATGCAGGCGGCATTATGTCTGCATCACTATATCCCATATTTATGAACGCGTTGTAAAATAAAATATCAACTGAGCTCCATGTGTCTATCAAAGTTTGTTCTACCGCCCATTCTTCTGATGTCTTCGCGCTGTCTTTGTTTTCATTTCTCCTAGCAGGTATAATGACAACCAGTGGATCTGTTCACCTTAAGCTTTCTTCTGGTATTTCATCCGCTGCAAACGTTATCTTGTTCCTTTGTCATTCTTTCAAGGGTGATATTTTATTAACAGTTATGATTTTCCTTCCTTCAAAGTCTTGCTTGTGTATCTGCCCTGTAATTCCTGCATGAAAATCCGCAACATTCATAATCGATTTTGTTATTGAATTACACTGTAGACGTTTGCTTCCTTTTCTTTCTCCCATGATCCTTATTGCTTTTACTGGTTCATTTTATTTCTGTTGTCTTTGTATGTCCTCGTTTTCACCTCTTCATTCGATTTTTCTACTCCTCCTATTTGCTATCACCTGTTCTGTTGCGAATGCTTGCCTCTTCGTCTGTTGTTCCTGTAACAATATCTACTCTTGACAAAGGAAAAAGTATTCTTCAAAGAGTTGAAAATGCTATTGATGAAAGTTATTTTTCTAATATGAAAGTAAAGATTAATACAAGCATATAACGTGGTTCGTCCATGAAGACCTACGTCTATGGGAAAGAAGATGTTTTCTTTATTGATTAGGGTCTTACCCTTGAAAGAGCTACACATATCACTTAGATTTCTCACTCTCTCTTTATCTAGATCTCTCTAAGGAATTCTCTATAGAAAGACCATCTAGTATTACATAAGTTGTCCATTTCCTTCTACATGGACTGGTATTTATAGGCAAGTTAGACTCGTGAAGGCCTGGTCTCGCCGAGCTGATGGAGCTATCGTGCATCTCCTCGTTGCTTCATGCGAACTTTATACTATCCCTCGTTATGGCCTGCTTGGTTCTCCCTCCGAGTTAGCTCGCCCTGTTTATCATCGTGTAGCTCCTTCTTGGATAACCTCGTGCTGTGTCACCTCTGGGTTGTAGTATAGATCGCTCGAGCCTTCTGTTACGAAGTAAATTCGCCCACCTCTCTTCTGATCCTTCATTAAATGCAGTCCTTCTTTTTAGACTTGACCGTATGGATCGATTAGACCACTCCTCTCACGTGTCATTCATGTAACTCTTGTAGCAGGTGTCTCGATTGAGATGAAATCAGCTTTATAGAGTATGATTCGATGTTTCCACCTTATCATCTTATCATGAAATCATCCCTAGAGATGTTGACACGTGGCCATCGAGTTATTTACCCTCACATTTTGCTCATTTTCTTTGCAACTTGCCAAGGGAATGATAGGAATAAAACTTCGTAACTGTCCCTTTTTTGTCGCCACGTCCGAGACTTCCGCCACGTCTGCACTTTTAGAGCGCTTTTACCCGTTGGACCTTGGATCGTCGGTTAGTTGCCCATTTCAAGATGGAGGATGTCTGTCTCTTTCTTTCATGGTCGTCGTCGTTTATCGTGCCTTGACTTTTTTGGATAAATACTGGTTATCTTTTCGAGGACTTTTATCCCTATAAAAATCCTCTTAGGATAGAGAACTGAATTTCATTTTCTTTTTCCCTTATGTAGAATCTAAGGTCTTTTTCATCAAAGCTTTCAATGTTCGGTGAACGTTTTCCTCCTCGTCCTCCATTGCGGCTAGCTGTTTATTCATGTTTTCTTAATCATGATGGTATGCCCTCTCATTTGCTTGATGTTTCGGTTTTTCTTGATCTAATCTCTACATCATCACCGATGTCTTATCGGAAAGACCTATCTTTTCGTATATTTTCTATAGCCTCTTTAGAAAATGGCTTGTCTGCTAGTGGGTTGGACTTTTTGCTGGAAGATTTCGTGTTCGCCATTGTGTTTCTTAACACGATTCAGCTTGAAATCACTTCATACAGTGTGTTTCTTCCTGCGATTGGCCTTGGGAACACTTTGTTTCATGTGTTTCACCCGTTTTGGCTTAGGAACACTTTCTGCTATTACGCACGTTGTTACTTAGTTTATAACAAATATTTTTCGTTTGCGCAATATGTTCTTCTTTTATGAGTGGTGGATAAGGATTGTCCGAGTTGCTAAAGATGCTTCGGTATAAAATACTGTCTTCATATTTAAACGTATATATATATACCTTGCCCCTGTTTTATGCCGTAGCATCTGATGCCATTTTTGGGCAAATAGTGAGAATTCCTTGGCTACTTGGCAGTACCCAGCTATTGCTCCTGCACGAGTTGTCAAGGAGGTCTCGCTGCTTATTCCGTCTGTGTGGTGGTTTCTGATGTTTCCGAGGGTGGAATCGCTTATGTCCCAATCGGGCGATGTAGTTGCTTTTTATGCTGTCGAGGGCGAGGGTCGGATGGTGACCGAGTAGGATGCTCCTGGCGAGGAAAGATCGTGATGCTCTTTTTTTTTTTTTTTTTTTTTTTTTTTTGGTAAATTTGAGAATTTTAATACGCCCTCGTTTTGTGTCCGAAGCGAATAAAATTATGTAATGAAAGTTCTTATTGAAATGGGCGATGGTAATTAATTCCGCATCTTTGTGTTTATATGGTAATGGCTCTGTGGGGTTTGTGTTTATACTGTTGGTCCAACCATGGGTGACAAAGCCAAGGAGTGATCAATTCCTTAAGTGGAGAGGGCATCTCTTACGGTGTTGAACTTTCAGTATAGCACATTCCCCTTCTCGCCTTGGTCTGGTGCCTTCATGGGCTTTGTGTTTTTAATAGTGTCCTGTTTAGGTTACACTTGCCTCAGGTTTATTAACCATTGTTTAGAGGGCAATATCTCGGTCAAGTGATTCTTGCCTTAGCCAAAAGTAAGTACCTTGATTCTGGATATCTCCTGTTATGGAAGGACATCATCCGATTTCGTGATCGTGATGGCATTACCTTAGGTCTCTTACCGTCTTAGGTAGCTTAGGGTGTCCCCCGCTTCATCTTGCTTCATTCGGCTAGATGGCATTGCCTTAGGTCTGTGTCCGTCTCTGGCAGCTTATGTATTTTACCCGAATCATTCGTTGTAGAATGGAAGGTGTGGCTAGCACCGTGCCATGATCTTGATGGGCTTTTGTTATAATGAAAATATGATATGATTATGCAAATGCAAGAAAAGATGAAGCGAAAAATGAAAGTAGAAAATTGCAAGAGGAAAAATAAACTAACAAAAATCAAAGTAAATGAAATGACGCAAAAGGATTAATTTTATTATTTTCAAAAGAAGGTTTATAAGCCCTTAATACATTTTGGTAAGGTACCCTGACCTGTTACATGTAGGAATTCGAGTCCCATTTTCATAATTTGTCTTCCTAACGATAAGCTGTTTAAGCATTGTATGGCTTGAGGTATTTGATGTTCCAGGGGCGTTCTTGTTCTTCCCCATTAGGTTTGAGCAATCTGTATGCTCCATCGCGTGCCTTGGCGATGAATGTTAGAGGTCCTTCCCAGATGGGAGAAAATTTTCCTGACTCGCGCTGGTATGGCGGGATCTCGGGCCAGACTTTGTCGCCTGGGCTAAATTGCCTCTGATGAACACGTTTGTTATATTCTCGGGATAACCTCCAATGGTAATTTTACATTCTCTGTAGAGCTATTTCTCGGTTTTCCTCGAGATCGTCTAGCTTAGCGAGTATCATGTCCGAGGTGAGGTTCTTTTCCCAAGTCTCGGTCTTTGTCGTTGGGATCATCGCTTTCATTGGTATGATTGCTTCCGTGCCATAAGTAAGAGTGAAGGGAGTCATCCCTGTTTCTTCTCTTCGTGTGGTCCGATAGGCCCACAGAACATTGTGTAATTGCTCACACCAGCTAGTCCCATTTCTATCCAGCTTCTTTTTGAGCATGTATTACGGGAAGGGAGTCATCCTTGTTGCTTCTCTTCGTGTGGTCCGATAGGCCCACAAAACATTGTGTAATTGCTCACACCATCTAGCCCCATGTCTATCCAGCTTATTTTTAAGCATGTCAGAGATGGGTTTTTTTATTGGCCTTTGCCTGGCCATTACTCTCAGGGTAGATGGGTGTGGACTTATTCTTCCTGATCTTGAAGCAGTTAAAGAGAAGGTCAATGTTTTTCCCTCGGAGTTGGGCTCCATTATCGGAAACGATGGTGGATGGGATACCAAAACAACATATGATGTGCTCAAAAAGGAATTTAAAGACATCGTGTTCTCTAATGTGCCTGAGGGCTGAAGCCTCAACCCATTTGGTAAAGTAATCAGTGGCCACGATTAGGTATTTTCGTTGTCCTATGCCAGGTCGTAGAGGTCCAACGATGTCAACCCCCCATTTGGCGTATGGCCAAGGGATGAGTACGGATTTTAAATCCATTAATGGTGCACGTCTTCTCTTGCCAAATTTTTGGCACTTTGAACATGATTTTGCCATCTGCTTTGAGTCCTCGTTCATGCGAGGCCAGAAGTATCCTTGTAGCCTGGCTTTGTGGGATAGGGATCTTCCTCCACTATGGTTACCAGCATATCCATAGTGTATTTCTTTTAGTATGTTTTGGCCTTCGACGAAGGAGAGACATCTGAGCAATGGTCCCAGATATGACTGTTTGTACAGTATGCCATCTCTGACCATGTAGTTTCCCGATCAGGATATCACTTTGTGTGCGAGCTGTTTGTCGCTTGGGAGATCGCCATGGCTAGGTATTTCATGATTGCAGTTCTCCAGTAGTCGTCTGGTAAGGCCTCGTGCTGGTCTGTTATGTACAGACTGAGGATTTCCATGTCTCTTTCTATGGGTATGGAGGGAAGAAATACCCTTTCGATCCTCACGTTTGTCGCTTCTGGGTCTATTGTCATGGAGGCAATGAAAGCTAAGGCATCTGCGTGCCTATTATTTTTTCTGTTTAGATGCCTTAAAGTGATGTTAGGTATCTGTCCGATATAGTGCTTGGCGAGTTGGAGGTATCGCTGCAAACAGGTATCATAAGCTTGATATATTCCATCTATCTGCCGAACTATAAGCTGTGAGTCACTTGTGAGTCTCACTTCATTGATGCCTAGTGTAATTATTACTCGTAGGGCGTGTATAACTGCCTCATACTCGGTTATGTTATTAGTAGCGGGGAATTCTAGCCTTAGGCTGTAGACGATCCTGCGGCCTATCGGAGTCGTAAAGACCATTCCGATGCCGGATACTTTTGAATTACATGACCCGTCTACAAAGACTTCCCATCGTCTGGGATTCTCTGAGCGAAGCATCTCGGATGGGTCTTCCATCTCGTCCTCCATCCCTGGGATTTCTTCGATTTCATCTGTATCATCTAAAGGGAAATCAGCTAAAAAATCCGCCCCAACTTGTGTTTTGATTGCCATTTGGGATTGATATTTCACCCCAAATTGTTTGTTTTGGGCTCCCCATTTGGATATTCTTCCATCCCTATCGGCATGGACTAGAACAGATTCTATTAGAGCTTTTGTAATGACTGTGACTGTGGGCATGGAAATATGTTCGCAATTTTTGAGTCGCGTAAACCAGGGATAGCCCGATCTTTTCAATTTTAGAGTAATTCTTTTCTGCAGATGTCAGAGTCTTGCTTATGAAGTAGATAGGTTTTTCTACTTCTTTATCTATACGGGTTAGCACTGCGCTTATCGAGGTGTTAGTCGCCGATAGGTAGATGTAAATATTTTCGCCCGGATCGGGATTCTGAAGGATTGGAAAGGTGGACAAATGTTCTTTGATCTTTTGAAAAGCTTCTTCGCACTCATTGCTCCATGAGAATTTTTCAGCTTTCTTAAAAGTGTTGAAGAAATCTTTGCATTTGTCGGATGATCTAGCTATAAACCTTCCCAGGGCTGCTAGTAGACCATTTAACCTCTGCACGTCTTTGACTGTGGCAGGTGAAGGCATCTCAAGTATGGCTGGCACTTTAGCGGGATCCACCTCGATGCCTTGCTTAGTGACCAGGTATCCTAAGAACTTCCCTGAGGTAACTCCAAAGGCGCATTTTGCCGGGTTAATTATCATGTTGATTTTCTCATTTGCTCGAAAATCTCTTTGAGGTCATTTGCGTGGACTCGTGGAAGCTTACTCTTGATAAGCATGTCGTCTACATATACGTCTAGGGTTTTATGTATCCAGTGGTCAAACATTTTTTCCACCATTCTTTGGTAAGTCGCTCCCGCGTTCTTTAGTCTGAATGGCATTTTAGTGTAATAGTATAGTCCTCGAGGAGTGAACAAGGTAGTATGCTCTTGGTCTTCCTCGGCGGGGGGAATCTAGTTATAACCAGAGAATTCATCCATCAGGGATAGTAATCCGTAGCAATATGTTGCTTCCACGAGTTGATCAATATTAGGGAGTGGGAAGTTGTCCTTTGGACAGGATTTGGTTAGATCACTGAAATCAATGCAAATTCGCACTCCCCCATTTTTATTTGGTACGATTACCATGTTCTAAATCCATATTGGATACTGCATTTCTCGGATGACTCCTGATGTCTCCATCTTTTTTAATTCCTTTTGAATTGCTTCGTGATAATTTGGTGCCACCTTTCTGATAGACGCATTATTGTGTCTAATATGTCTCAATTGTATATATTGTTAGTGTTCGATTTTGTATTTATTTTGTTATTTTATGTCTTTGTAGGTATTTTTAGAAAAATAAGCTCTTGCGGCGAAATTGGCTCGAAAATGGTGTTTTACACCCCAGGATAGAGTACTAAAGGCACCCCAGAAATGCACCGGAAGCACCCCAAAAATGTGTCGGAGCAACCCCGGAAAAATTACTGTCTACGCCCAAAAATTACTATTTGCACCCCATAAGACAAGTGCTAAAGGGACACCCGTGCAGGATTAGGGGGAGGACATGTTCTTCTAAAATTCAAAAGAATATTTTTGGCGGGAAAATAAACTTATTTCTCTGTCAAATTTTCGATCGATTTTTGGACGTGATTTAGTGAGATTCAATCCCTGAAACTTAATGGGTATACGTGATATGACCATATAAAGCTGTTATGGGTGTCTGTTTGGATTAGAATTGGCTGTAATCATCGCATAGAGCAAAACAGAGTTACACACATTTTCACGGGATAACATGAATTACAGTGTGTTCGATGCCTGTAATGCACGAGTTTGGAGTGTGTTGGACCGTAATGGATACAAATAAGGAGATTGGACTTCTAAAAACGCGTGGAGGAGCTAAACAGAGAATGAAAATCTTGATTATTCCCGTACCATGAATAAAAGATATTGTGAATATTTTGGAATTAATGGAGGAGATTCAACGCCTGTTTTTGGTATAAATAGAGTCCCTGGGAGACTTAGAGAGGGTGTGGAGAGTTTGGGGAGCTGAGAAGAACCAGAGAGTCGAGAAATCAAGTTGCAGGAAAACTCCATTTTCTGCTGCTGCTGCTGCTGATATACGCGAAGAACATTAGACGCAAGGTAACCGTCGTTCTTCAACAGTGACATCGACACAAGGATGAGGATCGTAATGCGACAGTGTTAACAACACTTCATTTTTATCGTTCTCTGTAACAGCTCAGTTTGTAACAAACAGAAGTGTTACAAACCCGGTTTTTGTCAATTTTCTCCTATTTCATCATTTGTGAACCATTTTTGAGCAATAATAAAGATGAATTTTGAGCATATTTCCATGATAATGATGAGCTAATTCTCGCGTAACCAAGACATGGAGGAAGCTATTGTTGCATGAATAATTGGTAATTATTTTACTTTTCTCTAATTTTGCAATTTATAATTCACTCAAATTACTGCTTTGCAGAATTTTAATTATTTGCATAATTTTTCCTAATTAGTTGTGATTCAATTAGATAGGTTATGCTTTGGTTAGATAATTGATAGACGCATTTATGTGTCTATTTTCTTCTCTTTTATGTATAGTGTTAGTACCCATTTCTGTACTAATTTTGGTATTTTACCCCCTTGTAGGTGTTTTTGGAAAAATGGGCTCTTACGGGAAAATTGGCTCGAAAAGTTGTTAAAGGCTCCTGGGAGGACATTTACTATTCGGACTCTCACTTTGGATAAGGGGTAACCCATTTTCAGGCAGCTGCTAAGCACAGACCGAGACTGGATAGGGGGAGGACAAATTTCTTCACGTTTTCAAATATTCAAAAATGGCGGGAATTCGTTTTTTCTCACAGACGATTTTTGGGATGAATTTTTGATCGATTTTTAGGGAGATTAAAGGGCTGAATTTGATTGGGTTTGTTCCTATGGACCTAACAGGCGAGGTAAGGGTGTTGGAATGGATCCAAAGTGGCTAGAACTCGAATTGGAAGCGAAAAATGGTTAAAATATCACGTTCTATTTTTGGGAAGTTTCTTGGTTTATTTTTTAGAAATTTACATGAAGAAGAGGAAGGAAACTCTTATTAAGGACTTGTTTCTATCAAGGGATGAGTTTGTACAATCGAATGCACGTGAAACAGAAAAAAAAAAGGAAATTTTGTAACGTGCTGTGGAGGAAAAAACCAAGTTTATTCTCGAATTTTCTTTGCTCTACTATGTATAAAAGGGTTGGTTAGGGTCCTAGGAAGGAAAGGAAGAAGTTAGGGGAAGTTTAGAGCCTTAGAGAAGCTAGAAAAACCATTGGAAGAAATCACGTTCTGCTGGTGCAAAACTGAACCGGAGAAGACGAAGAACACAGAACAGCGGAAAAAGAAAGTTGCAGAGGCAGACTTATTTTCAGTGACAACGAATTACGGTCGCATCATCCAGCAGTCACCAAAGCTCTTCAGCAACGATTCCGTCCGCTGTATTAGACTTTCAGCGACTACAGTATTCCCTTTTCTCCCTTGTAATCAGTTTTTGAGCCATAAACATGTATTTTGAGAACACGATTAATATGAGGAGCTAAACCCCTTAGCCGAGGCGACGGAGGAAGCCATTGTTCCATGAAAAGTGGTATAATTCTATTTTTATTATTTATTGCAATTATTTTACATGATTTTTTTGCATAGAACTTAAAAGAAAAATTGATTTTTATTGAGTGGTTGTGAATTGTTTTGATGGAACATGCTAGGTTTTGACACTTTTGATGTTTCATGCTTTGTGATTACAACTACTACTTCAAAAATCTATCAGAGGCAAATATTAGAATCACTTAAACGAAGAATATTGCATGAATATTGATTAGAGTTATCGATTAATTGGTCAATGGTGGAATCCAGAGTCTTGGTACTTTCTTATTATTATTGAAACAATTTTATTTAATTCTAAAAAAATCCTTCACAAGCCCGAGTTGAACGAACTTTACTCACCACTTTCACTACAACTTTAAAACCACATCAATAATCTATGCTTAAGGGATACAATTAATGTTTGAGAATATGCTTGATAATTTGTGAATTAAGAAAAAGATATTTTAAAAATAATTAGAGTTTTGGAATTCTTATCATCATTTATTCATGTGTAATAGTGGAATCTAGTGTCTTGGTTATTTTCACTCTAAAAATTAAATCCTTAGTCCCAGTACCTCTTGCACCAATTGTACTATTTTTGTATATAATTTTTATTGATTTTAAAAAAACTCGAATCTTCACAAATCTGAACGAACCCATTCTTACCACTATTTAAAATTACATCACTTTCGCATCTTTTTCCTTATGGGCTTATGCTTTGGGTTGATTTTCAAATGATGGCAACAGATTTCCGGGTTTATCCCAGACATATCTTCCATTCGCCACGCAAAGACGTCAAAATATTCTTTTAGGACTTGTATTAGTTTGTCTTCTTCCTCTTTGTTAAGGAGAGTTCCAATCCTGACCATACCCGGGTTTTCAGGTGTTCTGATATTGACCTCCTTTATGGGTTCCGAGGCCGATAAATTTGATTTGAACTCTCTGACATCGGAAAGATTCTGTAATGGCTCCATAGGTGAGTAAACATCGTCCGAGTCAAGCACATTACCCGAACGCCTTGCTTCATTCGTTGTTGCTATGAACGCATCGATTTCAGCCTGGTTCTTAGCATTTTTGATTCTCTTATTTTTTGCTTTAGAGGAATTTAGTCCTTTCTCTCCATTTTGTACGTCCATTTTGTAAAAGTACCTGGCTTCGCCTGAGTCTCCAACGATTTATGTGATCCCATCGGGTGTTGGAAACCTTAGTCTCTGATGATAGGTCGAGACAACTCCTTTGATCCCATGGACCCAGGATCGCCCGACAATGGCTGTGCAGGGTGAAAGTACATCTACTACATAGAAAGTGGTTAGAGTGAGGATTTTTCCTACTCGAATTTCTAAGGTGACCTCACCTCTTGGGCGGGTCGATGAGCCATTGAAGCCAAATATGTTATAGGTATAAGGGATTAGGCATTCGTCTCTAAGACCCATTTGTTGAATGTTTCATAAAACAAGATTTCGACAGAACTTCCTCTGTCTATTAGTATTTTAGGCATGGCCCATGGAAATACCTTGGGCTTTTCTTCTCCGCCCTCCTGCTCAGGCAGTTCGATAGCCATCGTAACCACTAGTGAATCGTTGTGGTTTCTTCCTTCATCTGTTGCCTCTGAGGCTGAAAAGCTGATAGGTATTTTCATCCACTCCTGCATAGGAGGTTCTTTTGCCACACTTAAGACTTCGTCACCTTCGAAGTTTCGCTTGTGGATTCGTCCTGTAATATTTCCTTTAGGTATGGGAGCAGTAATAGCTGAGTGCGATATCGTATTGCATCCCAAGTATTGTGCCTCACGTGGTATTTCTACGCGATGTATGGGTGTTCCCACCGTTGTTTGGATCGCTGGCTATGCGATGTACTTCTCGAGTTTTCCTTCATCAATCATTTCTTGCACCATCTTCTTCAAATCTCTGCACGAGTCCGTCGTGTGGCTATAGAACTGATGAAACTCGCAGAAGTCTGTTATATTCTTAGTGCCCTAGCTGCTGTCCTCTATTCCATGGGCATGTGATCTTACATTTCCAATCGATTTTCTTAAAGATCTCGGATATAGGTGTGTTTAGTTTTGTGTAGAATGGGTCTACGAACTTTCCCTTCTTTTGTTGGGCTTGGTCTCGCCCTTTCCATCCTCCACTTAGATGTTTATCGAACTGGGTAGATCCGTTATTGGATCGCCCTGCTCTTTGGGATGACGCTTGAGGGTTCTGCGGTTCTACCACATTTGCTCCTCTATTGGTTCCTTTTACCAATTTGTCATAAGTACCGTCTTGGAGTTCTTCAAGGGCTATGTAATCCTCTTGAATCTCTCTCGGTTTCCCTAGATTGGGTGGAATGGTCTCGTACATGCGGACAAATATGGGGTCTGTCTTTGTTAAACTATTTTTAAAGCCCAGGATCGCGTAAGCCTCTAGGACTCTTCCGATCTCGGCACATAATTTTCTCCAATTAGTTACCAGTGAGCGGAGTGACTCGTTCGGTCCCCTTGCTAACTGGAACAGCATGTCAATTTCGGGTTTGACTCGGCTGTTATGTAGGTATGTTTCTAAGAACAACTCGGATAGATGGTCAAATGATTTAACCGATGCCTTTGGCAGGTTATTGAACCACATTAGGCCTCGTCTTTTAGACTGGATGGAAAGAACTTACACATCACTACCTCGTAGTGACTCCACTGTGTCAGTGTCATGCGGTAGGATCTGAGATGTTCATTTGCATCGCCGGTCCCATTGAAGGGAGTTGCAAACGTTGGGAGCGAGCATTTCCTTGGAAATGGTTGGGCTAGTAGACTCTCCGATAAGGGAGACTATCCATCCTTTTTCAGTGCTTCCTTCATCTTTTTTCCTTCTTGTTTTCCTGTAGCCTCTCTGCATATCGCTTCGAGTTGACAGAGTCGGGCTTGTAATTGGTCGTCATTGTGCCTCATTTTGGCCTTCTTCCTTCGTCCTTGCGCTCTTTCGGGAGAGTAGGAAGCTTCTGGACGGCGATATCTTGATCGCCCTAAATCCTCGTCCGATTGCTCGGCGTACGTCATTATTATAGAACGAGTTGACTTTGATGTCTCCCCTCGCTTGGGGTCTATGACTGCGCGGTTCTCGGCCGTGCAGTTGGTTTTTACTTCGTCCTCCTTTTTATTTTCTCGTCTATGCTTGGGATCAACAACGGATGATCCTTCGGACGAGCTCTCTTCCTCGTTTAGGACTTCTCGGCTTCTTTTCGGAAAGCGCTCTCCTGTTTCCTCATCCGAGGTGTCAAGGATATATACTCGCTCATCGTCCTGTAAGTTCTCAAAAGGATTCTCCTCCTCGTGGGTCTCCTCTATGGTAGTGAGTGGCACCTTTTTATTTGTTTTGTGTTTCAGCCTGCGGTTTCTCCGTTCTAGCCTCCTGTTACGTCTCTCTAACTTTTTCATTCTCTCATCCTGCGCCTCTTGAGCTTTCAGGATGACTGCGATTGTAACAGCTGTATCGCCGAGGTTAGAAGGTTCGCCTTCCTTCTCCTCATTGTTTACTGTTTGCCTTGGCAAACGATTCAACACTCCTGGTTGAGTTAAATGGATATCATTCTATCTTTCGAAGGGATTTCCCTCTTCGTCAGAGCTAGAGTTATCAGTTAACCCCTCCCAATATTGGTAATCGGGTTGTCCCTCTCCTAGGAGTACACCATTGTGCATAGTTTCACCGAGCTCCATCTCGTCTAGGCTTCCAGATAGGGCTCCACCAGTTTCACCTTGGCTCGTGCAAGTAGATTGTCTTGTCGCCATCGTCTTACCTGCGATATATGCAATAATGCTCAACTTATCTTTTCTTACAGAAAATTGGGACCCTAGATTTGCAGATCACATGCAATTACTAAGTCATAGTTCGGACTGGACAGATAAGTACATGAAGACTTTGCAGTAAATTTTGGAGACATTCGAAGATTTCAAAATATTCCCTACTTGCACAAGGTTTCGGTGATGGGAAAAAGGTGTTTTGCTCGTCTCTCTACCTGAGAAAAATAAGTCCTTCCACACGTCATACCATTTACTAGAAAAAATCCAAGTTTATGACTATTGAGCATATCTTCCCATTTTAGGAAATATTTCTCATCATCTTTAAACTTTTGATTTTGAACAAACTTTGAGTTTGATGAATGATTATGTACTCATTAACCCTTCCCCTTGACTTAGAGTTAGATTTCTAAGAAGAAGATTGTTATCTTGAGTTTCTTAGAAGATAAAGAACATCATGAACAATTCGTCTTTCCAACTTTCATAGGACAATATTTTCCCTTATGAAGTTTACTGACTAAAACTTCTCCCCATCCCTTTCATGGAGGAGATCGTTTGAGCGCCGAAGTGTTTAAAACTCCATTTTCACTCCGATCTTCAACTCTCCTGAGCATCTTGAGGAAGATATAAAAAACCCTAAAAGGATGAAAATTTTGAAGAAAATTAGTGAAAAGGATGTAGATCTGTTGATTTTGAGGGTCTCCAAGACTTCACAGATCGTGTAGAATTTGTTGAGTCCGAGCTCTACTCATAAATTCTAACAGAGTTCTACACAGTGACATGAAAGCTACTTCTCTCAAAGAGATTAAGAAAACAATATAGAGATGTTACTAGGGAGGTAGAATAGATCTTCATACCTCCCTGTTTCTAGCGCCAAAATGTAGTTGCATCTTTTTTGATGACTACACCTCAAGTAGACCTAAAGGCTATAAAGCTACTAACATTCATGATTAAAAGACAAACATAATGTAAAGAAAATGAAAGTAAAGATTAACACAACCATATAACGTGGTTCGGCCATGAAGACCTACGTCCACGGGAAAGAAGATGTTTTCTTTATTGATTAGGGTTTTACCCTTGAAAGAGCTACAAATATCACTTAGATTTCTCACTCTCTCTTTATCTAGATCTCTCTCAGGAATTATCTGTAGAAAGACCATCTAGTATTACATAAGCTATCCATTTCCTTCTACATGGACTGGTATTTATAGGCAAGTTGGACTCGTGAAGGCCTGGTGTCACCGAGCTGACGGAGCTATCGTGCATCTCCTCGCTGCTTCGGACGAACTTTGTACTATCCCTCATGATGGCCTTCCTGGTTCTCCCTCAGAATTATCTCACCCTGTTTATCATCGTGTAGCTCCTTTATGTAGAACCTCGTGCTGTGTCACCTCTGTGCTGTAGTATAGATCGCCCGAGCCTTCTAGTATGACGTAAATTCGCCCACTTCTCTTCTGATCCTTCATTAAATGCAGTCCTTCTTTTTAGACCACTCCTCACACGCGTCATTCATGTAACGCTGGTACCAGGTGTCTCGATTCAGATGAAATCAACTTTATAGAGTATGATTCGATGTTTCCACCTTATCATCTTATCATGGAAGCATCCCTCGAGATGTTGACACGTGGCCATCGGGTTATTAGAACTTAGAACAAATACAAAGATGATCGGGTGAAACCCTAACTTGGAAAACAAATAACTTTCTCTCTCCTAAATATCTTATCTCAGCTCACCAAAAAGATCTCCCTTCACAACAAGGGTCTCTCGCTCCTTTTATAAGAGTTTACATAGTGGAGGATAGCTAATAAAACCCCTATTTTCGAATATGGGGCGCATCAATGTCGCTCGGTCATTTGTATTACCGCACGATTTCTTTACTGACGCATAGATCTTCACACTATTATCATGACTCGGTGACATCATCTGGTTCATCATCCTGGATATGTTGTACGCGTTCATGTTCGCTTGCTACCAAAGGGGCTATTTCGCATAACTAACGGGTGTGCGGTATTTTGTACCCACACACACTGTTCATTTTAAGTTCCCATGCAGACAGTACAGGTGGACTTTATCAAGGCATTAAGACTTCACTTAAGTACTCCACCTGAGTTCTTGACTTAACTAGTGAGTGGGATAATTACAGATGTTATTTATAAAGTTTAATGACAATTGCCGGTAGGTTGGAAAGTATAATCTAACCTACTAGTTATGACATTGGATAAGAAAATGATTAAAACCAACTTAAAAACGAGATTAATTTATACGTGTAGATTGATAAATGGATGGAGAATTGACCAATGATTCCTATGCATTACTGTCTAGGTAAAGAATGGCAGCTTGAAACAATGACTAGCCAACTAATTCTCTTGTTTAGTGTAGTTTTTTTATTCGATACATTTGGATATAAATACATGGCAAAACTTGCATATGTACTCAACTTATTCAAACATTCAAGAAGAGAAAAAATAATAGAAGAGGAAAAAATGGAATCAGGAAAATGTGTGAAAGTCCCTCTAGGCGCTCTGGTTATGGGTGTACTCATACTGGGGCTATTTCTTGTGCAGACTCCGGTGGAGGCTAAGAGCTGCTGCAAGAGCACCCTCGGAAGAAATTGCTATAACGCTTGCCGTTTACGACTTCCCAGGAAAACTTGTGCATCAACCTGTAGTTGCAAAATTGTTAAAGGGAACAAATGCCCCTCAGGTTACCCAAAATTAAGCGGTTTTCTAAACTCGGGTACGTAGAAATGAACTCATAATTAATACTCCCTCCGTTTCTGGAAAAGAGATACTTTCACTTTTCCAATTTGGCTTATTTTTAGGCTAAAATGAAAAAATAAAAGTATCTCTTTTCCAAAACAGAAGAAGTATAATATTATAATAATTGTACTTATTTGTCAGGAATACAAGAGATTCCATTTTAATCCAACTTTCTTTTTCTTTTTTTTTCTCACTAGAGGAAATTGAAGAACAAACCAACATACAAGATCAAGCATATCAAACCACTGAGTATTGTAAGTTGGGGTGTATATCTTTTGAGTGCGGTGATAACATAACTACTAATCCCCAGAAGTACTCTGGTATAATGATCGAACTCACTCTTTTTGCTTTTTTTTTTTTAAAATAATAGACTAACTCATTTTAATGGTAATTGTTTTTGAAACTAGATGAAGAGGTGGAACAATGTAACAACGTATGCTTGGAGCTCTGTAACAAAAACTCCAATATTGTTGCAGCTGTTACGGCCTAAAGAGATACATAAATACATGGAGATATCACGTACAAGTCAACCGAAGCTGGCTAAATAAATCGTAATTGTTGCCATCCTATATTCCTATTCCGAATGATTGTCGTCTGCAGTGTTATATTTAAGTTCCTAATATGTAGTGGTCGCGCCTCGCGTGTGTATGTACAGTGTCCTATATTTAAGTTGTATTGCATCCTCTAGTAGTTTGTTATTATAAATAAAATCTCCAAGCATGTATGACGAAGAAAGTAATTGCAGTACCAATGTACGGTTGGAAAATTGGGTTAAAACTAGAGGATGAAAACAAAACCCACATCATGAATACGAGCAAATAGTTAGCTACCCCTAAAAGTTTGGACGACTTTACCCCCTAATAGTTTTTGCCTTCTTCTACCATTTTCTTTTTGAAACATGTTATTCTTACTCTGAATGGTGTATTTATGTAATTTCAAAACTGTAAGAAACTTCCTATATGATTGTCCTAACCCTCCAATGGTTTGAGCTTGTCTCATTCCCTCCTCTTCGGACTGATCCCTTTGTTCTGCCTCTTATGCTCTCTTTTTGATCAATGAATATTTCTTTAGTGATCAAGAATAAACTAACTAGCCTTTCCCGGCCATAGCTCTAAACAGATAGCTGGATATAATGGTAACTTATTTGGTAATAGCAGAGTCTAAAATTTATCATATACTGCCTCTTAAATTACTCTAGACCATAGTAAAGTGTGCATCCACGAATAAAACAGTAGGTAAATAGTAATGGTACTTTTGTGCACTATGACAAGTTGCCAACTAATATACTTCTTACCTTCATTAAGAATTGTTTTGTTAAGATTGAGTCTGTGACTAGTGTACAAAATCTATTGGAAAATAATAGTTACGTTAAACAATCGGCAGGTACCATGAACTATAAATATTAATGTATTTCTTTTGCATTTTTGTTCAGTAAACAATGGCAGGTGATGGATCAGAAAAAATTGTAGCAGCCCCTCCATGACCGCCGCTTAGCATCAAACTTCCGGGTGTATATAAATACATTACACCGATCAAAAAGAAATATATACATACATCGCAGAACATGAAACCCAACAAACTATTCCCTACCCCTCCACGGTTTGAATATCTCGGTTGCTCACTCCAACAGAGTCACTAACTCAGTACAGTGAGTCAATCCAGGTGCGCCAGACTAGAGGCAAAAAACAAAAAAAGAAAAACATTAATACAAAAATTTAGAAAACGAAAATTTAATATTTATATTTACATAACTAGTCATAAAAACCCAAGGTGATTAAATTTGTGTTACAAAAATACCATTCAAATGTTGGGATCCATTAAAACTCTATCTTAAACAAAATTGATTCAAAAACCTCAAATTTTTAAAAATTGATATAAAAACCCCAAATTTCAAAATTGGTTTCATCAAATTCTTTGGTGTTTTTGTGTTACTTTTGTTTGATTTTTGATAAAGGGAAAGCTAGTTTGTTTATGGGGAAAGCAGACTTTTAGTCAAAACAAAATGGCTTGGGAGTAAGCAAAAGATGTTAATGTATGCATTAGCCTTCCTTTCCGTGATTCCGCATATGACTAACTCAAAAAATAAATAATCGATACTTCTTCCTCTGATATCAAAAACATTTTTTTTGCAATCACCTTTTTTCTATTCTCATTTGATTTCCTGGGTGAGAATTCTTCTTTTCATGTTGCTGACCGTTTGGCATGATCGTTCCAAATCACCAATAATACACATTCAGATAGATCACGTCAAAACTACATCTCTTTGGAGATCCTAAGAAAAAACAGAGAGATCAATCAATTGTAAATGGCACCGAAAGGAGAAAGCTCAATTAACATCTTCCAATCGGACCAAACCAGCCAAATCAAGGAAAGCAAAAGGAAATCGTGAACAACATGGTTTTGTTTGATCAAGCAAGTTACGATAAGCTTATTTCTGAAGCACCTTGTTTGATCAAGCAAGTTACGATAAACTTATTAGGACCTTATCAATTAATCAAGAGGGAAAAAAAATCAAACAAAAATTGATTTTAAGTTTTGTAGAAGATAAAAACATTATTGTGGAACGAATGACAGGTGAAATTGTTAGATGTGGATGATTTCAAGTAGTTTTCTATTTCCACCCTATATCAACTCTGCTTGACTGAAAGTCAGCTTTCCCCTTAATTATTTTGGCTTTCCCTATAACAAAAATCTTTTGTTTTAATGGGTTTTTTGTGGATGGATAATGATTACTTGTTATTTTTTATTTTTGTAATTTAATTTTTCATTAATGGAAATCATGATTACATGGATCTCAAGTACATTAAATTCAAAAAGTAACAAGAAACAATACTCGTGTAGCGGTACATGATTGAAAATTCCGACAAGGAAAAGAAAAGGAATTCCAAATACTGACTTAATACAAGAATGCAAGAACCGATTGAATCGGAGAGAAGATGGTTTTCATAATATCTATGGACCATTTGCTAAATCGTCTTCCTGATGAAGTAATGCTCCAATGGTAAAGGAGAAATCTGCAATTTGTTAACCTGAGAATCGAAAGTAACCTGAATCCGGCTACCCACTTGAACAAACATATAGTCAAGATCAAATAACCATTAAAATAAAAGAGAATCACCATAAAGGTGAAGGCAAGAATCACCATGAAGGTGAAGAAAAGAAGCCGTAGATGGTAAACAAAGCAAAATTAAAATCCTCGTAGGAAAGAATCCTGTTACTCTGAAACAAAAACACAAAAAAACTAATATTCTTGGTCAGATCTAGTCCAAAAATGGACTAGATCTGAGCAAGGTTTTGTTTGTTTTTTGTTCAATGGACAAGTGGAGAGAGGGGGGAGACGAAAGAGTTTCATTTATACTTGTTATCTAGCTATCACAAAATAGAGCGAGGATCCCTCACATTCTAAAATTCACACTATCATACCCCTTGGCAGGCATTTTTTTTAATGAAACTTAAACAGTGGCGTACTTGAAACTAATATTTTGGGGACATGCGCTCCTTTTCTTGCTCCACACGCCTACAAAAATTGAGCACATTCCCAAATGTAAAAACTCACCATCTACCAATTTTAGTTTTAACGGTTAAAAATTCGTTAATTTACGAAGGTTGATTTTCAAAATAGCAGACCATGAAGTTATACTTCTCCGAATGAGCTCATTTCTTACAAGTATGTAGAGCTTTGTAAGACGGACATATCCCCTAAATATTAGCTTCAAATATGCTATTGTTTGGTTTTTCGAAAATAAAAATTAGTGTCCAAAAAGCGAGATAGTGTGAAAATAGGAGTACGAAGGGATCCTCTGCCTCCACAAAATATAGTTACAAAATTTCGATGGTGGATTTGAAAGAAATATACTTTTGTTTGATTTATTTTTACATTTAAGTTTACGGTATTAATCCAAAAACATGTTGTTATCATCTTGTGCCATTTCGAACCGAATTGTAGATATTTCAACTAAAATGTTGGGAAAATTGAAAATTCAGATTTTAGGATACGAGGCTTTAGATCTAGAGAGGAAGAGTACTAGAAATCTAAAGGCCGGCCAGAGTAGGAATATTAAAGGTTATTTCCTTTTGTTTTACTTAATAAAAAAATAATCAAGAACTCGATCTACATCAATTGATTGAGGCGGCTAATCTAACACTACATAGTTCCAGTTTAGTCTTAGTTTATAATAAAATGTACATCAAATGTTCCATAAACGAATAGTAGGTGATTAGACATTGTAGTTATGTGCACTATGCCTACCTAATATTCTTCTTACCTTACTGAAGTAAAATTTAAGATCTAATTGATGAAACATTCATATAAGTACAAAACTTTTAGGACAAGAATGTAATATATGGCAGTAAATGAAACCTAGAGACAGGGCATGTGTGGCTGAATGTAGAATATATTCATGTTCTTGTTTTGCATTATTGCTAAGTAAACAATGGCAGATTGGCAGGTATGGACCAGAAATCTAGCACTAGATTCATGGAATGATGCCCACCTATTCAATAAACTAATCAATCCTTCTGGGTATAAATACATTGCAAATACTTGTATATGGAACACAGGTTATTCGAATATATTCACGAAGTGATCAATCAAAAACTAAAGTATCCAAAAAGCGTAATCAAACAACAAAATGGAAGCAGGCAAATGTGTAACAAAAGCTCCTCTAGGTACTGTGGTTCTAGGTGTACTCATACTGGGTCTGTTTTTAGCACAGGCTTCAGTAGAGGCCAGAAGCTGCTGTGCCTCCAAAGCCGGAAGAAATTGCTACCAAGCATGTGTTAGACGAACAGGTGCAACGAAACTTTGCGCCACAGACTGTGGTTGTAGATTTACTAAAGAGAACAGGTGTCCCTCAAGTCACCCATGGGCTAAAATAAGCGATTTCCAAAACTCAGGTAAAATATTAAGGAACTCCGTGCTGCTGTTTTTTCATCTTCTACTAATCATTTGTTACTAACAGTAGAGATTTTCCAATTTGTTTTGTACAGTGGAGGTTGATGATTAATTAGAAGAACAAAGCAACATAGCGGATGAAAATAAAATCAATGAATACTGCAAGTTGGGATGCGCATTCTCTGTGTGCAAAAACATAGCCTCTCCCCAGGAATCAGGTAAAATGATGGACCTCACTCGCTATTTCTTTCCTTCTCTTTTACTTAATTAAGATTGTTAAGGAAATCTAAGATTCTAACGTTAGTTGTGTTAGAACTAGCAGATGAAGCAGTGGAACGCTGTTACGATGCGTGCTTCGAGTTGTGCAACAAGAATTCCAGCATTGCAGTTGTCACGGCTTAAGCGAACACATTGCATGGAGATATCAAGTCCAAGTCAATTGAAGCCGTCGTGATTCATAATGTTAAAAGTTGTCTTTCTATTTCAAATTATTGCCGTGCATATATATGTGTCAGTACAGCACGTACTAGTTTATAGTTGTTTTATTTCCAAATGTTTGTATGGAGATGCCGCGTCCAAGCAAATCCAAGCCATCGTAATTAATCTTTAATGCTGTCTTTTTATTTTGAATAATGTGTGACAGTGTAATAGTGTTTCAGTTGTTGTATTCCCCCTTTTAGTTTGAATTGTCATGTATGATGAGTAATTCTACTGTACATGGTACGTAGTTTTTGAATCAGGTTCGGAAATGAGTGCATTTTTCCGAAGTTTCCATCTACAATGTCTCGTCGCAATTGGAATGGTTGACCAAACAGAAACAAAGAACATTTGCTGCGAAACCAGCTCTCTACTTGTTCATGGCAGCTAATAGGGTACCAATTTTCTTAGAAGTGTACCAATCCAATGATGAGAAATAAATTGTCTTATATGGAATTTAGTACACCCCCAAGTAAATTGGTATCATTAGCAATGTTGTTCGGATTAATTTTGTAATTTTTGAAAGGTCTAATCTGAGATTATCGAGTTTCCCGATTTCCATAATAACAAGTTTGGTACATACAATTAGCTCAGACGAGTCCGATTAATAACTGAATATGATGAACATGGAGTCCAGTTTATCCCTCCATTGCACGTCAGATCATCAAGGACGATTGTACGTTAGTTTTTATGTTCCGTCTTCTTATGATTCGAATTGTTTCTAAATTTCAGTAGGGTCATGAGGATAATTTGTTTGGAATTCAGGACCCAATAGATTCAGCACTAACATTGTTGAGAATTAGGACCCTATAAATAACGGAAATACTACTACTTAATTCAAACTAATCATGGTTAGATTAACACATTGTTTACTTAACAGTCAATCCTACACTGAATTATCACTAATTCACTAAGCAGAGTACGTATTCATTTCAGTATGTATTTTCAATAATAGAATCGAAGTCTAGAGTTAACAGCTACAGTCATGTTTCACAAGTTTTATCAGTTGCTCTAAACAAAACTTCAACAATAGCTGAACCAAATGATCCAGTGATAATTAAATAATTGTAACCTACGACGTTTAAAGGTGAATATTGATGAAAGGGTGGATAATTAATTATAAGAATTACTGTTTCAGTAAAGAATGACAGCTACTGAACAAAATCCAAGACTTGCCAGTTGAAAGTATGTTTAATTACCTAACTAATTCTTAATTAGTGGAGTTTTATATTCAACTAGATTTGTGCCCGTGCTACGCACCGGCCATATTTTTCTTTAACTTGGTGTGCGCGGGGCTTCGGCCCGCCCCGTGGCGATGTAATTTTGATTTGGTGTGCACGACGCTTCGATTGCCCCGTGGCGATGCATTTTTGATTCGGTGTGCGCTGGGCTTCGCCCCGCCTCGTGGAGATGTATTTTTGATTTGGTGTGGCGGGGCAAATACATTAAATAGGTTTTCCTTTTAATCTTGTAATTTTTAAACGAATCATACGTTGCCAAGTGTCCTCACCTAAATATTGTCACTTAATGAATTCCAGATTGAATTTGCTTTCCTTTTTTTTATTTCCTATTCTTTTTTAACCAATCATATTTTGCCAAGTGTCCTCACCAAAACACTCGTTTTACAAAACTCAAAAAAGATCTATTTCGGCCAATAGGAAGCGAGGGTTTCCTCATCGTTCAACGTGGGAACTTTATTTGTCCAGGCCTTTAAGTCTTTAGATTTTGAAAAAAGAATCCTAATATGGTAGGTACTCGATTTTCGAAATTGAGTTTGGACTTCCAAAAAATTTCAAACACGGTAAGTTAGGTTTTCCTTTTGAGTTTGTAATTTTTAAATCAATCATACGTTGCTAAGTAGCCTCCCTAAATATTATCTTGTAATGAATTCTAAATTTAATTCAGTTTCATTTTTTCTTTCTCTTTCTAATCTTTTCCCTATGTGCGTAGCACGGGCACAATTGTAATCCCCACATTAAAATTAGTCGTGATTGGTTGATTAAACCAATATGTTTGTAGAACCTACGGCCTCGGTGTTTTACTGGTCCAGTAAAATTAGCCGGGGGCTTACAGCCCCGACCATGGCCCCTTAATGGCATTAAAAGTTATCCATTTTTAATTAGAAAATTATGTTAGATTAGGAAAATTCTAGGCTAGAAGATTGACCCGACGTTTAGGTAAGCTGTGATTAATGTTTGGGTTAAATTATATGTGTAAGTAGAGTTTGTTTAACAAAAACTATCAACTCTTCTTCGTGGAGTTTAATTCTACCTCCAGTAACTCGACTGTACATTTTGATACTTCCACAGTTGCTAAACTATTGCTGGACCAAAAACATTACTCCTTCTTAAATCAAAAATAAATTCCTTCAGCTAACTGTGACTTGAAGTCGAAAGATGAAAGAAGTTTCTTTGCAGCGAACTTTAGGAGGGAGTTGTTTAAAAACATTATCCAAGTTACTGTCGCATAGGTCCCTAGTTACAGTTCACCTGAAGCGAATATTAAATGCTTACCCCTCCAACACGTCTTCAGCCTCGGTGTGCTGCATTGGGAGCTTGTTGTGGCGAGAGGTTATTACATTTTTTTAGCGAGAGGTTATTACATCTGAACCGCGTAGGAAATAGAGAAGAACCATTGGAACCTTGAGAGAGACGTGCCTAATTGCCTGTAATTGGTATGAAGTAATTGCAAGCTCGAAAGTTGGAGAAACCATAATTAAAAGCCAAAAAAATTGAACAATTGTAATAGCAAATCAATTAAATTCCAAAAGACCAAAATTTGAGAAAAATTAAAAATACGAAAAAAAAAAAAAAAAAACCTTTGAAACTGAGCACGGTTCAAGATACGATCTGAGCACCATTCCTTCACAGGAGAAAATGGTCTGTTAAAGGTCACTTTGTATATAGACTTGCACAAAACTGGATTTCCGGTATTTGTTCCATGATAGGAAACCGATTAGATCACGTATAAGGAAATGAAAATTCTTTGCGCCAAAACTTAGTCACATAAGGAAATGTTGATTATTTCTGAACTTAGTTGTCGGGAGAGAGTTCCAAACTTAGTTGTTGGGCAGAGTAGAGCCAAGGTTTAAACCAATTATACGTTGCCAAGTGTCCTCACCAAAACGTTTGTTTCACAAAACTCAAAAAAGTCCTGTTTCGGCCAATAGAAAGGGAGGGTTTCCTCACCGTTCAACGTGGGAGCTTTATTTGTCTAGGCCTTTAAGTCTTTAGATTAATCCTTATGGATATACAATTTAGTTATAAAGTAGGTCAACTAATAGTGGGACGGAGGGAGTATCATATACATGTACAAATTAAAACTTGCATTTATGTACTCACCTTATTCAAAAATTCAAGAAGACAGAAAATGAAAAAGAAAATAGAAGCTGGCAAATGTGTAAAAGCCCTTCTCAGCGCTTTGATCATGTGTGTTCTCATTTGGGGTCTGTTTAAGGTATCAACTCCAGTAGATGTTAAGAGTTGCTGCAAGAGCAACGGTTGAACAAATTGCTATAATTCCTGCCGTTTACGATTTTCCAGGCAAGTTTGTGCATCAACCTGTAATTGCAAAATTGTTGGAGGGAACCGGTGCCCCTCAGGTTACCCCAAAATAAGTGGTTTTCTAACCCGGGGCAACGGTACGTCAAAATGAACTCATCATTATTTGAAAGAATTATGGTGTTATTTGTTAGGATTTAATTGAAGATAATCCATGAATCCAATTTATTTTTGCTCACAAGAGGAATCTTTTTTTCCCCTTTCATAAAATTCCACTCCGCATCTCAGGTCAACTATACAAAAAAATAAGGGGGAAAAAATGCCCCTCTTACTACTTTGATTATGTTTGTACTCCTACTTTGATTAATCAGGAAACGTTGATGACGAGATCACAAGTTGCTGCTCCTACGAGGTTTACGGAAAAGATTGCTATGTTGCTTGCTTTAGACAAACAATGAATCCTATAATTTGTGCGCACCTCTGTGAATGTATTATAATTCCTAAAGCAAACAAGTTCCCCTCTTTTTACCCATATGCTAAATAAGGAGTTTCCGAAACCCGGGTAAAATTTTAAAGAACTCAGTGCTATTTCTTTTTACATGTTTTACTGATCATTTGTTACTAATAGTAGAGATTTTCCATGTTAGTAATTCAATTTATTATGGACAGTAGAGGCTGGTGATGAATCTAAAGACTTAAAGGCCTAGACAAATAAAGTTCCTACGTTAAACGGTGAGGAAACCCTCGCTTCCTATTGGCCGAAACAAGCCTTTTTTGAGTTATGTGAAACGAGCGTTCTCGGAAGGACACTTGACAACGTATGGTTGGTTTAAAAATATAAAACTTAATAGGAAAACTTATGTTTGGGATTTTATGGAAGTTGAAATTCAATTAGGAAATCAAGCACCTACACACTTTTTCCCTAATTAATAGATAATGTAGAAGAAAAAAAAACGCAACAGAGTGAATTCCTCTGTCAGTGATAACTCCAGCATTGTATGGCACCGCCCAAGTCATACTGGAAGTGGTAATAATTTTATCTGCTTCTCCCTCTAATTGTTATACTGTTATCATTTCCAAATCTCTGTATCCGAGCCTGTGGATCTTACTGTATTTTCCTTGTAAAGAACACCCTTAACTTTGTTATGTTGCTTACGCAGCCTGGTAATAGCTAGCAATCTGTGTATATATTTTTACACATGACACTAAAATAGGTCATGCCAAAGATGTATTCCTACATTATCTAGTCTCATTAATCTCTATTGTGTTTATCTATTTCAGGGACTGAATATGTTTCCAAAGCTAGGAGAAGCCTTGAAGCAACTTGGGACACACCATCTGCCGTCGAGTTACCCCGCCTACATAATGCTCAGTCAAATCCAAAACATGTGCGGAGTTCTACACCTCCCGAAACCTACAGGGAATTGCAGTGTATGAGCTGTGTGAGGGTCAAAGATTCAAAAACAAGGATCGGCTTAAACTGGCTGTTGGGATGGTCAAAATACTAGACTTTTTTGAGGCCAAGGTTACAATTAGTAAGATACATTATATGCGCTACGTATGTTTGGATCCCACTAAGGAGTGCAGGTGGGCTGTGTTTGCAAGACAAATGCCTTCTCTTACCTGGTGGGAAATCACTAAAGTAGCAGCTCCACACACTTGTTGTAGAGAGGACAACATGGACCCCGTCCTCAGGAAAAAAGAGATGGCTCATCAAATGGCCATACTCTTCAGGAAGGAATTTATCAAGTATGACTGTGCGTATACACCCAACCAACTGATGCATGACATGGGGAGAGATTATGGTATCACCATCACTTACAGGCAGGCTTACTATGGTTGTAAGCGGGGAACTGAAGCGGTTACAGGTTCTCCCGACGATTCATACCAATACTTGGTGGGTTACAGCCACATGCTTGAACTACACAACAAAGGAACAAAAACGGCGATTCATACCGATGAGAATGATACTTTTTTGTATTATTTTTTTAGGCTGGGTGCTTGTCTACATGGATTCAAAACTTGGTGTAGACCCGCATTTGTTGTGGATGGTACGTATCTCTATGGGGACGGCCATGGAGTTCTACTTTCGGCAGTTGGGTTTGACACTAATGATCAAATATTCCCTATTGCGTTTGCCATTGTTGATTCTGAGAATAATGAATCCTATGAATGGTTCATGCAACAGTTATTCGATGCGCTTGGTCCCGAGTTTTCATCAAGAGAGGATCTAGTTATGTGTTCAGACAGATCGCAAAGCATCGAACACAGGGTTTCAACAGTTTTTACCAGGGCATGTCATGTTTGCTGCACATTCCATCTTAAAGGTATTTAGCAACAACACTTCACGGTCGAGTTACATCTGTTAGAAACTGATGTCCCTTAACCCTTGAGCTTATCTTTAGCTTTATGTAGCACTAACCTTTGGCTAGTCTTAAGAGCATATTACATTGAGGGAATATTTAATACTTGGTTGATTGTCATTTTCTCATAATGCAGAGAATATCAAAACGAGGTATCATAATATCGCAGCTGCTACGTCGTTTATGAACGCTGCGCTAGCATACACTAATGATGATTACCGAAGGCTATGTCAGAAGTCAAAGAAGATCCAAAGATTTTAGCCTTTGTACAGAATATTTCATCAAGGCATTGGGCAAGGATTCATTCCAAATCAGCCCGTTATACTCTCATGACAACAAACCTCTGTGAGAGTTGGAATGCCCTTCTTTTGAAGGCTAGAAAGCTCCCAATCACCCATTTGGTCGATTGCATACGATCACAAATCATGTTGTGGTTCTCTGAACGTAGAGAGCTAGCTAAGCAAGATAGGTATCCTTTGAGTAACCATGCTAAAAAATATTTGAAGGTCGGTGGAAGTTGGCGTGATCCTTTAATGTCAAGAAAGTATGTGATGATGTATTACAAGTGGATGAGGTAGTTAATAATGATCAGCATGTCGTCCATCTGAAGCAGAAGTCTTGCACTTGCAGGGTCTTTAACTACGAGCATTTTCCATGTCCACACGTCCTTGCAGTAATTATCATCACGAAGGTTGATGTTATTCCGTTGTGTGGACATTACTATTCAAGATCTAGATGGAGATAAATGTATTCTCCTGCGATAAACCCAGTACTGAGTCAAGAACGCTGGGTTGTGCCATAGAATGGGCTCATAGTGTTGCCTCCATACAGAGAAGCGCCAGAAAAGGGTAGTTGAAAAAGGAAGCGATATCTCTCTATTGGTGAAAAAGCAGGCAAAATTCGGAAAAAAAAGCCCTGCAGTAACTGCAATGAGCCAGGTCATTATGCTAGTACTTGTCTTGTTTGAATTGTGAAACTAGTAACTTTCCAAGCAGTACTTTTCCTCCGTCGTATGTTGTGTTTTAAAATTCAGTGTCGTGGACAATTTTCTTAGATGAACCTAAACCCCAATCCTTTCAATTGCTTTGTAAGTTAAGTTTTTTGGGTCTCTCCAAAAGTAAATTATGGACTCCTAGCAGAATCAATGTATTTTTTTGTTGTTGATTTGGACCAATATGGTTGAGTCTCTTAATGGCTAATTTTTCAAACTTAAATATAACCGTTAGGTCCTTAAACTCTATAAAAAGAGACCCTTTGATCATCTCTTCCTCATCCAAAAAATAGTTCTAAGCTTTCAAATCCATTCTCATCTATTTCCCATCCAAAAAAGAAGAAGAAAAAACCATGACTACTCCAACTCCTTACACTTACGAAGAAAAATCTGCTATTATTAGAGAATGGATGACGGTCAGACAAGAAGATCTCGACATTGACATCGTTCAAACATCCATGTATTTTTGGAACCGTATATTCATAATTTTCATGGCGTTAGAAGGAAATCGCAACTCGAGAACTTTGGCTAATGTTAAGGAAGGATTCGAAAAAATCTTCTTCGTCGTCATCTTCTTATCGTTAATTGATAATCAACAATTTGAAAAAGTAAACAGTAAATCCGAATTTTTAAATGGGAAAAAAAACTGGACAAAAAATGCGAAAGAAATTGAACGCGATTCAAATGAAGAAGAAACAGGGAATCGAGTAAAAAATGCAAAGAAAGGTATAATTTCTGTTGATTTCTTGGTGTGACCAACTCTTTTGAGAACTTTTTTGGGGTTGAACAATTCTGTAACTTGGGGATATAACCAGGGGATATATTGGCATTTATGGTATTTTAATTATACTGAACAGCAGTCTGTATAGCAAAATGCTCATATTTTTTGGTTGTTTGACTGTGCTCATATTTTTTGGTTGTTTGACTGGTGGCTCCCAAGTTTTCTTTAGTAATTTTAAAAAGTTCATGATATTGGAGGAATACCAAAATGGGTGGTTTGTCTTTGAAATTGGCATAAAAACAAAACACAGGGAAATGTAGTTCAAAGGGACTATCAGTCTTACTTTGGAAAAAATATATAAACTTGTTGACTTTTACTTCTTGGTTATAATGTATTTGTTGGTGAAATTCATAAATTTGTAGCTCATTTTTCAACTCTACTTCTGATGGAGGTATCATATATCTAAATTTATTTTTTTATTTTTATAAGAAGACTTTCATATATTTATTGAAGGAAGTTTACATTTTGGATTTTTTTTTTATAAGAAGACTTCCATATATTTATTGAAGGAAGTTTACATTTTGGATTATGGGTTCTAATCTGCAATTAGCCCTTTCCTTAACATAGATTTTTAAACATTAGATAGATTCTCCGTAGAGAAGACCATGATTTTCCTAGCTCTTACTTCCTTGGAAAATCTATCTTCAAGATCTACAAGCTTCCTACTTTAAATTTAAAAGAAACCCAATCACAAGTAGTAAAAGAATATTTGCATCTACTGATGTTTGTAAGAGACCTCCAAGGCTGATCATCGCCATTCAACTCAAACATTGCAGTTGTGACAGCTTAAGGTAATAGTAACCCTCCATTTATCAGTTCAAGTCAATCTGGAAACTGAACCAGGTAAGTCATTCATCAATGTATTAACAAACCTAATTACCTGGTTCAGTTTCCAGATCGCCTTGACTGTCTGAAAATCATAAGCTGCATTCCACAAAGTGCTCGGGTAAAAGAGCTGGAAAAGCGCTCAACATTACCTTCCAGATGAGGGTGCACATCAGCGTGTTGTAGGGCTTGATAATTTTTACTTTCAGGCTCTCGAATCCAAGCAGTATGTTGCAAGCATCTGATGTGGGTATACATATGGTTCTCTGCGTTTGAAAAATGTGCCTCATCAAAACCGTGTTTGATAGCAACAAAATTATGTATACATGTAAAAGATATCTAGTTGACTAAACCTCTAGTTGGTAAAAAAAAGGGACAAGGAGATCCATTTAGCATGATAAGAGCACACCAATCATCTGAAAAGCTAATAAAAACATTTGTGAATATCAATCAATAAAAAACACTCATGTCAAAGGTCTTAGATAAGAAATTTAAAAACAAAATAAATGAACATGGCACATTCATTTGTTATAATTAGAAGAAAGATAAGAGATGTTAATATCTATGGGATAGTTGTAAAACTTTAAATTTAAATTTGGAATTATGGAGGAAGAAGTGAAGGAATGGTGCAACATAACAATAAAAAACTCCGGTAATCCCATTGCCAGTAACAGCTGAAGGAATTTTAATACCTTCATGACTTAACCAAATTATGATAATCGTAAAAGGTTTTTGACTGTAATGATTTAAACGTTTACAACTTAATAAAATAAGTGTGGTCAGAACCTACTTTAGGAAGGTGACTAATAATTGAATAAGGATAAAGAACATACAAGGAAGTGTAGGAAATCTCCACATGGATTTAGCAAAGTGTTTCATCAAATTAATTATTGTAGGACTTGCATTTCCATCCAGGATTACTCGTCGGTTGAAGAAAATTAATTCTATTCAACCGCCGAGATAATCCTGACCGGACTTATTAGTCCGTTAGGCGATGAAACTCCCCCACACGTTGTGAGACTACTCCACACATTATATCCCTTCAAGGATTACACTACGTTAGAAGAAAATTATTTCTATTTTTAAACCAAATTAAAAAATGTGAAGATGCTATCTTGCCCCATGTGCTCCAAGTAAGCATTTCTTTCCTGTGATGTCCCCTCTCTACCAGACATAACAACTAGCTCTTTTCCTAGACTAGTAATTTTCTCTTGCCTTCCACTGAATGCCATCTTGTACTCCTTGAGCTTTATCTTTTCAGTTCATTCAACCTTGCAGTTCCGACAGCTTCAGATGTATCCTCTTGAAATCTACTGTAAACACAGAAATAAAAAATCTTAATAATAAATTTGATAAAAAATTTAATTCATTGTATGGAGGATTTCTAATTAGCATAGGTCGATAGCCCATTTAGGTTGGAAACCACAAAGATTGGAAAAAACTACTGGAAATAAAATATAATCAAATAGCTCAAAAAATTATTTACCCGGCAAGTGGGTATACATGATTATCCCGGTGATACAAAACAGTTGCGTCATCACGGCTGATGCAAGTAAAAAACATTACATGTTCAAAGATAGATGGGAAGGCATAATTCTTATCAACACCAAAAAGAGAAGTTTATCAATATTATACCTAGTTGTCCTGTATCCAAATAGAGCACCCCTGTCGAAAGATCCCGATACATGTTTGCTTGATAGAGCAAACACCCACCTATTAAATTTCCTGCATTTGCAATCCAAGCATTAATATAACCCGACAAACCAAACATTGATTAAGTTTAACTTTAACATACATAACAAAGGTTCAACTTAAACATAGAGAAATGAAATGTCTTTCTGATTCATGGGCCGTTTCACAAAAATAAAGATCAAAATGACCATTGAGGCTTAGTCTAGAAATTAAACCTAATGTACAATTGAAACCAAATTCACCTTGACAGAGTGATTAGAATCAGAAATCAATCCATTTAATCATCAATTATCATAAGCATCATTAAATCAATCCAGAAATTGAATGAATATTCACAAAACTTAAAACCCTAACCAGAAATGAATGGATATTCCCCAAAAAATAACAATCAAAATGACCAATTGAGATTTAGTCTACAGATAAGCCTAATGTTTCTATTATCTAGAATATAAGTTTTGGTCAGGATGATTTAGAATCATAATTCAATCCATGGAATCATCATGTTAAGTTAAATCATATCAAATCTGATTTAAAATAAAAAAATTGTTAACATATCATTACCTTGTAAAATCAATGATCGATTAGATTAAACTCCAAAGTAACGCAATACCTGCACCAGAAATTGAAAAAAATCAATAAACTTAAAACCCTAAGCAGAGATGAATGAAGATTCTCAAAAACATAACAATCAAAAACTCAAGAAAACATAGCTATGTTTTCTTCAGAATCATGAAAGGAAACATCCTTTCAGACAAAACCCTTGATGGGACTCTATGAAGAATCACGATGTTTCAGGAAGAGGTATTATTGACATCTATAAATACCCTGCACAATTAGGTTAGAAGATTAATCAGAAACCTAATTATCATTCTACTGCATTCTAAAATCATCTTTCAAGTTTTGTGTCAAAGAGAGTTCATCACTTTAAGTTTTGGTTCGCTGTTTCTCGAAGTTTGGAGTGCTACTACATCGAGAAGTTAGTCGGTGTATTCCTGGGAGACAGACATCGATAATCCGTAAGCACCAGTGCGGGGTGAATCTGTCTTAAAGCTAGAGGATATAATCCTTGCCTCGACTTTGGTTTGTCTAATTGGGTTTGCATCTTTTCTATCTCTTCTTCTCTTTTTGTTTTATTGCAGTTTATACACAAGACTGCCAACAAAATCATATAAGAGACAAAGAACGGTAGAATTTGGAAACTCACCTGGCCTGGAAGAATTAAGGTGCCGATTTCTTCATTTACAGTGGTGTGCAATAAATCAGACAGTAAATGCCACTGATTTGAGTGACAAACTAATGGAAATTTCTTGATTTACAAATGCCTTCTGAAATAGTGTCTGATTCAGTGATTGATAGGATGCAAGCTTTGATACCAGCTGACAAAGATAATACTCAGACGCAGAAATCGTTAATAGAGGATTTCATTCTATATATAATGCGAGTCGAACCAGAAGAACAAACTGAAAAAGATGCAGAAGATTTGGCAAAATTATTTACTCTTTACTTGTGCGTAACAGTTTTCTTTACTCAACTAAATGGGTCCTTGAGTCATAAATAGTTTGGTGGATACTTTAAGACATTGCACAAAATGAATAGAACCTGCTGGCCAGATCATATACACTCTTATCTCATGCAAAGCATAAGAGATCACATCAAGACACCCGGGAACGTTTCTGGATGTGGGATGTATTTGTTGGTAAGTTTCTTCAACCTTATGCAGTCCTTTATATTACTTTAAATAAAGGCAGCAAAATTCTAACCCAAACTGCTTCTTCTGCAGTATTTGTTTACTGAACACTGTAATGTTATAAAACCAGACTACACTGGATTGTCAAGGATGGTGAAGTGGTCGATGGCCAATATTATTACTACAATTGAAGACGATGTGGGTGGAGCAATGAAACAGGTATGTATAACACTTATAACAGTTATACAATGTGCACCAGTTATTGTACTCGTGATTTGTTCGCCAAAAAATTCTGCACTTGATTATTCACAAAAATATTTTTATGTGCAGATGTCGCGGACATTGGTAACACCTTACCTAGCTGAAGAAAAAAGAAACATAATGTGGCAGGAGGGTTATTTTGAATTACTCAGTAAGTATTCAGAGCTAGTTAATTTCATTGAAGAAAAATAAAAAGATCATCTGCAAAACATGAAGGACAAAGATAAGCCAGAGTTAGACTTGTGTAATATGTCCGTACAAATATTGGAAGCAATTTTTGACAAGAAAACCAAAGTAGCAAGTACTGATAAGCAGAAAGAAGCTGCTGCTAGTTCAGTATTTAAAGAACAATCTGATCTTCAGGAAAACATAGCTACCAATTGTGTTGTACAGGTCGCAGTCCATTTAGAAAACTAGAATTGACGTTACATGGTGTGAACACAATTCCAGGGGATTTGATAGTTTAGTGGCTTGATAAACTAATCATACATATTAGTTTACGGAAGACTCAACATTGAATTTAAATTTACTGTACCTTTGATGTTTTGTCTTTAGTATAAGAGAACGCAGTTAGGTGTCAGAATACTCTTTAGTACCTTTCTTATATTAACCGGCAGTACCGATTTATTTCTCCTGTGGCAACAGAACTTTGACTCTATCTGTTTTATGTTTTGTTTGTTATGGTTAACGGAACTATCTTGGAAGATTTAATTGGTGAACGATGGATCCTAAGAGTTGTACGAATATGACGGCAGTCGCATCGGAAGTACAGTTGGTTGGAGATTCTCGTGAATGGTGGATTGATAGCGGAGCCACGAACCATGTTTGTGCAGATTAGAGCATGTTTACTTCTTATCAAAATGTGGATGATGAAACACTTTTCATGGGAAATTCTGCACCATTAAAAGTTGTCGGAAAAGGAACTCACTTTAAGTAACGTTCTATATGCGCCAGTTTCTGTAGTACAACTATCTTAGTCGTTTGGTGGTCTCCTATTCTAGTTTGAGTATCACGGGTCTGTTTAAACTCAAAGATTGAATTTCGCGACACCATTTTAGGGATTCCGTGTAAGTGGTATCCTTTCTCATGGCTGATCACGATAACTGCCATGTGAACACACTGAACGGGTTCCTAAATTTGTGTCTGTTCGTGACTAGGTTGACATGAATATGACATCGATGACCCTTGGAGATTAGCTAATACGTTAACTAGCGGTTTCACGACCGTTTGTCAATTGATGACGGTGGTGTAACCATCGTGAGTGCTACACGAGACAAAATAACATATTTCTGGCAGTGCATTAGAGGTTTCCACAAAATAACATATTTCTTGTGGAAACCTTAGTTTGGCACGAAAACTCTGATTAGTTTTGTTCAAACAAAAAATATCACTGTTTGGTTTAAAAGAAACTAAAGCCATGCACAACCGACCACTATACCTCTTGAGATTCTTATTGGAGATGTATAATTTAGAGTTCTAATGGGTTAGACGTGTGCATGAGGCTACGCTGTTTCTGTCATATATATGAAGTTTATTCTCAAATATTAGTTTCGCTCACCAAAAGCAATTCACGGACTAAGTGGCTTCTTATTAGATGCACCAATCCTTCGCTGCTGATTGCTTTGGATTCTTCGATGGGCTAAATGAATCTTCAAGCATTTGTACATTGAATTGGTGTCGGTGTTTTGAGATACACATGGATTACTTTCGTTGGCAGATAAAGCAGAAGACTGACGCTCAAATTTAATTTGGTAGTAACTGAATAGGCTTGCTATTTGAATTTGGGATCTCTGCATCTACCCATTGGCGTGAATGGTGACATCTCTTTGTGGTTACCAAATCTGATGGTTCAAATCCGGAGTGAACAGTCACCAGGGCCGTACCAAGCTTATAGGAAACATAGGCAATTGCCTAGGGCCCCCGGATGATAGGGGCCCCCATTTTTTATTTTTTTTATATGAATACTACTAATAGCCGTGTATTTGAGAACATCCATTGATCCTTTTTGCTGTCTTATAGTGTTTGTTGAGCTAAATTCTTATTGTATCAACTTTGTGTGTTTCTTTTTTTGATGTTAGCTATGCCAACGCCATCTTACCATCAGATTCGCACAAATCTTTTTAAGGAACAGTTGGCAGAAACAAAGAAGTTTGTTGATACATTTAGGGTATATTGGAAGAGGTATGGATGTTCTATTATGTCTGATGGTTGGACAGATGGGAAAAAACGACATCTTATCAACTTTTTGGTGAATTGTCCGAAAGGGTCAGTTTTCTTGAAGTCTGTAGATGTGTCAAACAGAACCAATGATGCTAATTTTATATGTGACCTTGTAAAGGAGGTAATTGAAGATGTTGGGAAAGAAAATGTAGTTCAGTTCATTACTGACAATGGTTCAAACTTTAAAAAGGCTGGGCAAGATTTGATGCTTGAATACCCAAATCTATTTTGGACTCCATGTGGTGCTCATTGTGTCCAGTTGATGCTAGAATAACTTGGTGACAAGCTTATACGAATCAAGACAGCCGTCATTTTAGGTAAAAGACTTGTTACATACATTTATGCTCATTTTCAAGTATTGTGCTTGATGAGGGAGTTGACACGTGGAGACTTACATAGGTCTACAAAGACTAGATTTGCAACTCAATATTACACACTAAAAAGTCTTCAAAAGTATAAAACTCCTTTACAAATGGTGTTTGTGAATGATAGGTGGGAAAAAAGTAGATTTTCAAAAGAAACTCTTGGAATTAATGCACTTAAAATTGTTACAAGTAGTACATTTTGGGAAGATGTTGATTATGCTTGTAGTGTGCTGAAGCCTTTAGTTAAGGTTGTAAGGTTAGTGGACATCAAGCGCAAACCTACAATGCCTTTTTTTTTATGATGCAATGAGAATAGCAAGGGATCAACTAGAGGAGAAATTCAGTGAAGATGATCATACTTGGGGTGTAATTAAGGCTTGCTTTGAGAAAAGATTGAAGAATAAATTTAATCATGCTCTACATTGTGCGGCATACTATTTGAATCCTTCCATATTCTACAATATTGAAGCTTATGAAATGGATAGTGATCCTAAGTACATAGAAATCAAAAGGGGACTTCATACAACAATGCAAAGGCTTATACCCAATGAAGATGAACTTGATGCTGCTACAGGTGAATTGAGAAAGTATACCGATGCTGTTGGGATCTTGGGAACTCCTCCTTGCAAAAGAAGAAGAAACAATGATCAACCTTGTAAGCTTTGTTTGTTCTGTAAATTTAAAGTTTGATTACATTTGTGTTAGATAGATTTATAACAACTTTGTTTATATTTATAACAGATGAATGGTGGATTACATTTGGAGGAATCGATGCGCCAAACCTACAAAAATTTGCAATCAGAGTATTGAGTCTTACTTGTTCTGCTTCCCCATGTGAGCGAAACTGGAGCACATTTCAAAATGTATGTATTCTAATCTTTTACACTGATTAGTAATATTCTGAATATACACGAACACGAACCATGCAATTCCAGTACCTGTATTTTGAAAATTATCCCGTGCTTACTATTAAGTGTTTTAGTTGAATTACTTACTTATCTTATGTATTTCAGTTGCACTCGAAAAAACGAAATCGCATAACACAACAGAAATTGAATGATAGTGTCTTTATCCAATATAATAAGAAATTGCAGCGTCGTTTCATAGAAATCCAGCAATATAACAATAATGATAAAGCTAATGATCCTATTTTCCTGGAGGAGCGTGATGAAAATGATGAATGGTTGGAGTTACGAAATTTGAATGACTTGGAGATGCATGGTGATGATATAACTTTTGATGATTTGCAAGAGACAGTTACTAAAGAACGTGAGACTGTTGGTAGTAGAGGTGCCAGTAGTTCTCGAAGTAAGTCTATGTATCCAACGAACTCAGAGTATGATGGATATGATACTGATGAATTGATGTTGGACACCCAAAACGGGCTACTTGGTGGTGTCGGGAATGATGGAATTACTCCAGATGATGATATCTATGATGATTCAAATTATCTTGATTAGAATTGTAATATCCTTGTTGTACTTCTCTCTTTTGTTTTCTCTTTGTTCAAAAAAGACTTCCAGTTCCAGTAAAGTGTTCGCACTTTTGTGTTTTCTTAATGAATATTTGTTTCTTTTGGATATTATTTCATTATATCTTAACATATCTGGAAATTATATATATAAAAGTTGGAACCGAAATTACACCGAGATTTGAAAACGGAATCTCCCCGAGACAACGTTGTACCAGTGTCTCGCTCGGGACCGAGATGAACCGAAATCCGAAATTAACTACCTTGATGAATACTACTAATAGCCGTGTATTTGCCCGCCGAGTGAAAAAAAAACAAACAAAAACTACTGTCATCCCATTTCTAAACTATTTTGGCAAAGTGGAACATTGTATTTTTAGCCCATTCGACTGTCTAGTATATACGAAAGTAAAAACCTAACTGGCTAAATTCACACAAATTGATTTCGTCATTCGCTAAACGGTTGTCTCTACATCGGTACGGTAAGTTCATCGATTAGAACTATTTCAACCGAGGATTCTTCAATTTTGTTTTTATTTATGTTTAAATCTACATGACATCAATGTATAGGTATAAATTTTTTAAGATCTGAAGTAGACAATACTAATTTTGGCCAATTGCTAGTTAGGGTTTCAATGCATGAGTATAGATTTTTTAAGATCAGAAGCAGACAGTATTTATTGACAATTCCCATTACAGTTGCCTCTGCAGAAAGAAGTTTCTCAAAGCTAAAGTTGATCAAGTCTTACCTTCAATCGACAATGTCACAAGAAAGATTAAATGACCTAGCAATGTTATCTATCGAGGTCGACATGGTGAATAACATCGATTACGATACGATAATTGATGAATTCGCATCGAGGAGGCCAGGAAGATCAATATTTTCTAGATTAACTATGTAACACCCCGAGTTCCGGACCATGGTCAAACCCGTATGGGGATCATTACCCATTTAACTCTCGGGGATCATTACCCGCCGTTAGCATGAAACATGTTCCATATAACGGTAAAACATGAGCTCATTTCCTTTTATAAATCATTTTCACAAACAACACAAGCAACCATGGATTAACAACATGAATTTATTTCAAGCATTTAAGCAAATACATTAACTACAAAATCTTATATTATAGTTTTCATAGTGATAACTTTATCCGATCATCTTAAAATTTAATATGAACATTCCTGACACCATCATGTATAACATATCCAAATATCACATGAAACTAACGGCTCAATCAAAGGATATTGATTTTACAAAGGCATTACAAAATATAGGCAGATAACATCATTTTATCAAAATATTCACCATAAATTCATATTAGTCTCAAATTAAGCAAAACCAAAGCACTATGAAAGATAATACATTTATCTACAACTTTTGTGAGGACCTCAAATCATTTTAACATCATTAAGACTGCCTAAGAACATCAAAACCACGGCAAAACGAAACTGTCCAGAATTTCAGAAACTATCACCCAAATCTAAACAAACATTCAACGGTGAATTTGTGGTGTATGGTTCTCAAAATTTTACCATAGGTACCTAATCATGTTATCTAACAATTGGAAAATCCTGCTCATTATTAGGAGATATATATTTGTGTGATTAAATTATTATAACCCAACAATACAAAATCATACAAAAAAAACACCCAAGGAAAACACCAAAAGAGAAAAAGGGTTTCACATTATACCTTAAATCCTTTGATCCTCTTATTTCTCCATAATCTTCTTCTCTAAAAGAAACATATCTCCATCTTCTTCTTTTTCTCCTAGCCTTTCTTTTCCAACTTCTAAAATTCTTTCCATTTACATTAATAGAAAACCTATATATTAACTATTATTTTTTCCTCACTATTTTAATTATCTTTTCATTTTCCCCTAATTTTATTGATTATTGATTATTCTATTTACACCCTAACTTGAAGCCTTTCTAGTTCAATTCACCCACCTAGGCTAAGGCTAAGGAACAACAACCTAAGCCACAAGGTTAACTAATCCGGGTATAACCCGACCCGAAACAGTAGCTAAAAATACAGGGTATTACAAACTACTTTTGCGTAGTCGTTTCCATTTGAAAATTTTATTACAGACTTATGTATGTTTTTTTTTTTTTTTTTGAAAATATACTTATGTTATCGGTCTTCTTACTTTAAACAATCGTTCAAAAAATATATTTAGGACCCCTATTTTCGGTTCTCTCCTACGACCCCTAAAAATCTTGGTACGGCCCTGACAGTCACTATAAAATCTTAATGGAACCGACAGTAAAAGGTCGACCATGGTCCATCACCCTTGGTCATTAGTTTCAAAAGAGAAATGATTTGAGGTCACACCATCTCATACCGAAAACAGAGTACGTTCGAATAATTCCTTTGTGATGGTTGTTGATCCAGTGCTTGGTTTATTCAAGTTGGGATGTTAAGTGTATCCACAACGTGTTGGTTATACAGATTTCGAGAATTCAAATTGAATTCCAAAAGGGTGTGAATTCTACATGAAACGACAAAAATCACTTATGTTGATTCTTGGGCATAATTATTACTATGTTTCATTTATGAAGTTTCAACCCGTAGCATTGGATCTTTCGATTCCAAACAGATTACGTTGAGTATACAGTAGAATTTGTATTATTGATCTCATGGACGGAAAGTCTCGGTATTGTTACGAGGGGCTACAAAGTATGTAGACATGTAGTACTACCAAGGGTTGAGACCTTGTGTTATGGTCTCTGTTACTGTGTAGATCACAATCGAGATCAATTAGTTAAAAGATTTTTTGGTTAAGTCAATTAATTGAATTGGCTTTTAATGACTTGTTTTCTTCAACGTAATTTAATGTTGTTTCGAAAGGGTGCAATTATCAGATGGATGATACACAGATTCTCTTTCAGAACTTAAACTGACATAAAAGTCTTTCGGGAATTGCTTTTAAATATCCCATCTTATAGTGATGAGATATATTGATGAAATCTCAAAGGGTTTCAATTCTGCTGGTACGTACGGGCAGAGAAAAGCAATTGGTACCAATTGCTAAGAAGTAATGATGAATTTTTCTTCTAGTTAATTAGTCAAAAATGTGGGGGTGAGACTCAGGAAAACATAGCTATCTTCTTGACTCAGAAGATAGCTAATTTAACCATGTCACCCAATTTCCCAAGCCATTGACAAAGAATTTACTAACAGACTAATCTTCAGATGTGAATATATTATACAACAACCAAAACGCTAGTTCGTCCAACAAAAAATTCTGTCTTACCAGTAAGTCCCACACAAGCCATTCAACCAATCCTGATAACAAATCTATTATGCATACTTGTGATTACCAATGGCACATTCAAAACTCGACATAAATTGCTAATTGCCACAAATTTTGACATAAACTGAACGAATCAAAAACAAAAAAAATCTTTTTTAAGCTCGGATTAAGATGGAGACATGCAACAGGAGAAGGGTTCAGGGTTTTTGACAGAGAGTGAAGAAGAGGGTTTTGATTGTTTATAAATCCTTTCCGGAATAAACCCAAAAACTGATATGAAAAACAATCAAAATAGTACACAAACAAACAATCATAACAAAAACAATCATGGAGACCAAAGAAGAAGAAAAAAGATGAGAAAAAAAAGCTTACCTAAAAGCTGGAGGGTTTCCTCTACTTTCTCCTATGTTTTTCTCCGACCAAACTCCCTCCCAAATCTCTACTATTTTGGAGATTTGTGTATAGGCAAAAATACACTATCAACTCTCCAAAACTCCCAAAAACAACCAACTCCCTAGCATTCTAGGGTTTTACCACTAACAGGGGAGTTCAAGAGTCTTTTCAAACTCCCCCACCACTAACGGGGTTTTCTATTGAGTTTGGGAAACTCTTCTTAACTCTTCCACGACTAACGGGGATTTTGAGAGACTCCTTCAAACTCCCCCACGACTAACGGGAAAAACCCAACTACCCCCAACTCCCTCGAGGACTAACACCCTGTACCTTAACTAAACAGACCATAAACCTAATTTGGCTAAATCCAATTAACTCCAAAACCCAACTCCATTAGGTATTAGACAAGGGATTTTCATTCATCTGAAAATACTATTCAATTTTCCAACAGATTTTAAGTATCAGATACTGTTATTCTTTTGATTCCATAGTCATAATCTCAAATATTTGCTGAATTAGGGTGTCAGCGAGTTTGGACCTCAGGTTGTAGGTTCAAATCACATTGATCTTTACCATGGTTAACAAGATTGATAGTGTTTAGTGGTCACACTGGTTTTAGTAGTACAGGTTGAAACTTAGCAGGTACAGATTTAAGTCACGGCAACATTATCTACGAATGCACAATATATAAGGACTTGGACAAACGTCATATGAGCAACTTGCAAGCTAAAGATCAGGATATCAATAATGTTTAGTTGCAATTGGGATCGTTGACCAGAAAGGAATGAACATTTGTTGTGAAACCTTACCTGCTTGTTAAACTATTATTAAACTTGTATTTTTTGATAAGGTATAACCATAGATAATTGAGTTTCTATGTCGAAAATAAACATTTCGCTGAGACAAGGTCAGAGAAAATGTGTCATGAAGATTCACCCTTAAAATTTCATCTAAAAGTAGGATTCCTTCAGCAGCTCAATGTTCTAAAAGTAAAAGTGGAGTACGTAAGTCTGTAAATTGTTGGGGTCTCTATTGTGTGTTTAGTTGCATTTGTGATGGTTGAGAAAGTTATAAACAATGTGATATAAGAGACAGCTTGGCCACCAGACTCAAACATGAAGAGAAATGGCCAGCATGGAATGATTAATTCCACTATTATAACATAATAAACTAAAGAAACTTCATATGACCAGGCAATTAATAGTATTTAGTTGCAATTGAGATTGTTGAGAAAGTTATAAGAAATGAGATATATGCCAACTTAGATGCGACATCTTTAGCATCTTTACTTTTCTTAGTAGTGATTGACATGACTGCATAAACAGGGTGGACATTTTGTTTTTTTGCTAGATATACATTCTACAATATCTTACATCAAATACATGTTCACAAGTAAGGTTTTGTGATGCTCATACAGCTCGCCACGTACTTGAATGCTGAAAACAGGGGGGAAAGAATCTTGTTCATTGACATTGCCCTAATAACCAGCAAGCAGAGGCGAAAATTCAAGGAAAACACCATTAAACTAGTTGATACGTGTTAGAAAGGGTCAATAAGAAAAAAATTATTCGAAATATCAGTCTATGTATATGTAAATTCAAATATCCATCCTATCCTTAAACATCCATCTATGTTTAGATCTACAAATTGTTAAAGGGGTGTTAGTTGTGGGATTTCCTGCAACTACATTCTTCTTTCATCGTATCAATTTCTCATCACTAGTTTCATATACTACTATGGCACATATTCTTACTAATGGCGCAGCAGGAATCCTAAACAAGGTTGTGGATGTTGTTGCCCGTGAGATTGATATGGCATGGGGTGTGGAAGATGACTTGAGAAAGCTTCAAAACACCATAGAAATGGTTCTTGCCAAAATTGATGATAATGAGCAGAAGCAAGAGAAGAACAATGAGTTAATACTTCCGTTGAAAAGCCTTAAAGACATTGCCTATGAAGCTGATGACATAATGGATAACTTCTCTTACGAAGCCATGCGGCGTCAGCATGAAAAGCGCAGCGTGAAGAATAAGGTACTCGGTTTTGTTTCATCTTCCAATCCACTCGCATTCCGTTTGTGTATGGCTAAAAAACTCAAAGACATTAACAAAAGGTTAGAGGTAGTTGCCAATGATATGGGTAACTTTCAATTGCAAACTACACCTAGTAATACTACTATTTTGCATGATGATAGTAGCGAGCAACTGAGTCTACAAACCAGGTCGTCGGTAGATGAGTCAGAAACTCTTGAAAGAAAAGATGGTAAATGTTGGTCGATCATTGCAAAGAAAGCTTTTTCTCAAGGGAGGGCACTGAAGACTTCTAAGATGACTAAAAAGGGAAAAGAGATGGCAAAAATATATGGTGGCTTACCGCTAGAAAGTGATTGGTTGTCTATTCAAGAAAATTATAATTGGGATTCCCCGGGAAGTCAGAACAAAGTAATACCAATACTAAGATCGAGCTATGATATTTTGTCATCTCAATTGAAACAGTGTTTTTCATATTGCTCCCTATTTCCCAAAGACTGGGAGATCAATAGAGAAACTCTTATTCAGTTATGGATGGCTGAAGGATTCCTTGATTTGTCTCTACAAAACAATAGATCGATCGAAGATACTGGCAATGAATATTTCGAGAGATTGTTGGGGAGCTCATTTCTCGAGGGTATAAAGAAAAACGTATTAGGTGATGTAACAACCTGGAAAATGCATAACCTTGTACACGATCTTGCTCAAGCGGTTGTTGGGGATGGTGAATGCGTATCTCTCAAGGTAAGCGAGTTGAATAATGTTTCTTATCAAGTTCGTCGTTTAGAGTTAACTATGGATTCAGCAACATTTCCTGAAATAACTAGTAATATAAAGAAGTTGCGGACACTCATTGTCCTTAAACCAATATATACCTTGAACCTTAATAGATTCTCCAGACACTTGCGTGTTTTACATTTGGGTCGTCCTGGGGTAAACTGTTCAGATATTTTATTCTCAACTTCTAAGCTAAGGCATTTAAGATACTTGAACCTTTCGTCTATAAATTTTAGTCTGGGGAAGAAACTTGCAGAGTCCATCATTAGATTTTATAATTTGCAGACATTGGTATTAAGGGGGTGCCTCCATGTTCAAGATGTTCTTAAAAACATAGAATCATTAAGTAATCTAAGACACCTTGATATCTCATTTACGGATATTAAAGAACTCCCTGATTCTGTCACTAACCTCTGTACTTTGCAAAGATTGGATCTCAATCACTGCAGAAGCTTAACCTCCTTTCCCGAGTCAGCTATTGGTTTGAAATATCTAAGATTTCTTGATATGTCTTTTACACCTATTGAAGAACTGCCTGGTTTTATTAGTAGCCTCCACAATCTGCAGACATTAGATATCACCAGCTGCAGCAGATTAGGATCCATACCAGATTATGTGACAGGTCTTGAGTGTTTGAGCATATTTAATTTCGAAGATTGCACACTAGTAAAAACACTACCCAAAAATTTTGGAGCCTTAACACAGCTACGGTCTCTTAACCTGGGTGGTACTGGTGTCAAAGTATTACCGGATTCTTGTGTTACCCTCATAAATCTTGAGTTCCTTAATCTTTTCATGTGTGAGCTTCCCCAAGAGGTAAAGTATTGGAAAAAACTGAGAGCGTTTTATTACCGTGTGGGAACTCCAGTGGGTGTAGGTGAACTAGTTTGTCTGCAAACATTGATTTACAGGGTAAGAGAAAATGTATTAGGAAAGTCTGAAAGTTATAATGGTATTGAAGAGATTGGAAACCTAAACATTCTTGAGAAGCTTCATATTATGGATCTTCAGAACGTGAAAGACCCATTACATGCTGCGAGAGCGAATTTGCAAAGGAAACGGAATCTTCAGTTTTTGGGACTGTGTTATGGTGAAAAATTGCTGGAGAACAAGTGTTCCAGTGATAGTAGTACGGTGCTAGAAGCTCTCCAACCTCCAACTAATTTGAGAATTTTGAAAATTGTGAACTTCATGGGGTGGGACTTTCCCACGTGGATGTGTGTTCCTTCACTTCCAAATCTGGAACAGTTGGTATTGGAAAACTGCAAAGAAATTAGACAACTTCCAGCAGCCATCGGGAAGTTTCCAGGTCTAAGATTTTTTGACTTAAAACGAATGTCTTTGAAGAGTTTGGATATCGAATTACCTGTCGTAAATGAAATCAGTCTTACGGATATGTTCTACCTAGAAGAGATGTGCTGTTTCTGTCCTTTTCTTCAGACTCTCCAGATCGTTGACTGCAAAATCTTGATCGACATCCCTTTGTTTCCATCTCTACATCATTTGTATTTGGAGAAGATCGATCACAAGTTAGTAAGCTCGGTCGGTCGCAGCTTTACCTCTCTCACCAAGCTTCTTTTAAAAAATGTAGAGGAGCTTGATTACTTCCCAGTAACCATACTTCAAAACAACCGCAATCTTCAGATTTTAAGTATCGATGGGTGTAAAAAGTTTGAAGGATTTCTGGTAGCAGATGGTGAGGATGAGGTTACACTATTTGGCTCTCTTCAGAGATTGGTCTTGATGGATTGTCCAGTTCTGAAGTTTGTACCAGATTTACGAAAGTGGAATTCTCTTTGGAAATTAACCATCTTCCGCTGCCCTCGATTGGTGGCGTCTTTAACGTATGATCTCAAATCCCTCTGTTTTCTTAAAGAATTGTATGTTGATCTTATTCAACGAAATGAGCAACATGAAGATGTATATTATGCAGAGGACTTGATCAATTTGTTGCAGTAGCAGGTACTCTCTCTGTCTCTGACTTTAATATATTCCTTTGACCTTCTTCTTTATGTTGATTTATGTGTAGATGAAATTTTTGTTGTGGTATGGTTTGATCTTGACTATCTGATTTAGTGTTTTGTAAAGCGCTGGGTATCTATGTGCTAGAATTGCGTAGATTTACTTAATTGTTTCTGAAATTTGCTTGATTGTCTTTACTTAATTCTGCTAGTAAGCCATCATGCTGCAGGTTATCTCCTTCTGGTTGTTTTTTTCTTTCTTTTGATTAATTTGGTGGCTTTATTTGGTGATGCAGCTGAAGAATTTTCTGTAGTTATGAAACCTCGGGAAGCAGAAGCCATGGTTTTGTTAGATCATCGAGTTATACCACCTCAAGAATGAGATACCGAAGCTCAAAATTATGTTGAAAAACAGCCCACAGAAAAGGCACCCCAACACCATCAACCGCCGCCGCAATTCTGCAGGGGCACCATATCCACTTTCACAATTTCACTGAAGAAAAAACCACCTTTGTAGTTTGATTGTGCATTACGTGTTTTCTTCTTTTACAAAGAAACATAAATTTATTGTTCATTTTACTGAGCCCTATGTATCTCTACCACAAATATTATTCTATATATCGGTTTCTCTTGCAATCTGAGCTGGGATGTGATTTCTGAATATGTGTCATCAAGTTTATCACAGGTATTTCAGAAAAAAAATGCGACATTAATGTGTCTTTGCTGAATGCTTTAATAGGATTTTTTTTCTTTTGTACTTCTCCAGCAATTGGTCTCGTTGTAGTACATCACCAGTAATTCTTGCAAATTTTTAAGTAAATATTCTCTTGTTTGCATGTCTTCACCATTTTGATCATCTTGAGCAGACACTGGACTTATAAATTCCACCCCCACACACACTGACACAATGACTCGAACTTGCAGCTTCAGCGAACAGTGGATGGAGGCAACCTACACTGCACTATTATTTTGATATTGATTGTGAATTAATTAATGAAGAAAATTGCAATACCAACGCAATGTGTATGCTAATTTAGATGCACCCAGCATCTTTACTTTTCTTAGTTAAGCTCATGTAGTGATTGAGATGACTACACTAAACTGGGTGGACATATTATTTTTTGTTACACAAATATTCAACAATATCTTATTTAAACGATGGCTTCGAGTCCCTCGGAAGTGAATGACAATAGATTTTCAACAACAAGAATAGAAAAAGGGTTATTTGGTTTTTGGTACTTACTTTTTGACCAAAACCTAGGTCTGGTCTAACATTTGTCCAGGCTTTGCGTTTGGTCTAAAGATCAACGTTGATCCGTGTTGACTCGGTTTGACCATGACGTGTCACTTATTCAATTAACTAAAACGGAAAGTACGAAACTAAATTAAACTTCAGTAACAATTACTTGTTATGTCCTAACAGCGCACGTGTACGGTGGTTCTTCAAGATCGACAGACGAGAATCAACAACCTTTTAACTCATATAACCCTAAATCTATCGACCCAACTCAATAGTCTGTCTGTTTATTCCGCGACAGCCAAAATAGTTTCTAGGGTTTTCAGAGAGTTATGCGTTAAGATCATTGTAAATCGCTAACAAATCTGCAAATCCAAGTGTTTTTATTAAGTTTTTTATTGGTGTTTTGAGGATTTGAAAATACGATTTGGAAGATTTTGGCGAGATTGAAGTGTTTAGCACTATTCTTCATCTATTTCCGTGGTAAGTGGTAAGATTTGAATGATTTAGTTATATTTCTTCCTTAGTTTCATAATATGTATGATATGACCAACATTTATTTATGGGGTAAGATCTATCTAGGTTGTTTAATCTATCTATTTTCCGATTAAATACTTTAGGGTTTATAAAAATTGGGGGTTTTTGAATCGAGTATTTTTTAATACTTGAAAAGGATAAACAGAATGTGGGTTTGTCGAAATGTGTTTGTTTTCGACAAATTTTATATTCTAGGCTTTTGTTTGTATGCAATGATAATATGCTTTTTCGATTACTTTAGTATGCAGTGACAAAATGTTTGATTACTGAGTTTGTGTGTATCTATTTAACTTTTGGTGTTATATTGTTATGCAGATTGGATTGCTCTGAGTTACCCAAGTTTTACCCCACTAAAGATGGTTATCTGGTAGGTATAAGTAGATCTAAAAAGGACACAAAGAAAAATCTGAACAGGACTGATTGTTTGATCGAAGAAGAGTTAGATTGGTTATCATTATTAAACAAGTATGACAACCCAAGCAGTACTACAGGTAATGAAAATGAAACATTTATAAGTCAGGTGGGAGAAGTAAATGTGAATGTTAATGTAAGTATAGGTGTAGGTGGTGGTGTTAATTTGGTTGGTTGTAGTGGAGCTGTAGAAGAGGTTGGTGGTAGTACAAGTAAAGTTAGTAAAGGTGGAAGTACAAGAAAAGTTAGTAAAGGTGGTAGTACAAGAAAGTTAGGAAATGTGTGAATGCAGTTGTGTCAGATGTAGTTGTGGATTTGAGTAGTGGTGTAAATGATTTAGGTGGGAATGGTGGTGTTGTAAATGTAATAAGCAGGTCTGATGTTAATGTGGATTTTAGTCAAGTGGAGTCAGTTACTCAAGTAGAAACAGATGAGGTGCAAGCAACATAAAAAATGGTCCACAACATTGACAGATGTGATCCTGTAGAGAATTATGTTTCTGCTGGTGAGTCAGACAAAGAACAAGAGATAAAAGTCCCTAAGAAAGACAATGGTGATAAAGAGGATGACTTAACTAAGCAGTTTGCAAATGTTATCAAGAAGTCTATTGAATATTAAGCTTATGTGAAGAATACAGGCAGGTGTATGAAGAGGAAGAGTTGAGAACTTGGAAGAGCACCACCAATATTTTGGATAAGATGTTTGTTGGGAAGGAATGGGCTTCAGTAGATGAAGCAGAGATTTCATCAAAGATCAAAACATTTTCCAGAATTTTGATATTAAGCAAGTGAAGATTACCCTGATTCAACAACATTATGAATGTTAGCAGAAACCAAATTGTAAGTGGAATGTTTATTGCTCAAGAATTTGGGACAAAATAACTTTCAGGTGCAAGCATGGTCACTTTGGTCATGTATGTAAGACAAAACATGGAATCAACGATCCTTTAGCCAAAGCAAGGTCTGACTAAACTTTTTGACTATACGTTTGTATTTAAATATATATTTTTAAATATTAAATATATATAAACACTATTGACTAACTCTTTAAGTGTATTTTCTTGTAGATGGGTGTTCGGAGTTATGTTGGATGCTTATAAAGCTCATCCTAAGTACAAACCACAGGATTTTATAGATGAAGTGAAGAGGGTTCATGGTGTAGAGATCAGTTAATGGACTGCTTGGAAAGCTTGGCACATGTGTATCGATAGGATTTTTGGTAATTCTGAAGACAGTTATGCTAGATCCCCTGAGTTTTGCAGGCAAGTTCTGAAAAGGAATTATCGTAGTATTGCTAGTTGTGCAACAGATGAAGGAGGTAAGTTTAAGCATTTATGTATAGCTTAGAAGTGTTCTTTGGATGGTTTAAAGAATGGTTGTAGACCTATTCTAGGTTTAGATAGGTGTTTTCTAAAAGGCAAATATGGTGGTGTTTGTTTATTTATAGTGTCCTTAGATGCAAATAATGAGCCTTTTCCAATTGCCATATTTATTTGTAAAAAAAAAAAAAAAAAAATTGGACGGAGTTCCTTAGAATTTTTGCTTCATACTTGAAACAACATCCTAGAGAACTAACTTTCATATCAGACAGATAAAAGGGACTAATCTCAGCAGTTGATACAAACTTTAGTGATGTGAACCATCATCATAGGTACTGTTTCAGACATATATATAAGAATATGAAGAGATATCATCCAGGGAAGCATTTGGAAGCTCTTTCTTGGAATGCATCCAGGTCATATGTGGAAGAATATTTCAAAATCAACATGGATAAGATGGCAGATGTAAGACCACAAGAAAGAGAATATCTAGAGAGAGAGAGAGCAGTCAGCATAGTGGGCAAGAGCATTTTTTGATACTTCTTCAAAATGTGAACACATCACTTCTAATTTCTGTGAGGCATTTAATGCATGGATTTTGGACATAAGAGGTTTGCCTCTGTGCAAGTTTCTTAAGAAGTATCATCTTATGGTAACTAGGTTGATGTTTGATAGGAGAGAGCAGGGTGAGACTTTTGAACTTGGAGGTGTGGTGACTAGACCATAAGGTATTTACAAGTTGAATAGGACAATTGCATCAGCTTTTCATAGAGTTCCTACTAGCAGGGATGCATGGACAATCCTTGATAACAAGGGAGGTTCTTGGGTGGTGACATTGTCCAAGCATCAATGTTCTTGTAGGTATTGGGATGTTACAGGCATTCCATCATGTGAGCATGCTATCAATGCTTCATTCTATAACCCAAATGCTGACTGGAAAGAGTAAGTATCTCAAACTTTAAATTGCTTCTTTGTATAATTGGTTAGCGTTAAACTTAAAACTCAAAATATCCAACTTGTATCTGTTAATGTATGCAGGATGCTTGATGATTACCATTTTGTTGATAAGTATAGAGAAACATATGTAGGAATGGTTGGTCCATTGGATAATGAAGCTAAATGGGATGCCAAAGAGGACATAGAACACAAGGTTTCACCACCACCTTTTGAGAGGCAAAAGGGCAGACTAAGACATCTGAGAAGAAGAGATGCTGATGAGGCCAGAGGTGGGAATGCTCAAAAGAAAATATGTTCATCATGTACTGAATTTGGGCATAACCAGAGGACTTGTCCTAAAAAGCATGACCTTCCTGTTGGTCAAGGTAACTTTATCTTTAACTTTTAACTTTAACTTTTAGTTGATGTTGATGTTGCTTTACTAACTTTATCTTTAACTTCTATAGGTGAAGATGGTACACAACCAAATGTTCCAAGGAACCCTGCTAGAGATTTTGAAGAATATCTTGACCAACTAAATCAAGATAGGGATGTTGAACCTAATGTATCTATTGGTTGGGGCCAAGGAAGAGGAAGGACATGTGGTAGAGGTGGAATGGCAACTGTAAATGGTGGAAGAGGTGGTAGGGAAGCTGGAAATGGTGGAAGAGGTGGCAGAACATCTGGCAATGATGGTACAGGTGGCAGTACAGCTGGCATTGGTGGAAGAGGTGGAAGTACAGCTGGGAATGGTGGTAGAGGTGGTAGTGCAGATGGTAATGGTGGTATAGGTGGAAGGGCTGGTGGCATTACAGGTGGCTGAAGAACCAATAGCACCTGCTCCAGCATGGATCCCTCCTGGTAGAGGTGTTACAAGAGGTGGAAGAAGTGGTGCAGCTAGGGGTGGTGGATGGGTGTTAGAACAGTCCATATAAGGACAGGTATCATAGTTGGTTATGAGATTCTAGAAGGGGGGCTAGATGAAGTTCCAAGACATAGAAGGGATCCCACTAGGTCTCAGGTAATTGCTTACTATTACAGACTTCCATTTCTAGTTTTATTTTATTCATTAAAGACATGAAATAACCATTTTTTCTTACCGACTAATTTATGTCACTAGGCTTTTGCAGCTGCTGCTATACAAGAACCTAATGTTACGGTCGTATAAGGACCAAATGTTAATGCAGTACAAGGACCATATGTTAATGCATTACAAGAACCAAATGTAGCTGCTGATGTGCAAGAGCACTTTGTTGCTGCAGTACCAATTGCTGGTTCAGATGGCTGTTTTATGAGAGGCAACTATGGTGGAGGTGTTAGAACTAGAGGTGCTGGTGTACCAAATACGAGGGCAAGACTCAATCCTCCTCCAGTATTGTCTGAGCCAGAGATGGGGCCTATATTGTCTGACACAGAGCCTGTATTGTCTGAGCCTGAGATTGACACTGTGTTGCCTGAGATGGAGCCTGCATTGCCTGAGATAGAGCCTGCATTGCCTGAGATGGAGCCTGCATTGCCTTTCACACCAAGGAGAAGCATAAGAATTCAAGGGGCTATAGGTAAGGCCCTTTATGGAATTACTATTGATCTTACTGAAGAATGATCATTTCAGTAGACCCTATGTTTTCAGTTTATGACAGACAATATCTTTGTTTTCAGTTTGATTATCTTTGTTTCAAGTTCAAAACCTATTTATGTTTTCATCTTTATGAACCAGTTTATGACATATATAAGTTATTATCTTTCATTGTGAATTATATATGCTGCACTGTTATTCTGTGTAAGAAGGTTTTTCAATAGTTACATCTGAAACAACAGATTAGTAATTAAAACAACTTACTAGATTCATTGAAACACTGAACAATAGACTAGAAATCAATACATTAGTACTTAGAAGCCTTTAGTAGTCATTACAACACTGTTTTACTGAAACTTAACCTTGTTTCATGTTTGACACAAGTAGTATTTGTTTCCAATGGATTCTGGGTTTCTAGAAGTGAGCAGCTTCATCTTACCATCACAACATGGATTTGTGCATGGTAAGAGGTTGATCTTGCAGTTATAAGTCATGTGATCATCATCCCCACATGAGTAGCAGTATAACTATTTGTCTTTCAACCATTTGTCTTCATCATTCAGAGGGGGTGAAATAGGTGGTGGAATACCTTCATGTGAAGCAACATAAGCATCTAACCAGATGAAAACTCCACAGTAGTTGCACTTCACATAAGGTTGGAAACCCTTTTCTCCTTTTACTGCTTTTGTAAGAAATAGGTACCCTTTGCAGTTGATTAGAGTGCATTTGGTTCCTTCCCATGGACAATCACATGATAAATGACCAACCGAAAGACATAGACGACACTTCTTAGGGATTGATGATGAGCTTGAACCCTCCATTATGTATTCTTATTTGTGAAAAAATGGCAGGGCAGAAGATGAAATTTGTAACAGATGGGAAGATGGTGGTGATGGTGGTGAGTTTCTTTTATAGTCAATTTCTCTGACGGTCAATTTTTTTTGATAACCAAAAATCTGACCGTTAGATCTAGACAATCCTGTACGTTTATTCAAATACAAACATGTGAGTTCTTAATAAACTCATGTGACTAACGTTGCCTTTAACGATGTTAATTTATTATTATTATTTTGTTTTTAATAATTACCAAACAGAAGTCAAAATTTAAGACAATAAACGCAGGACAACGTTGGTCTTTAAACCAAACGCAAAGCCTGGACAAATTTTAGACCAAATTCAGGTTTTGGTCAAAAATTAAGTACCAAAAACCAAATAACCAGAGTTACAGTTAAAAAATTGCTCTTAGGATGAAGAATATTATGAGGGTGAATTTGTGAGTCAAAACAAGTCACCTTTCTCGTGAAGAAAAATCCTTTAAAAATATTCGTCTGAAAACTTGTTAGACTGTAAATGGAGAGTGTGGATAGAAACAGTAAGGAAAGCTTGGGGGAGGTCATAGAACCCAACCTAAAAAGTTCATCTAGGGGGTTTTATTTAGTCTTTTTGGCATGTTTGAAGCCTTTCGGCTTTTTTTTTTTTTTTTTTTTTTTTGCATTCTGATGCTGCTGGTCAGCTTTCTTGGTATACTTTTTAGTCTCCCAGCTTGCATCGCCTAGGCATGTCTGAACTCTTTTTGTTTTCTTCAATAATTATTTAACCTTTAAGTCGAAAAAGAAAAACAATGCTATCTTATTTCAAAACATTATCAAAGTTAACATACTTTTTCTTATGTTTTCTTTGATATCAAACAAACTAATTCATTCATTTTAAAAATTGTCTACATGATGGTAATCAAGAGCAGGTACAACAAATAACAAGAAGCTCAATAAGAATTTATTACAATGAAAGATAGAATAAGAAAATAAATCGAAATACCACAAAATTTATACCAAATTTTGGTATGCGGGGATAAAGTGAAGGAATGACGACAGGAATTACATCCAACCATTTCTAATAATTTTATTCTTTGAAAAGGGATGCTCTTGTAAAATAAAATTAATTTGCACAATATCTTATCATCCTGGAGAGAGTAATCATGTGAAAACCTTTTCTGCCTCTAAAGTACTTAAACCGAAATACCAAAAGTCACGAACAAAAATTAATAATAGAAAGAACCCACTAAAGCACACACCTTTCCTAAGACTTTTGGCACGCTCGATTTAATCTTCAAGAACTCAATAGTTGCCATGGTCTTTGTTTTGTTAGTGGCTAGTCGAAGCTTCTTGCAGCAACTTTACCTAGTGATGTTTATGTAATTCTTGTCAGATAGTATTTCCAGTCCTAGAAGTGGAGAAATATTCCCAAATTTTTAGTTGTCTCTTATATTATAAGTTCGCTGTCAAATCTTTGGGCATTCTCTAATTCTAGACATATAACCTTTCACCAACTAATGATGCATTTGAGAGCTACTACTACTTCTCGATATATCATGTACAACAATACTTCTATTTCTGATGGCCAAACAAGCTAATGGTTTAGAATTCAAAAATCGAGAAGTTAGTTTGGGTACAAATTTTAGAATGATTTCTGTAAATTAAAAAAATGAACTTTTTTTTTTCTTATGAATTTTGTTTCTTGCATCCAAACACGCTATAAGTCAATTGTCATTAAGAATCAATAACCCCTTAACCAAAGATGGATCATTCGGTCTTGTTCTCCAAATCAAGCATTATATAACGGTCAGTCAATCGATCAAGAGTCTAATCCAACGGTGTAGAATGCCACTGCATAAAAACAAAGTGAGAGGTACAGACAGAGAGGGATGGAAGTAATGAGATTAAACCATAATAATATCCATAGTTATATGATTTCCCCCCTTTAAATTACACTTCTCAATCAGAGAAGCTCAAGAAATTCCCCTTGTTTGTAACTCAGATCAGTGGCATTTTTTGTCTGATTTAGGACACAACACAGTAAATGAAGAAGTGTGTACCTTAATTCTTCCAGGCCAGGTGAGTTTCCAAATTCTACGATTTTTAGTCTGTTGTAATAATTTTGAGTATGGTTATTTAGTTTTTGGTACTTACATTTTGTCCAATATTAGTGTTTGGTCTAAAGTTTGTCCAACTTAGGTTTTGGTATCTGAACTTCACGTGGACCTTTATTGATCAGGTTAAGTCTAATTTTAATTTGAAAAAAACAATTCTTTTTGTTATTTTATGTATGAGGGAAGGATCGCTTTACACTTTTATTATCACACTATCTCACACGTTAGACGTTATTTTTGTGAATAAAAACCAAACCGTATTGCATTTGAAGCTAATATTTTGAGAATATGTTCCTCTTACCATGTTCTACGTGCCTACAAATTTCGACGGACAGAAATCAGTTGATTTTCAATAACTCATTTTCAAAGTAATAGATGGTGGTGTTACAAGTTTCGGAATACGCTCATTTTCGGTAGTAACGTAGAACTTTGTCATGGTAACATATCCCCTAAATAGTAGCTTACAATTTCGTTTTTATTTGTAAAATTAAATAGCGTGATAATAAAAGTGTGAAGGGATCCTTTCCTCTATATTAGCCTAGTTTGGTATTGCTGTGATTTTTACAAAAGTGCTTTTTTGTTGAGCTGTTATGTGCTGTGCTTTAAAAATAAAGTAGTCAGACGTTTGGTAAACTATAATATGTAAAGTGTTGTGGAACCAACAAACTGTAAATTTTGTTTGGTAAATTATCATGTTGAAGTGCTTATGATGTGGCTAATGACGAAAATAGACATGATTTAAAAATTCTTTTTAAATTACATCTATTAATAATAATTTTTTTTTTATTTTGAATATTATTTAAATAAAGATAAAAAAATAATATTCGTATTCATATTTTAATCATTTAATATCTTAATTTTATTTTAATTTTTAATTTTTACCTTTAAATACTATTATTATTATTGTTGTTGTTGTAATTATTATTTTATAACAAAAATTAATAAAATTTGATTGGTGAAATAGTTGTACATAAATAAATATTTAAGGGTAAATTTTGTCTTTTTAATATAATAACAAGGTTAAAATAGAGAATCAATTAATTAAAATTGAGTGGGTCCACAACTTCTGCTTTTACTGCTTTTAAAAGTTGGCCTAAAACAGAAGTGCTTTTGGAGAAAAGCGCTTTGAAAAAAGTTTACCAAACGCTATTTTCCTAAAAAGTTTGTTACAAGTTGGTTAAAAAGTGCTTTTGTAGGAAAAAAAAGCAATCCCAAACGGGGCTTTAAACCTTTGATTTTAACCACACGTGGATGACCAGCGACCATCTTTTTCCTTCTCTCCTTCAAAAGAAAACAAAAATCTTCTCATCCCTTATCAGTGCCATGGGTTCCGGTGGATCTTCACTGAGGTGCTTCTGCAGGTCCTCAAGATATAAACAAGAGTTATTTTGTAAAAGGGTCATATCTTTTTGGCTATATTAGGGTTTGGGTCGTAAAACATGCAGTTGATGCATTTGGGTCGTGGACTAACGGAAGACTGTTAGAAAACAGTTAGCTGACTTTTTAAGTTTTTACAAAACCCCTGACCATTAGTTGACTGTGCTGACTGTTTAAGTGCTGGTGAAGGGGTTCTGTTTAACCCCAAAATCATCACCAGACTTTCTCATTAAACCGTTCATCTCATTTCAAATTTTTGACTCATTAAAATCAGTAGCTGTTGTTCGACGCACACAACATACTGATTGGGAAAATGCCCCCTTCCCGACCCACCGATCCTTATTCCCCACACAAACATACAAGAAATATCATATATAAGAACTAAAACCAAATACCTTATGTACATCTGTGAAACATTTTTTTTTTAATAAGAAAGAAACTTCATTTAAAAAATTTAATGTAAGATTACATTTAGTTCTTCTCTAATTAGAGATTTTAACCAGGAAGGAAAATTTGCACTCCAATATTGATATATTCTAGAAGTTCTAGGTCTCTTTGCTAAGCTATTTTCTACTTCATTTGACTCCCTGTGCACAAAAGTGCATTTCCATTCTCTAAATCCTACTAATAAACTTCTGCAATCTTTAATAACATTATTATTAGTCCATCTGACTTTGCCTACACTTCCATTTATTGCATCAACTACATTTAGACAGTCTCCTTCCAAATGCAGTTTTTTCACAGCTGAAGCTTTTTGCCCACTTGATTGCTGCCAATGTTGGTAAGGCCTCAGCTTGCTCCTCATCTTGAGCTAGCCTTGAGATTGATTGAGCTCCTCTACATTTTCCTGCATTGAAAAACATTATCAGTCCAATACCCATATGTTTATTTTCTTTCATAAAGGCACCATCAAATTTTATCTAATTTTATCTTGTGGTAACCACTTTCTGGCAAATGCCAGGGAATCACATTTCTACTCTGCCTAACAGTATGACTTCTCCTGTCATGGGGATTGCATTCCATTCAGTTAACTCCTTATTAACCAGGGCCACTAATTTAGCTGCCTTCACTGTACCATTATCAAAAACCACATTGCACCTCAGCTTCCAAATCTGCCAGATTGCAAATCTAACAAACTGGACATATTTGTCTTGCTCAGATCTTGATGTATTAGTTGTTTGAAACCAGCTAGCAATCCAATCCTGCAGATTAGCATTAGCTATACTTCCTGCAATATTAGCATCTAAAGCAAACCATAATCTTTTAGTTACTTCACACTCCATAAAAAGATGGTTAGCTGTTTCAACATCATACTGACATAAGGGACATTCACTAGGAATTGAGGACATAAACCTACCGATCTCACTTCTCACAGGAACACAGTCACTAAGGCATTTCCATAAGAAATGTTTAACTTTTTGTGGGAGATTAAATCTCCATAAGGATTTCCAAGGGAAAGTGCTATTTCCAGAAACATTCAGATCTTGAAAAATACAGTTATAGGTAGATTTGACAGTAAACTGTACATTATGAGTTGGATTCCACCTGAGAGTATCCTTACCAGATTGTGGAACTCTTATTCTACAGATTTCATTGACAGTTTCATTATCAAATAGACAGTTTAAAGTGTCTACCTTCCATTGTCCTGTTCCCTGTATCAAAAATTGATTAACAGTTTTCATACCATTAGAAACAAAATTACTATTTAGTAAAGTATCTCTATTTGGTACCCATTTGTCCTTCCAAATTTCTATGCAAGAACCATCCCCTACTTCCCAACAGTAGTGTTTCCTAATCAGTTCAAGTCCCCTACAAATGCCTTACCAAACCCAAGATACAGACTCAGTCCTAACAACATGAAGAGGATTAGAGTCAGGAAAATACTTATGACTCAGAATTTGAACCCAAAGTGCATCTGGTTCAGTTAGCATTCTACACGCCAATGCAAGGAGGGCAATATTTAGGTATTCTGTCTTTCTTATATTGAGACCACCAAACTCAATGGGTTTTGATACATTATCCCAACCCAAAATGTAACTTCCCCTAGCAGATCCTATTTTGTTCCAAAAGAACTTCCTTTGAATAGCATCTAACCTATTCGTCATCTTTTTTGGCATGGGAAAAACAGATAAATGGTGTGAAGCTAAGGTACCTAATGTTTACTTTATAAGTACAATTCTTCTTGGTTGATTTATGTATTTACCCTGCCAAGTGTCTAATCTTTTTTCACAAGATTCCTCTAAGTGCTTGAAGGGCTCCATTTTGTTTCTCTGCAGTAACAATGGGACTCCTAAGTACTTGTCAGCTAATCCTAAGTTTTTAATCTTAAGGATAGAGAGAATCTGAGTTTTGTTTCTAGGTTCAGTTTAAGGACTAAAAGCTATTCCTGACTTATCAATATTTATAACCTGGCCAGAGTACTTACTGAATTTCTCTAGCATAGCCTCTAAGTTCCTAGCCCTGGTAAACACAAGACAGTCATCAGCAAAAAATAAATGACTCACTGCAGGACTGTTTTTAGTAACTTTAATACCTTGGATGTCATTCTTCCTCTCTGCATCAATAAGAATTTTAGATAAAATATCCATACATATTATGAACAAATATGGGGACAAAGGGTCTCCCTGCCTGAGACCCCTTGTAGGATAATAAACTTCACCAGGGCAGCCATTAAGCAAGATGGAAGTAGAGACTGTAGACACACATTGCTCTATAAGATTACACCAACGATCATGAAAACCAAGTTTTTTCAAAATGTCAATCAAAAATTTCCATTCAATTCTATCAAAGGCCTTAGACATGTCAAGTTTGATAGCCATTAATCCTGATTTTGTTCTATTCTTCCTCATAGTGTCCACAAGTTCATGAGCAATAACAATGTTATCTGTTATTTTCCTGGAAGACAGAAAAGCTGATTGATAGGGGCTAATAAATTTGTCCATTATAGTTTTGAGTCTACTAGCTAAAAGTTTAGAGATTATCTTATAGCTAACATTACTCAAACTTATAGGCCTATAATCTGCAGGAGTTTTAGGAGCATTATTCTTAGGTATAAGGGATACAAAATTATGGTTCATTTGCTTAAGAATATGCCCAGAGTGAAAGAAACTTTTTACCATAGCAATTGTATCAGGGCCAACTGTCTCCCACATTTGCTGATAGAAACCAGGAGGGTAACCATCTGGCCCAGGGATGGTCCATGGCTGCATTTGCCATACAATGGATTTTATCTCCTCATCAGTAGGGGGATGAATTAGGAAGTCATTTTCCTCAGCAGTAATACAAGGCACAAGCACATCAAGAAAGCTACTATCACTAGGGGGATTAGAAGATCTACTCATCTTACTAAAATGGTCTCTAAGTTCAGTAGCTATCATGTTTTTTTTCAGTTAACCAAATTCCTATGTTACTTTTCAAACATTCAATTTGAGTTCTTCTTTTTCTATATTTAACTTTGTCATGAAAATACTTAGTATTTTTATCATCAAAAATCAAAGTATTCTCCCTAGCCCTTTGCATATAGTAATCTTGCCTTACATTATACCAATACTTCAAGGACTCTTCTAACCTATCTTTTAACAAAGTATTAGCAGAATCATGCATATTGGTGGAGATATCATCTAATTGCCTCTGTTTATCATTTACGTGTGTTTGAAAGTTCCCAAAAGAATTCATGTTCCACTGTCTTGGATCCATTTTCACTAGTTTTCCAGTTATTTGCTATAAGTTCCTTACATCTAGTGTCATTGAACCAACATCTATTAAACCTTAAAGGTCTCCTAGAGTTATTGTCCTCCCTAGATGTGACAAGGAGAATAGGAACATGGTCACTAGCTAGGCTTATCAAGTGATAAATAATAGCATTAGGAAAGAAGTCATACCATGTTTGATTAACTAGGGCTCTATCAAGCCTTTCCAGAATTAGAGAGTCACAATTCCCATGGTTACTCCAGGTAAAAGGATTTCCTATGAAAGATAAGTCAAAAAGTCCTAGGTAATCTAGGTGATTTTTAACATCATCCAACTGACTTTGAGGAATTGAGTTGCCACCAACTTTTTCCTCTTGTCTTATAATAAAATTCAAGTCCCCAAGGACAATTATACCTACTTGCTAGATTGTCAAGATAATCCCACTGTCTTTCCCATCCTACATCATCTAGAGCACCATATATACAGTTTAGCAAAGTATAACCACTTCTAGGATCCATATTCACTAACACAGTAATGCAATTAAATTTCATATCTACTAAATCAATATGAATCCCATCTTTCCACAACAAGAATAACCCCCCTGAGGCACCTATAGGGTTGACATAAAGATAGTTCATGTAATTATAGGAATGAGTAAATTTTTCCATTTTCAAATTCATGGTTTTAGTTTCACTCAAAAATATAATGTCTATCATTTGATCTAACTAACTCTCTCAGATGTTGTCTTGTGTGTTTGTTACCAAACCCCTGGACATTCAAAGACAGGACTTTCATAGTTTGATTCTCTAGGTTAAAATCAGAGAAAAACCTAGAACCTAAAACCAACTTGTAATTACTATTGTGATCCACCCAAAAATTCCAAGGACAGAAAAGTAAAACAATCAAATGCAATTGTGAAAGAGACAAAAAATTAATTTTAGGAGAAGATGAATGATTGTTGCAAACCTGATTTGCAGTACTCAATCGTATTTCAGTATTAGCTGAGTGATAGGTTTCTTCACTCCTTCCTCCATTTTCAGCATCTGCCATATTCAGGTCTTCCCCATTGTAACTGACAGCAAGGTTGTCCATATGATAGATTCCATCACTCTGAGGAGAAAGGTTTCCTTCATTCAGTTCCTGATTTCCATCCAAAAAAACATAGTTATCTTTTATCGAGTAATCTTTGTTCTTTTATTCTTTCTCGGGTCAGACCCATCATCACTATTGCCACCCGACCCACTTGAAGATCCATTCAACCCATCTGTTTCACTTTGTTCTCTTTGCTGCTGCATCATTGCTTCTACCTTATGAGCATGTTTTTCCCAATAAGCCTCAAATTCTTTCTCAGTCAGACCATGGATAAAAATATCCCACACAACCTCCTCACATCTCGCCTCATCATGATCAATAACAAAACAATGAGGGTATATTTTCTTTGGCTGCTTCTCAAAATGATACTTCACCCAAACTTTTTGTTTAGCAGCATTAAAAATCCATTAGAGGCTTACTTAAATCAACCAGAACCTTGACTGTAGCTACTCTTCCTCTGATTGTAACACATTTCTTCCCATCCACTTCAACTTTCTGACCGATGTCCAAGATTATCTTCTCAATAATACCATCATAGATGTGTTCCAGTGCTAGATTTCGAAGGATCACAGAGAAGATTTGGTGGGTAAATTTGTATTCTTCCACCGGTATCGAGTTATCATATTCCTGGAGTACAACAAGCATGAAGTTGATAACCCATGGAATTCTCTTAAAGACTTCCTTCTTATCTTCATTAGTTTTGAACTTAAAAACAAACAAGTTGCGTCCCATAGTGCTAACTTTAACTTCCTTGTACCTCCTCCATATTATATTCACCTCCCTCAGAATATCATCATACTCCACTTCATCTTTGTGGAAAACCTTTCCAATCAAACAATTATTTAGTTTATAGCCGCTGAGTCGATTTCAGTTTCCGATATAAAACTGCTTATTGCAATCCTTAGTTGATTGATGTTGAGATTAGTTTCCTTCATCCTCCTAGATAGTGCTGCAAGTTGCATATTGCTGGGTTGCGCCATTTGTTTGAAAATATGTTTTGTTTGATTTCTTTTGCGAAAACTCTTATGGATGTGATAGGAAAGGCACTTCTTCTTGGTCTTTATATAACCCAAGTTAGGTTTAGGGTTTCCCTGAATGCTTAACCGCCTTCCAAAATTATCCCATATCCCTGATTCTTTGCCCCATTCTGTTCCAGAAAATGACAGAGAGAATTTTGACTCCAAAAAAGGTATTTGCAAATTCAAAATTTTGAAATCCAGAGATTGCGCTCTTTTCATCTGAATAATTCCAATTCTTCAAAGTCAAAACTGTAACAATTTTTCTGCAACAAGATCCAATTTCGATCTGCTACAATGGGTGATAGCAAATCCCACTGATTTGTGTATCATACAAACGGACATTATGAAGACAACAAACACCACTGTTGCTTTGGAAGCACCACCATGTGAAGACCCGAGGTAATACATGGCAGATGCTAAAACACCACTTAAAACACCACTTATCCGAGGAAGGTTGAAATTCCCCTACACCACTGTTTACAACCACCACTAGAACACCACTGAAACACAATTTTGAGCCTGCAAAAAAAGGCAAGAAAGATTAGAAACTCATAGTTATCGTAAAGAAACAACTTTCTCCACAATAATATCAAAAAATGTTGACATATGAATGAAAAGAAATCAAGACAGGAAAAAATCAGATTTCATAATTAAATACTGAATCACAAATCTAGAAAACAGATTGATAAGAAGAATCAAGATCGTTAAATTATTTTTTCATAAGGATTTAAAAACCGATTTTCTAAGCTGGGTTGACTCGGTAATCGCCCGATTTAAAGACGTTACAATTTTTCATAAGAATCAATACATCCACTATTTTTAGTTTGTTTCAACTCTCTCTTTCTATCTCTCTGAGAACTTTTCACTCAACGGAAACACCGACTGCCTGAAATCTTGTTTTCTCAGATCGGCTCCTTTGGAGCTAATCTGAGCATATCAATCATCATCATTCGATCTAGTTTCTGCTGATCTACCCACTGTGATTATTTAATTTAGATTTAGTGACCTTTACGGTTTCATTTTCGGTACTGATTTTAGTGTTCGATTTCATGTTTTTTCTGCTTTGATTTGTGCCGGCTAGAGCATCTATTGGTTGTGATATATCCCAACAAAGAAATCAGAACATGTTGTCTGCTTCTTATGTGCAAATATGCGAGCAAAATGGAACAACAACTACATCAGTAGTAATTTCTGTATCTCCTACTCCTAATCTTTGGAATTTTTCTCTCTTTCGGGTGTTAATCGGATTGTAGATTGTAATATTATGTTATCTGTATGTGATCTGAAGTTTTTAGTTTGTTTCACAAAGCAAGCAAAATTTAGATCTCTGTTTTCGGATGTTAGAATTATGTATATGATAATTTTTACATTTCCTTGTTTAGTCCCTGTAATTTGTAATCTTGGGATCATTTCTTTAGACTTGATCTCTAGGCTTGCTGTTTGTCGTTCTTTGATGGAAACTAAGACAAAAAAATAAATAGATCAAGATCATCTACAACTACTGTTACAACTGTTCCAAAACCGAGTCAGCTCGATTTGTTCCGATTCAGATACTTAAAAACCCATTCAGACTACCACTGCCACTGTTACTTGGCTATTGTTACATGTTTACTGTTACTGGCTACTGTTAATTGGGTCTTTGTTACCTTGATTGCATTAGGCAATCAAAATTTTAAAAACTCCAGTTCATGTTATTTACATGTCCTGAAGAACAATGGGTTGGATCTGATCCAGTCTTTGCTTTTTGATTGATACATTCTAGATTTGATTTCAAAATTAGTTTGGCCCTAGTTGTTGGTTCCTCTCCTTTGCGAGAACGAAGAAGGTCTTCTGAATGTGTTCTTAGTTCCGAAGGAATAGAATTGTTAGGCAAGAATTGGTGGAGATGCTATAAATTGTATGACTACTTTGTGATCTTGAAAAATTGTTGTAAGGCTTCCGATGTCGTAAATCGGTTTTATCAGTATATGTATTGAGGGTTTACCTCTTTTCCGGAAAAAAAAAAAAAGGTTACGAATTGCGAAACTTAAAGACATGTTAAAGTGTATTACTACTCCATGGTCATATTCCAGTGAAACATTTTTAATCAACAAATATTTGGGCATCTCCTTGTCAAAATTAGATCAACCTGAACCTAATCTGTTCAAATTAAAAGTAAAAATCGAAAGGGGAAATCAATTGCCTAAAAAAATTAAATTAAACCTTATCCATCTAATTCCAAAATATCACAAATTCATTCATATCAATTGCAAGCAGACAAAAAAAAATTCTTACCAAGTCTATGGTCTTTTAAATTTCTTAAGAAGTCAAACTCTCAATTTTCTCCACGAGCTTTTGCAATTCCAATCTCTTCTTCCCCCACTTGTTACAGTGATTCCAGCTTCAAATATTTTAAGTAATCTAAATCCCTGTTTAAATTAGATGGGTTTGGAGAAACTTGGTTCTCGTATTAATTTAATATGGAAATTACCAAAGCTACAATTCTTTCATTGGCTAGTTGATCCTTTCATGTTCCCATCAGACGCTCAACAAAAGAAAACCTAATCTATTTCAATCTTATCATCATCACTTCTTCAAACTCGAGATTTACCATCTCTACGAAACCCATCAGGAAGAACCCAAATCATATCTCAATCTTCTTCTGAAGTAAATTGATTTCTCCGCTGATCCATGAGTTAAAGATAGGAATTCAGTAAATTTATGTTGAAACGCATCAGTGAGGTTATGAGCAGGATCGGTTGAGATTTAGCCCTAGCTAACTGCAGAATTTATGTTTGTTTATTGGTATAAATGGGATTGTATCGTGAAAATTATGAATGATGAGTGATGTACGAGATATGGGTTTGTCTTGAATGTGAGTAATTGCAAGGAAGGAGATGAAACGTACGAAGGTTAGGAGAACAAATCAAATTTATCTCTGCTAAGAATCTTGCGCAAAAGGTGTTTGACAAAATGCTTAAACCACCAGTTCTTTGCATACAGTTGCATGCTGATGTTTTCTGTTGTGATTTTCATGATGTATGCGAAGGATTACAGATTTGAGTCGAGAATTGGCTGGCCTTGTTTAGTGGTTGTATCGTGTAATAGATGAAATTTGAATCTACTTGTATGATTGTGAAATAAATTTGTGTCGTGTTCTTTCATGGAGTATTTGCATTTTCATTAATATGTGGAGGCGGAAGAAGAAGAGTTGAGAGTTATTAGGTCAGGGGGATATTTCATGGTGGCCAACTTCAGATGTACAATTATAAACCCAGTTTTATTTATTTTATAAAATTAATTAAATATAAGCCGATGACAGTCAACCACGGTCGACGTGAATTGCAGGTACCAACCACTAAGTTGGACAAATGTCAGACCGAACAGTAACATTGGCCAAAATTTAAGTACCAACAACCAAATAACTTTTCAGTATCACATATTGTTATTGTTATGATTCCATAGTCCCAATCACAAACATTTGCTGAATTAGGGTCCTACATTTGGAACTCAGTTTGTAGGTTCAAATCACATTGATCTTTACCATGTTTAACGAGATTGAAGGTTATTAGGTAATGTTTATTGGTCACATTGGTCTTGATAAGTTATCTACCATGTTCAACTTGTACAAGTTGAAACTTAGCAGGTAATAAATTTAAGACACGTCGCATTATCTACCAATGCACAATAAGGACTTGGACAAACGTCGTCACGTGAGCAATTTGCAAGCTAAAGACCAGGAAGTCTATAATGTTTTAGTTGCAATCGGGATGGTTGACCAGAAAAGGAATGGACATTTGCTTACCTACTTGTTAAACTATTATTAAACTTGTAATCTTTGATAAGGTATAGCCATAGATAATTGAGTTTCTATATTGAAAATAAGCATTTTGCAAGGTACAATTTACTGAGCGAGGTCTGAGAAAATGTGGCACGAGGACAATTCACTCTTAAAGTTTCATCTAAAAGCATGCCTTGAACAACTTAAAATTCTAAAAGCTGAGTAAGTCTCTAGATTGTTGGGTCTCTATTGGGTGTATCAACCATGTTGGGGAAACTTCTTCATGTGTTTATTTCCTTAGTTTAATTAGCTTACCCTTTTATATTTTCTGGTAGGGAGCAAGTTAATGAGGATCGCTCCATCTTGGACAAGAATGCGTCTGAGAGAAGCTGGAAAATGTCCTTTGGAGAATAGGATAACCAGAATATTGAGGTATGGCAAGGTTTCACTGATTATTAAATGAAGTAATGTTGGGATGCCCACCACCTTTGCAATTGAATTTGATGCCTACATACCCTGCATCACAGGTTTGGAAAATTCATATGGGCAACCTTTTATTCAAATATGGGGGCGATCAATGAAATTTTAGTTGTTGCAAGGCCATTTGGGTATGATACAATTGCTATCCTTTTTGATGATAGTATCCAAATTTAGGCTTTTCCTAATACTTTTAGCACGCTCGATTCAGTTCAAGAGAATTTAATTGCCATGGTCTTTGTTTTGGGTAGCGGCTAGTAAGCTTCTTCCAGCAACTTTACCTAGTGATGTTAATAAAATTTTAGTAACAGTTTTAACTTTTAAGTATTTGCAGCTCTATAAGGGGTGCAAATTTCCTAGATTTTTAGTCCTTTTATATTATAAGCTCGATGCAAATTACAATCAAAACCTAAGATGTAGAATTTGCAAGTCTGAAAATATTTAAGAGACAACTTGGCCAGCAGGCGCAACCATGGCCAACTGGGGATTATAAAGTCTACTGGTATAACATAATAATTGACTAGACGATGAATAATATTTAGTTCCATTTGGTATGGTTGAGAAAGCTATAAACTAGGTGATATGCGCCAACTTAGACGTGGCATCTTTACTTTTCTTAGTTAATCTCATATGTAGTGATTGCGATGACTACACTTAAACAGGGTGGACATTTCTCTTTTTACTACGTAAATATCTTATTTCAAAACATTATCACATTTAATATATTGAGATGCTCATAGAATTTGTCCATGTACTTAAATGCGGAAACAAGTGGAATAATTCTGGGTTGTCCATTGAACTTGCTATAATAACTCCCAAGCAGGGGAGAAAATTCAAGGAAACCACCATTTAACTAGTTATAGTATGTTAGGAAAAGTCAATAATCAATAATGGCAGCTTTAGAAAAAAAAGTAAGAAATATTGGGTGGATGGATCAGGATGGATAGTTGACCAAATAATTTTCTACTACTTGAATTATGTGTAATGTCAACCCTCACTTACAGAGAGACAAATTCACAATCAATGGCAGCTTATCTTGACATTGTAAATATGAATTTATGTATTCAAATTTTGAGTCTATATATGCGGAACAAGATTCTAAATATTTATCCTGCACAAAAACATCCATCTGAGTATACATAAATTTCTATAAAGTTCTGTTCGTTATTTCTTCATTCATTTATCAATCTCTTACCACTGTTTCATCTTGTAACTATGGCACATATTCTTACTATCGGTGCAGCAGGAATTGTAAACAAGTTGGTGGATTCTGTTTCTCGTGAGATTGGTATGGCATGGGGTGTCAAAGATGACTTAAAAAAGCTTCTGAACACCTTAGAGATGATTCTTCCCAAAATTGTTGATGCTGAGCTGAAGCAAGAGAAGAGCAATGACTTGAGATTCTGGTTGAAAAGCCTCAAGGACGTTGCTTATGACGTTGATGATGTAATGGATAGTTTATCCTATGAAGCACTGCGGCGCCAGCATGAAAGGGATGGCATGAAAAATAAGGTACTGGATTTTGTTTCATCTTCGAATTCACTTGCTTTTCGTTTGAGTATGGCCAAAAAACTCAAAGACATCAACAAAAGGTTAGACGTAGTTGCCATGGATATGGGTAGGTTTCAGTTGCAAATTACACCTGGTAATACTACTATTGCGCATGATGATAGCAGTGGGCAACTGAGCACACAAACCATCTCTTCGGTAGATGAGTCAGAAACTTTTGAAAGGGAAGATGATAAAAATGAAATCGTGAAAATATTAACAATGGTCAACGCTTCATCATCATCACCAACTTCACTTACGAATCCTGATCGAAATTATGAAAAGGTCGCTGTGATTTCTGTGGTGGGAATTGGGGGACTCGGCAAGACAAAACTGGCTCAACTCGTCTACAATGACAAGTTGGTAATGAAACACTTTGACCTAAGAATCTGGATCTGTGTCTCAGAAGATTTTGATTTCAAGGCACTCTTAGTAAAATTGTTGGAGTCCATTACTCAAAATATGGAGTTCAATAATATATCAGATGTTGGCGTTCTGGCGAAAATAGCTCAAGAACAGCTGTCTGAGAAGAAGTACTTGTTAGTCCTTGACGATCTGTGGAACGAGGATGCTGAGCAATGGGAGAGGCTTAAAAGTTTGTTGGAAGTCGGAGCTCAAGGAAGTAAAGTTTTAATTACAACACACAGAATCCAGGTTGCAGATGTTGTGAAGGGAAGTATTCCTCCGTACAAATTGAAACATTTAGAAGAAGATGAATGTTGGTCTATCATCGCGAAGAAAGCCTTTTCTCACGGAGGGGCACAGAAGACTTCTAAAATTACAAGCATCGGAAGAGAGATAGCAAAAAGATGTGGTGGCTTACCGCTTGCAGCAAAATTTCTTGGAAGCTTGATGCACTCTAAAAGTGAAGAAAGTGATTGGTTGTCTATTCAAGAAAATGATATTTGGAATTCAACGGTATGTCAGAACAAAATAATGGCAATACTAAGATTGAGTTATGATAACTTGTCATCTGAGTTGAAACAATGTTTTTCCTACTGCTCCCTATTACCCAAAGATTTGGAGATCAATAAAGAAGCTCTTATTCAGTTATGGATGGCAGAAGGATACCTTGATTCATCTGCACGAACCAATAGATCGATCGAAGATACTGGCAATGAATATTTTGAGAGATTGTTGGGGAGCTCATTTCTGGAGGGCGTAAAGAAAAATGTATTAGGTGATGTAACAACCTGGAAAATGCATGACCTTGTACACGATCTTGCTCAAGCGGTTGTTGGGGAAGGTGAATGCGTATCTCTCAAGGTAAGCGAGTTGAATAATGTTTCTGAAGTTCGTCGTTTAGAGTTAACTATGGATTCCGCAACATTTCCTGAAACAACTAGTAATATAAAGAAGTTGCGGACACTCATTGTCCTTAAACCAATATATACCTTGAACCTTGATAGATTCTCCAGTCACTTGCGTGTTTTACATCTGGGTCGTCCTAGGGTAAGCTGTTCGGATATTTTATACTTCACTTCTAAGCTAAGGCATTTAAGGTACTTGAACCTTTTGTCTATAAATTTTAGTGTGGGGAAGAAACTTGCAGAGTCCATCACTAGATTTTATAATTTGCAGACGTTGGTATTAAGGGGGTGCCTCTGTGTTCAAGATGTTCTTAAAAACATAGAATCTTTAAAAAATCTAAGACACCTTGATCTCTCATTCTCGGATATTGAAGAGCTACCTTACTCTGTCACTAGCCTCTGTTATTTACAAAGATTGGATCTGAATCACTGCATAAGCTTAATCTCCTTTCCCAACTCTATAACTGGTTTACGATATCTTAGATTTCTTGATATGTCTTTTACACCTATAGAAGAACTGCCTGAGTTTATTCGTACACTCCACAATTTGCAGACATTAGATCTCACCAATTGCAGCAGATTAAGAACCTTACCGGAGTATGTGACTAGTCTTGAGAATTTGAGCATATTTAATTTCGCAGATTGCACTCTAGTAAAAACACTACCCAAAAATTTCGGAGCCTTAACACAGCTAAGGTCCCTTAACCTGGGTGGTACTGATATCAAAGTATTGCCAGATTCCTGCATTTCCCTCAAAAATCTTGAGTTCCTTAATCTTTTCAATTGTGAGCTTCCCAAAGAGGTAAAGTATTGGACTAAACTGAGAGAGTTCTATTACCGTAAGGAGGGAACACCAACTGGTATAAGAGAACTAGTTTGCCTGCAGATATTGATTTACAGGGTAGGGGAGAATGTAGATGTAGTAGGAAAATCTGAATGTTGTAATGGTATCGAAGAGATAGGGAACCTGAACTTCCTTGAGGAGCTACTTATTTTGGATGTGCAGAATCTGAAAGACCCAATACAAGCTGAAAGAGCACATTTGCGAAGGAAACAGAACCTTCAATCTTTGCAACTGTATTACGGTGAAAAATGGATGTTGAAGGACAGCAGTATGGTTACTATGGTATTAGAAGCTCTTCAACCTCCAACTAATTTGAGAAATTTGAAAATTGTGAACTTCTTGGGGTTGGATGTCCCCACATGGATGTGTTATCCTTCTAATCTTCCGAATCTGGAACAGTTGGAATTGGAATACTGCAAAGAAATTAAACACCTTCCTGCAGTCATAGGGCAGTTTCCACGTCTAAGGTTTTTTGAGTTAACAGGAATGTCTTTAAAGAGTTTGGATGTTGATCTTCCTTTCGTAAATGAAATCAATCTTACGGATATGTTACACCTAGAAGAGATGCCTTGTTTCTGTCCTTTACTTCAGAATCTGAAGATCGTTGGGTGTAAAAGCTTGGTTGAATTTCCTTCCTTTCCTTCTCTGCAGCAGTTGTATTTAGAGAAGATCAATCACAAGTTAGTAAGTTCCATTGGTAGCAGCGTGACCTCTCTCAACAAGCTTCTTTTAGAAAATGTAGAGGACCTTGTTTACTTCCCAGTAAGCATACTCCAAAACAACCGCAATCTTCAAGTTCTAAGTTTTAATGGATGTAAACAGTTCGAAGGCTTTCCGGTAAATTTTGGTGAGGACGAGGTTGCACTATTTGGCTCTCTTCAGAGATTGGTCTTGATGAATTGTCCAGCTCTAAAGTTTCTACCAGATTTACGAAGATGGAATTCTCTTTGGAAATTATCCATCTTCCGCTGTCCTCTATTGCGGGTGACTTTAACCTATGATCTTAAATCCGTCTCCTTCCTCAAAGAATTGTATGTTGATTTTATTCAACGAAATGAGCATCATGGAACTATATCTGATGCAGACGACTTGATCAATTTGTTGCAGTAGCAGGTACTCTTTCTATCTCTGACTTTAATATCTTCATTTAAGTTTCTTCTTTACTTTGATTATGTGTAAATGAAATTTAAAAGGTGGTACTGGTTTGATTCTATCCCTCTTATTTACTCTTCTTAGTAGCACTGGGTAACAATTTTTGTTCAGTCTCAGAATTTTCATCCTACTTCCAGGGAACCCTGCAGGTTTTATTCTTGTGGTTCTATGTTTCTTTCTTTTAATTAATTTGGTGATTTGTTTAGTGTTGCAGGTAAGAAGTTCATTATTTTGCTACTAATGGAACATCTGCGTGTCAGAAGCCCGAGTGATACAAGGACGAAAGATGAAAGGCAAAGCACCCCAACAATATACTCCCTCCGTTTCTGGAAAAGAGATACTTTCACTTTTTCAATTTGGCCTATTTTTAGGCTAAAATGAAAAAGTGAAAGTATTTTTTTTCCAAAAACAGAGGGAGTATCAAAGAACAGCTCACAGAATTCACGAACTGTAGATGGCCCAAGCACCCCAACACCACCAACCACCGCTGCACTTTCGTAGGAATACCACCACCACTGCAGCAATTTCACTGTATTTTGTGCATTATTTGTTTCTTCTTTTATAAAGAAACATAACATTTGTTGTTCATTCTACCAAGCCTAATGTATCTTCACCACATATACCAGATATTCCATGGGTTATCTGGGATATTGTAAGTAATTAATCCTACAGTGTAGGATACATATGTTTCACTCAATACCGCATTACAGTTGTTGTGATATTGGAGTTTCAATAAATTCTTTATTGATTTCGTCGTTTTGAATTGTATGCGGTGCTTGTTGAGGAAGACGAAGATTCATCAAGGTTGATATTGTGGATAGAGAAGGACAAGGTGATATCCTTTGACCTTAAGGATAAGAGTTTCAAGGAAATGTATGATGTTAAACCGGATGCTTCATATTGTTTGTATTAATAGATCTCCTAATACATGCTAATAATAGATACCGTCTGTGCTGCTTTTTATTTTAATAGGAAACCGAAATGTGCATATGCTTGAAATTAAAGGAAATTTACGCTCTTAGTTGAATAGTGATATACCGTTGACAACTTTCCCAAGTTTTGCATGTAGCCTTCCCCACTCCCGATAAGCAAATTTCCCACGTCTTCCAATTACCTAGTCCTTCCCAAGTCCGGTAATCAGTTTGCCTCATCTCTATTGTTTTTCCTTTTTCTGAAATGAAATCCAAATTCCTCGTTTATATTAGGGGGTAATCCCTGTGAAGAGATACTATATATAGGGCACAACACCTTTGGCTTTGTCTCTTCTGTGAGATGGAGTCTCTTATTGTAACTCCTTAATCTATAAATATATATTCGTTGTTGTATTGATCAAAAAAATAAATATATAGGGCACAACCAAGTGCAGGACAACCTCGGTGGAGGTGCGGGAATGTGCTGCTTGTTACTATGGCTCACGTGGGCAATTCATACGTGCGCGTAAATAAGGCAAGTGGACTTTTGGCACCCCATCGTAGATGTTGTTTTGGGATGCAAATACTACTGCATTGGGAATTATTAGGGTTTGTGGCGTAATTTTCCGGCTAGGCATGAACTTCAACATCAGGTAAGAAATCTTTTTTTCTTCTTTCAAGATGAAATCCGTTTCTAGTAAAAAATTGTGTAGCAAATGCTTAACATTATCCGCATCAGCAACGATTGTAGGCAATAATAATAATCTTTTAGCAGACGTTCTATATTGTTTACCAGTGAAATATTTGTCTGCGTTCAAAACCGTATCAAAACAATGGCAATCTCTCATATCTGATCCCTCCTTCGGAAGAAACTATTATCTTCGGAGTCGCCGTCTTTCTACGCCTGCAATATTTATGTCGAAACAATTGATAAGACAAGGATGTCGCGTAGAAATAGGGGAGAGTAAAGTTTTGATCATGGATGAACGAAAAGATATCAATTTTGTTCCCTTCAATACTCCAAGTATTGTTGATGATCCGCGTATAACTTTTAAACAATCTTGCAATGGTCTTCTTCTTTGTAATTTCCATGATAATAATGATGATTTTGGTCGTTCTCTTTTTGATATCAATGAAAATAGTATTAATAATCATATAATATACAACCCATCCATGAAGCGTTGCAAAATCCTTCCTGCACCTCTTCTTCTTTGTAGAGAAGATAGTGGTTATCTTCAGGGTGTCACTTTAGCTTTCGATCTGCAAAATCAAGTTACTACCAAGTTGTGGGCGTCTCCAGTATAGATACCAATACAGGTATCATTTATCATATTCAAATTTACTCCTCAAAGACAGACTCTTGGAGAACCGCAGGAAATCCCTTTCCTTTGCCTCCACCGGCTAGATTATCACATTCTGGTGTGTATTGGAATGGTTCAGTTCACTGGATGGACCACCGGATAGCAACTCTCCATTATTTTGATATTGATTGTGAATTAATGAAGACACTTGCAATGCCAACGCAGGCGTGCCCCGATTAAGTTTATAAAAGGCGAATTGTATACTTCCATGAGTGCAGGGGACATATTCATCTTATGGAGATGCGCAAGGATGACATGCCCCGTTACGACATCTGGGAGATGCGAAAGGACTATACAGGATGGAATGTCAAGTATTACGCTGACCTTACTCCATTACCAAATGTGTACCCAGGCATATTACTAAGTAGAAATTATTTCTATGATCGTCATGAATTTCATGTGCTGCTTGTTGAGGACGGTGAAGATTCATCAAGGTTGATATTGTCGATAGGGAAGAAGGTGGTATCTTTTGACCTTAAGAATAAGAGTTTTAAGGAAATGTATGATGTTAAACCTGATGTTTTGGTAGAAGGATTTGAATATGTCGAAACACTTGCTCATGCTTAAATATTTTCTTTAAAGCAGCCAAACACACATTATTGAACTGCCTGAAATCTTTCAGGTTCCTTTTTTTCACCTCATTAATATCAATCTCCATTAGTTTTTTACTGTATAATTGTTCTTAATTTGTATGTTGTGCATTTGTTTCTTAGAATATTGGTTTTTGTTTAATGTAAACCAAAATCTGCATGTTTTTACAGTCTGAAGTCACCTATGATAAAATAAAGACCCGATGTATAGTCTCTTAGTTGAATCACAATAAATGCTTACCCTTGACATTTTGGGATTGAATTGATGCATATACTTCATGCAGAGGCAACCAGAGTGGGTTCTTGGAAGTATAATGGTGCATTGGAATAAATGGGCAAATAAGGAAGGGTGAGATCACAACGTGTTGGGGTAGTCACTACCCGGTAGTGGCACAAAGTGCGACTCTGTGTCAATGTCATTAAGATAAACCAATGCATATGAAGCTTTAATGACGATAATGCTAGTCTCTGCCATTAATGGAGCGAGTTTCCAAACAGTACTTGATGTCTTGAGTTGAGTTGTCTTTTTTTTTTTTGTCAATTCACATGGGCAACATAGGTTTAACCAATAGCCCGGACTGGAACCAGCTCCTTCGAGCCCTCATGAGCATCCACAATCACGACCAAATTAGGGGACTATACCCATATTTGGTCTGGGAAGCAATCGCAGTGGGAGAGACTAATAAGGTAAATATAGTCTGATTTTTTGGGGTTTGGGATCAGAAATGGTCGCCGGTCCAGACCAAAACTAAACTTAGTGGGGCGTAGATATTGTATACGTCTAGTTTTGGACATAAGTATAGAGTCCGTTTAGTGTTAGGCCGGTGCCACTGTAGTACAGTGGTAAAGTCGCTGGGTGATGATACCAGTGACCTGAGTTCGAAACTCGCTAGCACCAAATTCTTTACCGATTAAAAAAAAAAAAGTTAGGCGTCACTAGTAATAACGTTTCATTTTTCAGGCACAGGTTATATTAACGTCTGAGTTGGGGCGTAGGTACAGCGTACATATCAATAAATCAACTTTCTCATCAGGCGTGGATTATGTCAGCGCTCAACCAGTGGACGGGCTTTATACCCGCTGCGATTGAACGCTCATAATGCCAAACTTTTTACTATTTAGTATGGTTTTTTGTACGTAGAAATTAACATTTAATCCAATATTAGTTGGGCTTTAGACACTCTAGTCCTGTCCCCTCAGGCCTAGTATTGGGAGGCCCAGATTTATCGGATCCTGAACGAGTCAGTCCATTTTCCAATGATTTAGTTCAAAATGTGCTTCATTTGATGACAAGAATACCCATAAAACAAAATCTGGACCTACTAATGAAACATCTGCGAGTGAGGGCCTACTATTTTGTCAGAAGCCCGAGTGATACAAGGATGAAAGATTAAAGGAAAAGCACCCAAACAATAGAACAATTTTTTGGGCACCATTTTTTTGGGGACCATTGTTTTATAAGGCTACCTGCCCTACAATTATAAGGGATGTCCTAAATAATGGAGATTACTAATTTTCCCTTTACCCTAATTATGATTAAAACTAAACTAATAACCACCTAAATATATATCTAAATTGAAAACCAATACCTAATCTAACCTAAAAACCAAAACCGCACCCTCTCCTCTCCTTCTCTTTTTTTCTTCTTCTTCCTTTCAACATCGTTATGATCGATTAATTGTCGATTCATACATTTTCATCGTCGATTAATCATCAAGTATAAAAATGCCGAAGCGAAAGAATACCATAAGAAAGTCGGGAGTAGGTTCTCGATTGGCACATCTAGCAAATCAACCAAATCAGATTGACATTGATAAAGGGGGGAAACAACAAGGTTTTTTTGAAATCAAGTATCAAAGACGGAAGAACAAGGCTGAATCTAGCGATATGCAAATTCGGAGGTATTTTCCCACAAACCCATTGCTTTTAATTTGTTTTTGATTGAAAAAATCGATTAGAAATCATCAAATTAGGGTTGAAATGTTAGTTACAAAGTATTGTTCGGTTAGGAGTAGTTTAGAAAAACCCTAGTTTTCTCACCGAACTCCCTGAAACAGAGAACACCAAGAACACATCGGTTAGAACAAAAAATTTCATTGCAAACCGAACTCATAGTTCGGTGCGTTCGCAAAAGTTTTAGAAATTTTGTACCTAACCGAACTTTGAGTTCGGTCCGTTCGCTAATTTTTTAGAAATTTTTACTTAACCGAACTCCTATCTGAAAATACACTGAACATGGTTCGGTTATATTCATAAAAATCTTTGCAAACTGAACTTTGAGTTCGGTGCGTTCGCAAAAGTTTTAGAAATTTTTTACCTAACCGAACTCCTATCTGGAAAAAACTTTGCAACCGAACTTTAATTTGTGGAGCTAATTTTTTTTTCCTTTTTTGACTAGGGGTAGAGGGAATAAACCTAAACAACCATTACCCGAAGATCTGAGAACTCCCACGCCTCGCGGCCCTAAATATCTTGGTGCCAATAGACGCGATACTTAGTATGTAAGAGGACAAGGAGGTAATGAAGAAGAGGAAGAAGATAATAAAGAAGAGGAGGAACAAGGAGGTAAGGATGGACATGAGGAAGAAGAAGAAGAAGAAGAGGAAATTGAAGAAGGGGAGGAACAAGGAGGTAAGGATGGACATGAGGAAGAAGAAGAATAGGAGGAAGAAGAGGAGTAACAAGGAGGTAAGGATGGACATGAGGAAATTGAAGAAGAAGAGGAAGAAGAGGAAGAAGAAGAGGAGGAAATTGTGCCGGAAGTTAAAGTGAGAAAGACGCCCAAGAAGCCTAAGGCTAGATATTCATACATTCCTACTAAAGAAATGTGTTTACCTCCAAGGAACCCAACTTATGGTACTCCAAATGATAAAGGGGAGGTATTGTTTTGCTACAAGCACTCATGGGATGCTAAGATATTTGCAACAAAGGTATTGTATCTTAACTATAAAGATTTTTTGGTTATTATTTTTACTTATATTTTGTTCTATATTTTTGCAGGATCATAATAATGCGGTTCGATTAGTGAAATTTCAAAAGAACTCTATATGGGATCTAAAAGAGGAGTGTGATGAAGTTCAACAACCAGTATATGATTGTGTTTTATGGAACGCAATAAAGCTTGCGCACCCAGAATATGATATTGTCACTGTATCTGCATTTGCTGAGAGAGTTTATTCGGAGACGGATACCATGCATCTACCATTTGGCGAGATGGCAATCACTCCTGATGATACAAAGAGAATCACCGGGCTACCAATCATGGGAAAATGTGTTTGAGAAGGATATAATCCATCGATGAGCTATGAATCTCTTGAATTATTGGTTGAGAAGTATCTAGGATGGGGTAAGGAGAAGGCACAATGTGAGTGTAGACGCGCAGTTAAAGATCCTAAGAAAGGTGATGAATATAATGACTGTGAGCCATACGACTCGTTTAAGAAGAAGTTGAAGAAGTTCAAGATTAAAACTTTAGAGGATGAGTTTGGAGGGACAAGAGACGAAGTTAAGTATGGAGAGTTGGTGATGACAGAGGAGAAGACTGTGTAGGTTCAGAGGAAAATCCAAAGAAAACTGTTGAGGGGTACATGGAATGGTATAACCATTTTTTCCATCCTCTTGTAATAAATTGGGAACAACAAGCTCGTGCTGACAAGGAAAAGGAAAAGGCAAGGGAGAGAGAAGAAAGAAGACTTCAAAAGCAGATGCCTACCTGCGGTGAAGATCCCATGAAGTTATGGAAAGACGTGGTAAGAGTTTGTGCCTTTTTTATGCTTTTCAATTTCTTATCTTATCAAGTTTTGTAAAAGAAAATGTTCATTTGTGGTTATGATTGAATATAGGTGAATGAGAGTAAGAAATTGTTGAAGAGCTTAATGAAGAAAATCCGCACAGGAGATCCAATATCCATCGAAGAACAAACCGAACTCTACGACCAGTGGACTAAGGTTGTTGAACCAGGCATTCCCATGCTTTCCAAGAGGAGTCAAAAACAAGGGGAAGGTTCAAGTCGGGCGGTTCAAGAACAAGATGGTGGAGATGGCAGCCAAAGTGACAATGAAGAACAAAGTCCTCCAAGACGTAAGAATAATAGATCTCGTAGTAGCGGTCGTCGTGGATGAGTTAGTTTTCTTGCAACAATTACTTAAGGGGAACATGGTTTAATGTGTGTTTGAAACAATTCCTTTATACACATAACCCTTCTTCTTGTGACTAAGATCGGGATCTCCACTTCTCTCACAATCCATTTCAAAATGAGTTTTGGTTTCTTTTCCATTCAAAACTAATACTCACATTTCTTTCTTTGCATTTTCTCTATCCCAATTCTTCGCCTTAATGGGAAGATCAAATACCTACACTTAAAGAAATATAACGTTACAAAAAATAAACATACCCCAAAATAATTAACTACATGTAAAATTGATCTTCAGCATACCAAGTCATTGGCATAATGATGGGATGTATCTTCGTACAATATATCAACGGGAGAAGGTTGATCATCCATTGGTATAGGTTCCCTTTCAATCTGCGATAAATAGAACAACATCAATTTCAATCATAAATAAGTTTGGTTGGCATATTTGTTTACGAAAAGAACCGAACAGAAAGTTCGTTTAGGAATGCAAATTTGTGAACCTACCGAAAGTATTTTCTTGCAATTTCGTTGGGGTACTACAACATTTGCGAACGCACCGAACCAAAGGTTCGGTGCAGACATTCTAGCAGAAGTTTTTACTTAGGTTTTTACCAAATTTTAACGTAAAGTTCGGCCATAAACTTAGTGAGTCGACCTAACCGAAATATGCACTGTAAACTTGGGAAACAAAGTTCTATTAGGTAATATTCAGTCTTCCAACCGAACTCATTAAAACTTCCATCTAAAGGTGAGTTCGGTTACCTGCATCTTTGGAAAACGTTGCCGAGACTACACTACCTTATTAGTTCGGTTACATGTTCTTCATTTAAGGTAACCGAACTGGGTTGACCTAGCCGAAATCTACTTAAAAAATTCACATTTTTAGGAAAGTTACGACCAATTCAACATACATTAACTAAGTTTGAAGCATACTTGAGTACCCAACAACTCTTCCTACGGTCGTGGTTGGTAAAATCCATCATTTTCGTCTTGAGATTGAGTTTGGGGGAGAATACATTCACCATCTAACAAATAACTCATATCTGTATCGTTGTGAAGATTAACAAATACTCTAGAAGAGGAAGGAGATGAAGATTCGGATGAGCTATCATCACTTGAATCACTTAATTCATGTTGAGTGAACTCAAAAAAATGTTTATTTTTTATTATTTTTATCTTCTTCTTCTTCTTCTTCCACAACTTTACTCTCTTTTTACTTCTTAAAAACAAAACCCATATATTAATCCATTTGATTTACTTAACTTAACTAATCATAACACTAACCAATAATTACACTAACTAATCATTAAACAAAATTAATCAAAAGGGTAATTTTGATATTTATATAAATATTCAGATATGGGGTGACTTAGTTTTACTTCAAATATGCTTCCAAAAAAAAAACAATGGTCCCCCAAAAATACAGTGGTACCCAGAAAATCGTTCAAACATTATGTCAAAGAACAGCTCACAGAATTCACAAACTGTAGATGGCCAATGGGCCCAACACCACCAACCATCACTGCACTTTGGTAGGGATACCACCACCAGGTGTGAGCATGGGCCGGAATGGACCGGTTTTCACCTCATCCGCATCCAATCCAATTCACTGCGGATTTCAAATTTGGCATCCTCATCCAATCCAACATCCAACGGATTCGCATCCAACGGATGGATGGATTCGATGCGGATAATTCAACGGATTTATTTTATAATTAAAGTTTATGATAGATAAATAAAGACAACAAATTTATGGAATGTTTTAGAAATAAGATTACATTATTTAAGGGTTTAAAATTGGATTTGAGTATAATGCTTTGAAGTTACTCAAATTTGAAGAGGAAGAATAACCCGACCCCTTTAAAATAAGATGTTTTAGGGACTTGGGATCAAGTATGTCCACTTATACATATATTGGTTTTGTATTCTGTAAGCTCATCAAATATGACATGAAAGGAATACCTAATTTTGCAAGAAAATATACTAACACCCAAGAAGTTTGATAAAAAAAATGAACGGGTATAGATGTCCAACGGATTTTCAAGGTTGCATCCAGGCCCAATCCATACTCCGTTGAATTTCAAAAATTCCATACGCATCCAACCCATCAGCGAATGGTCCGGATACCCATCCACAAAAGTACGGATGATCCCGGCTAAATCCGCGGGTTTTGGGCCAAATGCTCACCCGTTGACCACCACCACTTCAGCAATTTCACTGTATTTTGTGCATTATTTGTTTTCTTCTTTTATGAAGAAACATAAACATTTGTTGTTCATTCAACTAAGCCCAATGTATCTTTACCACAGATATCATATATTCTATGGGTTATCTGGCATATTGTAAGTAATTAATCCTATAGTGTAGAATGCACCGCATTACACTTGTTGTGATATTGGAGTTTCAATAAAAAAATTGTTGATTTCGTCGTATTGAATTGTATGTGTTCCTTATTGAGGAAGACACGGATTCATCAAGGTTGATATTGTGGATAGAGAAGGACAAGGTGATATCCTTTGACCTTAAGGATAAGAGTTTCAAGGAAATGTATGATGTTAAACCGGATGCTTCATAAAATATCCTAATAATAGAGACCGTCTGTGTTGCTTTTTATTTTAATGGGAAATCGAAATGTGCATATGCTTTGATTCGATATTCATTCGTTACGTTGGTAGCAAATGATGATAATAACATGGGTTCTCTCATCCTCCACAAATGTATCCAACATAAATACTTTTAGTAAAAGGAATAGTAGTTGACACAATATTAAAGCTTAACCACACTGATAATAGGATAAGGAAATTTACGCTCTTAGTTGAATAGTGTTATACCGCTGACAACTTTCCCAAGTCTTGCAAGTAGCCCTCCCCACCTCCTCCGATTTGCCACTGGCATCTTTCCCACGTCTTACAGCTAGTCCTTCCATCCTCCAGTAATCAGCTTGCTCATCAACCACGAAAAGCAGAAGACTCCAGGGATAACTATCATAAGTAGGAAGCTCACATTCACCTCACCAGGCCCGGTAAATGTGCCGTAATCATTTGGATCGCGAAGAACTATTCCATCACATTTATTAACATCGAAGTCAGGTGGCAGCGCATTCTTCCTGTAACTAGCATAAGGACAGGGAGGAATCAGATCTTCAGAACCACATTTATCTTTTTAATAGCAAGCAGTTGAGCAATCACAACCTTTTTTTCAGCTTCCACGAGATCTTTTGAGAATCTATTAAGTTGTGTCATCGTACTTTCTTTTGGAGATGTCTGGAGGAAGTCTTTTATAGCATTGGCTATCCTTTTGCTGGCACTAACATTTGAATGCTGATTTGTGGAATATCCTTCTGTGTAATAGGCTTGGTGGAGTTTAGCTTTAGTAGAGTTAAACAATTGCAAAATATGAGATTTTGTCTGGCCTAAATTCTCAATTATTTTTGTATCTTCAGAACCACAAAGCGTATCGACAAGATGCTCAAACTTTGAAACGTAAGTATTAATTTGACAAACACCTTCTTCTATATCGGCAAAACTCATCTCTTTTGTTTTTCTCAGAGATTGTACGAGAGTTTCTGTGACGTTGAAGAGGTCACCAGAAAAGAAGCCGGTTGTCGAAGGTTTTAATTTAGGGAATAGATACGATTTCTGAAAAGAACAAAACAAAGAAATCTGAAGAAAAAAAACCTAGAAGCAAAATTCTTGTCTAAGATCTTTGGATTTGCAGAGAGTGTACGAGAATTTCTGTGACGTGCAAGATAGAACGAGAAAAGGGTTTTTATTTGGGGGTAATCCGAATTCGATAAGATCTCTGAAATCGGAAGAAGATGAGGGAGTAGAGGAGATAATGGATATAGAAGAAGAACGGTTGGACCCAAAAGACCTACTCCAAGAGAATCATCCGAGGAGATGGGAGATATTCGTAGATGGATCATCAAATAGTTCAGGAGGAGGTATGGGAATTGTATTCACTTCGCCAGAAGGGGAAACAATAGTTTACTGCTTTCGATTAGAGTACAAGGCGACTAACAACGAAACAGAATACGAGGAAGTGGTACAGGCTTTAAGGATAGCTAACGAAATGAAATTAGACGAAGTAAGGATAACCAGTGATTCGCAGTTGGTGGTTAGACAGATTGAAGGAAGATACAATGCAAGCGACCCCGTAAAGAACAAATAACTTCAACTCGTAAAAGAATATATTCTTCACGGATACCAAACGTAATCTGGAGACATGTAAGCAGAGGAAATAACAGACATGCTGATGCATTAGCTTTTATAGCCTCAATGATTATCGATTCTTCAACCAAGCATATCCGTATCGAACGTTTAATGCAACCATCAGTAAGCAAAGAACTGGAAGAGGGGGAGATCATGCTCATAGAAAGTGAAGAGGCAGTAATAGAGCTAGACGATGAAGACTGGCGAACTCCCATATATAGGTACCTGGAGAAAGGAGAATTACCTCGCGACAGGTTTGAAGCACACAAAATGAAGGGTAGATCCACGAATTATGAATTGCGAGAAGGGATCCTGTATCGAAGGTCATTCTTAGGACCATTGGTAAGATGTTTATCACAAAAGGAGGGGATTGAAATAATGAAGGCAATACACTATGGTGACGCTGGTAATCCTAGCGGCACGAGGTCTCTGGATCATAAAACTAAGACGCAAGGATATTTTTGGCCACACATGCATAGTGATGCAAAGAATGTAGCCACAAGATGTGAAGCATGTCAGAGATTTGTCAAGCGGATACACGCACCAGCCATAAGCTTAAATTCCATATTAAGTGTCTGGCCGTTCGCCATGTGGGGAATAAATATTGTGGGACCATTTGTGACCGGGAGTAAGCAGCGAAGATATCTAATAGTGGCAACAGAATATTTCACGAAGTGGGTCGAAACTAAGACGTTGCAGCATACACGAGATGGTGATGTATATTTTTTATTCTCGAACACATCATATGCAGATTCGGGATTCCTGTGCGAATTGTCTCTCATAATGGGAAGCAATTCGAGGGAGAGAATGTGAGGACACTATTCAATGCATTCAAGATACAATCAGGAAAGTCAACTCCGTTATATCCCTAAAGTAATGGACAAGCCGAGGCGACGAATAAGACGATAGCTACAACATTAAAGAAGAAGCTGGAAGGCACCATAATGGATGGTGTGAGCAAGTCCCAAACGTGTTATGGTCATATATAACGACGAAGCGAGATGCAATGGGAATGTAACCCTTATGTTTGACAGATGGAGTAGAGGCAGTGCTACCCACCGAGATCATAATCCCCACAACTAATCAAGAGGCATGGAGAAAAGGATTAGACTTAGATATGATCCTTACGAAGTTTGATGACTTGGAGGAAAACAGAGAGACTGCACTACAACATATGACGAATTATCACCAAAGGTTATCTCGCGAGTATAATAAAAGAGTAAAAGAGCGAAGCTTCGTACCAGGAGAGTAGGTGTTGCGCGAAATCCCGCCTTACCAGAAGGGATCATGAGGAAAAGTGGAACCCACTTGGGAAGGTCTGTATATCGTGAAGAGGGTTGTGGGTAATGGTGCCTGTGAACTCGCAGACTGCCAAGGAAAAGACACAGATAATGAAGGAAATATAATATATGGCGAAGTTGAAAGGTAAGACCGAAGGATGGATCACCCATGGAATCCGGTTTACATCAAAAAATATTATCCATAGCAATGAATAGAGCTAGCGAATAAAATAAATAAAAATAAAAAGATATGTATTCATCGGCAGAAGAAATATATAAAGAAATATCTTTTACATATTCACGAAGAGAAATATTCGGGCAAAATAAGACCTTTTCAACAGGAAAGTAAGACCTCGCATTAGGAGGCTGATAAGACCCACGAAATAAAACGGTTTTTATGGAAACTACAAAACCTTCATTTAGGAAGGCTGAGAACCCATGGCGTGCACCCTAGTTCGTACGAAAGTGCAAGAGGCAATGATAAGACCTAACGCACGTCATGGACAACCCTCAGAGAGATAAATATGGGCAATGATAAGACCTATCCACTGAGGGTCCCTTTTATGATGTCCTTCAGTAAGGGGTGTAGGAACATAGCCAGTGGAGATAGTAGATGGCCTGGCATGGTTCTGCACTCGGTCCCAAAGAAACCCCACCAAGGGTGTGACTTCGTAACCATGAGCCATATCGGCGAAGGGATAATAATTCACGAAAACAACTCATACCAACCTAAAAGGGGTAATCAGGGGGAATATAAAGGGACGACACCCTCCAGATTAGGGAGCTGAGTGGCCAAAAAAAGACGGCAATGTCACGGGGCTATTATTCATGGGAATAAGTAAGCCAGTGATATTGTCGCGAAATAAGACCTCGACACGTGTGCTAAGGCGAGGTCGATGGATCTTTAATTCACAAGAATAAAGAGCGCCTGAGACTTCGTCGAAAGAATACCCTAAATAACAGGGCGGGGCGTAATAAGACCTTAACTATGAGGCAAAATAAGACCTCGTATAACCTTATACAAGTAGAAGATAGGGGAACGGTAAGACCTGGCATGGATGGTAAGACCAAATCTAATACAAGTAGAAGACAACACCTCTTCAGCACTTCGGAACCCCTAAAAAAAAAAAACAGAGTCAAAAATAATATGAAACAAAAGGAAAATTATGAACCAAAGGAAAAAGCAAAGGCATCATTTTATACATTATTACTATGAAGTAAAATTAATATTGCAGGAAATGACGAATTACGAAGGACAAATATCACATGCAAAGGAAGAATACATCGAAGTACGGGTAAACCCTATAGCCACACAGAAAAGAAAGAATAGCGATATCGGACCCACGTTGCACGAAAGTAATAAGGTAATTCGCGAGGAAAAACAGGTATGCTTCGGAACTCCACAAAAGAATAAGAGGCAAGTATATACTTTTATATTTTTTATTCTTTTGGGTATTTCCTTCGCATAGATTCAAATTCTCCGAAAGCAAAACATAGGCAAGTATATACTATATGATCAATTTGTATGAGACAGAGAAAATACCGAGGGAAGACCTTATGCTTTGCTTTCAAGAATAAGAATCGACTTCACGTGTTTAAAGTACATACAATCAAGATTTACGAATTACTTAGAGTATCGAATCATAACAATACGAGATACATTCTAGTTGTACTAATCATGTTTATCTTAAGTGTGCATTTAAAATAACAAACAGGTAGAAGAAAAAGGATGATAGATTAAAGCAAAATTTAAAAGTGTTATGTCCCCCAAGGTTGGGAGCGCCCAGTTTAAGAGAAATGTTAGAAAAGATATCAAAAGTAAAGAACCAACAAGGACAAATAATTCAAGATTGAAGAGCTAGTTGTTGAATAGGAAGAGCTTCGATGGCTTCGTCCTCGATATCATCACCACCATCACCTTCAGTTTCCGTCTCTGCAGCACCACTACCAGATTCTTTGATCTCTTGCTCAAGATTACCACCATTAGCACCAATGGTTTCAGCTCCAATATTGCCAGTATCATGAGATTGATCAGGAAGATTCGTCGAAGAAGAAGGACTGTCAGAACCTTAGTAACCAAAGGAGATTTACCCTTGGATTCTCAGTCTGAATATCTTCATCAGTATCGGTATTTTCGTCATCACCATCCTCATCAGAAGGAACCCTCTTGTCATCAGCAGGTTCGTCATCAGAAAATACTTCGAGATCAAGAACTATACGAGGAATGCCACGGGAATCACAAAAATCATGTAAGAGATGGACCTTGGCATCTTGAGCATTTTTGCGAGTAAGCTTTGCGATCTTAGCAGCATCCTTCTCCATGGAGGCAAAGTTTTCATTCAGATACTTGATATCCTCCTTGAGGTTGGAAACTTCCTTAGTAAGCTCATCCCTCTGACGAGATAGGTGAAGAACTTGATTCTTGAAGCGCTCCTCAGATTCTGTGAAGATAGAAGGAACGAATAAGAAATCAAGCAAGCAGAGAATGATATGAAGCAAAACCATTTACAACACCTAGAACTACCTTCCTTCTGAAAAATAACAAAACCAAGAGTCTTTTGGATGTCAGCGTTAAGGTGGTCAAGTCTAGAAATCTCTAGTCTTGCATCTTCGAGTTGGATGCAAAGTTCATGATATGAATTATACCATCCTTTACCATGATCAGATTCAGATTTATCTTCATCAGGAGGATTAATGATGAGCTTATTACTCTTCACAGGTCCAACATATTTCTTCTTCGTAGACGAAACAATATCCTTCTTCTTACCCTGAAGCCTCTCTAAGCGAGATAAGAGAGAAGTTATTTCGTTCTTCAATTTTTCATTCTCAGACTTCAAATCGATAACTTCATTGCGGGATCTGCGAAGATCAGCTTCAGATTTATCTTTCCTTTTAATTATACGGACTTTATCTTCTTCCAATCGTTTAACCTGAGCCATCGACAAAGAATGAAGGTTTCGCGAAGTGGTAAGAAGATTCCCAACTCGTTGTAACTCAACCCTCAAACCCTCATTCTCCCCATGAAGATGAAAGTTCAACTCCTTATTGTTCTTAGACTCAGTGGCCAATCGGTCTGATTGCAGAAACAAAGTCTCAACCTTTTCACTCAAAATCTCATTCTCAGTCACGTAACCATTGATCTAGGTTGTAAGATTTAAATTTTCCAAATGAGTGTCCTAAAGCAAGTCCTTCGCCTCAGAAGCAGCCATTTGACGTTTCATACATCGAGCTTGACGAGAAGTAAAACAAAATACAATAAAAATAGAGCTAAAGCAAGAATTAAACACATAAGGAAAAGGAACTTACTTAGAAGTTCATTAGCTTTTTCTCCTGTTGGGACGAGTATTTCTTATCTTCAGCAAGATCATTCTCAAGCACTCGAATGCGGGCGCTATACTTTTCCAACTGCTCACGAGACATTCTGGTCTCTACGAGCTGAGCCATATGGCGATTAAACTCCTACGAAATACAAAAGGAATTGAGAGAAAGGTCCACGAAATATTATAAAAGAGAGACTAAGAAACTCACCAAGCCCATTATAGCAGCATGCTGTTGAAGAGAGAGATTCAAGGAAGCGTTCATTATGAAAGACTGGTCCTCAGCCAAGAAAGTATCCGAGCTAAAGGAGGATAGGGATTCAACGGCAGGAGATCTTAGAGAAGGATTTACCCGAGTCGAGATGAAGACTTTCCTCAAAAAATCCATGTCAGGGATGTAGGCAGGATCCTCCACCTCGTAAACCATTTTATTTTCCTCCTTATCTTTGGACGACTTTTCTGGTGAATCGTCCACAACGATAGTGGGAATAGAGAAAAAGGGCCTCGTACCTTCTGCTGATTGAGGAAGAATGACTTCGCGGGGAGGATCAGCTGGTTGATGCTTAGGAGGAGGAGGAGGAGACTGACTTGTAGTCACCTTAGAACCCTTGAATTGGGTCAAAGCAGCTAAGTTCAAGACCCTACTTTGACGCTTTTGTGGATCTTTGGCGGAAGGAGAATTGGAAGCACCATCCCACAACACGCGAAGTTAGAAAATGAAATAAAGATGAAAGTCACGAGGTAAGGGAGGAGAAATACCTTTTCAGCAGGAGAAGGAACCAAAGGATGATCATGTTTCCTATGACTTCTTGTAGATCCTGCGGCAACTTGAGGGCCTACTGGTTCATCCTCCTGCGAAATACATAGTTAGAAGATAATACAATAATGAAAGAAGCGAAGTACAATAACTAAAACTATACCTGTTCAGAAGCAGGAGACTCAGTAGTAGATTTCTTCTTCGAGCGGTCCTTTAGTAAACCAGGAGGAGGAAGTGGATACTATAACAAAGAGAATAGAGTTAAGAATGACACAGATGAGAAGCAGGCGAGTTAGGAGAAGAACAAGACTTACCCCAGTTGGCATCTCGGACCATTGGAGCCTCCCAGGTTCATAAGCTGCGAGATGGTTATGCTCTGGAAGAGGACCAGTACGAACCTCGCCATTCTCATTAATCCCCCAAATCAAAGGACCTTCAACAATCAAGGGGAACATCATCTAGTCTTCGTCGTTGGAGAAACGAAGATGATCATTCCTCGCGTGACCAAAAGGCTCAACATCTTGAATAAGAGCTTTGGAGGGATCATCCATGTGTTTTCGAGTGAGCTTAATACCCCACTCTTGATGTTTCCTCGTGGACATGGGTTTATCAGTGTAGTTCAATACGAAGGAATCGATGTTGTAATCTTTAGGGTCGAATTCCTTTGTGACTAACGGAATCTGAGATGGGCCACCCTTCGAACGTATAACGAATTCATTTGAAATATGAATTGCATTTCCACTTAACTGATATACACCTCGCTTGAGTTTGGTCAGTATCTCGTAGAAAAAAGGATTGGCTGGATCATACAGAGGAAAGGAAAGACCTGCCTTCAGTTGACCTAGAGTGATGATGATTCTAGTAGAGGACCAATTCTATGAAATAATCCATCGGTAGTTAAACTCCATGAGTTTGGATGCAGTAACAGGAGGAGAAACCGAAGTATCGATTGCTGGAGTTAAAGTTAAACTCTTTTTCTCGAAGACGGCTTGAAAATCTTCAAGAGTTCTAGATGCTGTTGGAGAAGGAAACTTCTTAGGAGCCATTGCTTTAAGGACTAAGAAATTATGAGGTTATGAAAGACGAAAGGAAACTATGGAAGGAAAACTGAAAGCAGAAAAGAAGAATTAAAGAACGACAGCAGCAGCAGTAGCAGAATGGAAGATGAAGTTTGAGAGAAAGTAAGGGAAGCTGGGTATTTATAGTGGAACCAAGAGGAAACTGGCAATGGCAGGTTACGGAGTTAGTGAGAGAAGTGGAACCGACTATAGATGGTTACAAAAGATCGTGGGGAACAGGAGAGAGAGAAAAAGGGAAACATGGCGGTTACGAATTTAATGCGAGATTCTCTTTCCCTTCTTAAGTACTTGCGAATGGAATGAGAAAAGGCAAAATATAGGTACAGAAATCCTACTTGCCACGTGGATAAACGAGGTTAAACGAAGTACGCGAAGTAAATCTTAAAACAGAAGATCTTTTACCAACCCCGAGAGAAATGTTAGTGATAAGTCAAATCAAGTGTCGGGGCTACTTTAATGAATATTAGATCTGCGAAGTATAAAGCCATCATAGATATCCGATCTACGAAATAAATACTGACAGTTAACAGGCGAAATAGATACGATCAAATGAGAAAGTAATTTATGAAGAGACAGTTACACGAAGTGAGCAGACGAAGAGGGATTGTTGCGCAAGAAATTGGACAGTTGTACCGACAAGTTACCGAAGTTATCGGCAAAAAGAATGGAATAACTTTATTGAAAATGGCTTGGGCGAAGTAAAAGGAAGAATCACGTGAAGTGCGTGATCGTCTGCGACGTAAAATGAGCTGTATACCACTACTCGAGTTTGCCTATAAATAGAGACCTTAGTTGATTGTTAAAGGGGTTGGATATTTTTGGAGGGGAAAGGTTATGTTGAGAGAGAGTGAATTTGGGTTCTTGTGAGTTATCATACTTGTAACATCATCATCATCATCATCATCATCATCAATAAAGAAACGTTTCTATTTACTTGAATTATGTTTTAAACTTTGTTTGTTACTATTTAGGTGTACTACCGGATTTCCAGTAGTCACATAAATCTCACCACCTTTTTGTTTGTTTTTTTGATCGGAAAAAGTTGATAAATTAAGAAAAGCCTACAAGAAGTAGGAAGCAAGCTCAAGAGCTACAACATTACACCAAGACAATAGAGAAATAATCTCTATACAAAACCCAAGAGAGAAAAGCTAAACAAGAGAAGCTAGTAAATAAGAGAAGCTGAAATTTCACCACTAATCAGTGTTGAGTGTCTTGTTCCGACGGCTCAAGCCATCATACAGTATGTTCATGACTATGACCAAGTGAAAAATGACGATTTGGCATATATATAGCATCATTGCCTATCTGGTATTGATGCGTAACCGCTATGTAACTTGGCTCTTATGCAGTATTGCAAAGCGCCAAAGCCTCTAGCTAGTGAAATCGTAGCCTCATATTTATTCTCTTCACAAAATTGGTCAATTAATCCAATAACGATAATTTCTGGGTGAAAAGGACATGTAAAATTTGACAATGTTTAAATGGACGAGAATGTAAAAACAACCAGGATGTAAACAGTTTCATCCTACCCATTTTCAAATTCTTTTTCTTATTTTTAATTTACATTAGGATGCATCCAGTTTCACCCTCGCTATTTTTTAAGTTTAAGCCAGGATAAATCCAGATTCATTCTTGCTATTTTTTTTGGTGTCTATTTCACCCATACTAATTTTTACTCGTCCATTAGAACCATGTTTTAAAAATATTTGGGCAATTGACCCAAATTCTCTATTTTCTTGCGGTGTTTGCATTGTCGCTTTATGTTTTTTTCTACTTGCAAAGTTCGCATTCTCTTTGCGTATGTAGCCGAATTGTCCGTACTCTGGCGGCCGTATTACTCGGCCCGAAAAAGTTTGTAGCAGTTGGTGTTTTATGCTATAAATGGTTGCTCGTTTAATTTAACGAAGGCACTAAATGGCTTACTATCATACCATTTATTGTTTGGTATTATGAAATGAAATTCAACAACGTATATGAGATTAATTATCAGTTTCACACTATATCCGACGAGCCAAAGAAAAAAAAGTCTTCCGATTATCACTTATCAGGACCTTCGGCTTCAGGAGTCCATGTTATGGTCTAATTGGATTGGTTTTTGTTAGAGATAGCAGATAGTGTTGCGGATTGTCAACTCGTTACCTCACTTGATTCTTATGGTGAGTCATGTTTTTTGTTTATTAAGTTTCTGTTTTTCTGGAACAGAAAACCCCCCATCTCCTAGCCACAATCAACCAAAATACTGTAGATTCTTGTGTTCAAGTCTTTTTTTACATCATAAATTTTATTTATCATAATAAATAACTGTTGAGATAAGTATATACACAAAGATAGATCATGAGTCTGAATTCAACATCCTGGTTCCAAACTTTAAAATGAAAAACGAATCACTGGACGGTTCACAATTTCAATACCCACAGCAGATTCTTATAACCAAACAAACGTATTACACATGTATGAGATAGATTATTCCTTTTTTCTTCTTCTTTAATTTCGGGATTTAATTATGAATTAATGTGGTAGGGAACTCAATGCCCATGAAAACCTACCAGCAGGAGCAATATATCCAAATCTGCTACTGTGCCAGTTAACATTATTATATTGAGACGATGTGGGTCGGCATACAAGAAGATAGCTTTAGATAAGATATAATTATCGTATGGTTGAATAATTATGCGAGAGTTTAATTCTGGATTATGATTGATGTACAGTGTTAACCAATGGCAGCTATTGAGTCGGAGTGGCTGATGGAAGTATGCCCACACCGTGGGCCTTCTATTGATTTCTTTTAGAACATTGGTTTGGGGACTAGCCCAAAACAGTGAGGGACTACTCTTAAAGTTTGGAGATGGATATTTGAAGTAATTTTGGGTCACCCCTTATCTAATATTTTTTTTAATACCAAATTTACCCTTGGTAATTAAATTAGTTAGATTAGTTAGTGTTAGTGTAATGATTAATTAGTGATTAGTTAGTGATTAGTGAGTTATTAATAGGATAGTTTTGTTAGAATGAGATGAAGAAGAAGGAGAAGAAGAACAAGAAAAGATGAAGAAAAATAGGGAAGAACCCAAAAAAAATTATTTTGAGTTTAGTAAATATGATATGAGTGATTCATGTGATGATACCTCCTCCTCAGAATCAGAACCTCCTTCATCTCCTAAACTATTTGTAAATACTTCTAACGATCCGGGTATGAGTTATTTCTTAGATGATGAATGCTTTTTTCCCCAAACTCAAGCTAACGACCCAAATGATGAATTTTATCATCCACAACCAGAATATGAAGTTATGGTTACTCAGGTATGTCTCAAATTTAGTTAATGTAGCTTGAATTGTGCAAAAAATAGGCCAAATCGAAAATTTCAGGAAGAAATTTCGGCTAGGTGATAGTAGTTCGGTTAGCAATTCTGCCAAAAAGGTAGCCGAACTCTCCTGTATGTGCAGTTCGGTTACTCATTTCAGCATACGCAGGTAACCGAACTCTGTTTTAATGGAGGTTTTTGAGAGTTCGGTTATCTTTTTCCAGAAAACGTTGCCGAACTAATTTTATAGAGTATACAGTTAATGGTTCGGTTCAGTCGAGTTTATTCCTTTTGTTACCGAACTTTATGTTCGGCAAGCTCGCAAATCACCTTCATTGATTAGATAACCGAACTCTATAGTTCGGTTTAGTCGATTGTATTAATTATGTTGCCGAACTATAGTTTTGAAATTTCCAAAGAACAAGTTCGGCAAGATCGCAAAAAAAATTTCATAACCGAACTTTATGTTCGTCAGGATCGCATATTATGTTTACATTGCCGAAAATATTTGTATTTCTTATTTTTAGTTGGTATTGACGTTGTGCTATTACTCGTAGGTTGCATCTGATCCAATAGAACCAATGGAAAATCAACCTACCCCTGTTGATATTTTGTACGATGACACGTCACATCACTACATGAATGACTTGGTATTCAAAAGTTCTTTAGAGGCAAAGAGTTGGGCTAGACAACATGCACTAAAAGACATGTGCGTATTAGTATTGAATGGGAGAGAGAGCAAAACTCGCTTTGAAATGGTTTGTGAGAGAAGCGGTGATCCCGATAAAAGCCACAAGAGGAAGGGTTATGTTTATAAAGGAAAGACAAATAGGAAGAACAAAACTTTCTCAAAGAAGATTAAATGCCCATTCAAGCTTGCATTTAATTAAAACAAAGAATTGGGTGGATGGGTTCTCTACAAGGTTATGGAAGGTTGTCATAACCACCCTCGTCCGGAGTAGCTTGAAGGACATTTCATGGTGGCCAAGCTAACTCCTGAAGAGATGGACAAGGTAGCTAAAATGAGGA